>OY757918.1:84202017-84770809 GCA_963585895.1 Sepioteuthis lessoniana
TTGAAACATGGTGACTTTGTATCAAAAAAAAACCCAAAAAAAACTAAAGTGAAAACTATGACAGATTGGGTTATTTAGTCTTGGTTGGTACTTGATACCTCCTTGCTTAACACTCAGCAATATAAGGTGCGTATCGAGGGTAAAGGGGAGCAATCCAGGGAAAGGAGTAGCGCCCTCGCCTACACCTTGGTGTAGCAGCTATTGAAAAGGAAGCCTTCAGGTCGCCTTCGACTATGGTCGCCAACTTTACTAGTCTTGGTTTAACCAGCTTTACTCTGGCTTTGTACCAAACTAAGCTTACTGAATACTGAGAGGTACCTAATGTTTGGTGTAATGGTGAACAAGCTAGTCTTGCAGATCAATTACCACTTGTGACTTTGATTCTCACTAGGTGTCTCATACTTGCAGCCTTGTACCAAATTTAAACTGTTTCATTTCAGGGGCATCTCAAATGGTGTAGTGATTAGTGAGCAAGGCTAGCAAGTTTAATTCTCACTAGGTGTCCTCTACTACTTGCCTCATGGTATAACTAAGCTTAGTAAGTGATCCGAATAGGTGCTCCATATTTATGGCCTTGTGCCAAACTAAGCTCAAACTAATACTGAGAGGTACCTAATGATAGCTAGTTAGTTTTGCAGATCAATTACTACTGAGTTGTGAGTTTGGTTCTCACTGGGTGCACCATACTTACTGCTTTGAACTGAATCTAAAATGTGTTTAGTTTAAGGGTTTTCTCGAATTATGTAATTGTTTATGAGTTAGTTTAACAAACTATTGCTGGGTACCTTCTACTACTAACTTCGTGGTACTACTAAGCTAGCTTAGTACTCCATACTTTCAGTCTTGTCCTAAACTAAGTTTAATATATATTTTCGAGACTATATGTTTCTTCATAACAAAAATCATATCTTCTGTTTTTTTTGGTTTTTTTTATTAAGGCAAAGAATCCTTGGTGGAAGTCTTTGATTCTCCGGCAACTTATCCTCTTGGTATGTGGTCTTCTGCTGCTGGGGATTCGGTGGAGAGTTATGGGTTCTAAGACTCCAACATTCCAACATGCCGATAACCCCCATTCATTCATTTCAAATGTTTTCCTCAGGGTAAGACCTATTTCCGTTTAATTTTACTTTTTAACAATAATAATTTTTTACCATTTTTCATTGAATGTGTTTTATTTAACTTCTTTCTTTTTTAATAAATTTCATGATTCCAAGATTTATTTAAACTATTGATCAAATTCTTTTAACTACAGCAATTTTTTAGAGGTGCTCTTAGTGTAATGGTTATTGTTGTTGGAAATGAAATCTGTGATCCGAGTTCAAATCCTAAAAAAAGCTGTTTGCATTTCATTTTGTGCTAATGTCCTTGTGAACGATATAACTCTATCTGTTCCCACCCTCAGCTATGGATAAATACTAGGGCAGACTGGGTTCTCTTGCCTTAATAAGACAACCAATCTAGGAGAAGGAAAAACTCTGAATTCAAGATCTGTATTAGTGCTGTTTGGGAGGATCTGTGGCACCCTGGCACGCCATTCTTCTATTATCAGCCTTCACCGCTATAAACAAATTATCTATGTATGTATTGCCCAGTCGGCTGAAGCTGTAGAATACAATGACTGCACCTCTGCAGAGGGGTAAGACCCCCTCCCCTCAATGAGTGTCCTGGATATGACACTAAACAATCTGATAGTGAGGTTCCAGTGATGCTGGGGCTTTGGGGAATGCAGAGTACCCCTTGATTGCCATTGCTCTCAGATAGTACCCTATCAGGTGCTTCCACGCCAGGCCAGAGTGGACCTATGGGTTAAATAGAACTAACGGCATACTTTTGCTAAACTCAATTGTTTGAGTAAACTGAATATCTTGAAATAGAAATGTTTTTCACAATTAAACTGTACTTATATTCATAAATTGCATGTTTATGTGAAACTGAATTGTTTGAAATGGAACTGTTTTTGACATTGAAACTCTACTTACACAAAACTGACTTGTTTAATATAGAACTGTTTTGACAATTAACTGTGTGTAACGAAAATCTGTACTTATAATAAAATGAATTAGCTGAATTAGAACTGTTTGACTAAACTGAATAGCTTGAAATAGAAACGTTTTTGACAATTAAACTGTGTACTCATGCTAAACTGAATTGTTTGAAATAGAACTGATTATTTGCATAAAAATGGATTTGGCGTTAAATAACCTACACAGTTGATATGCCATAAAACCCAACCAACCAGACTATGTATGTATCTATGCAGTGCAAAGTAAAGCTGGTTTGAATTCAGAGTTTACTTTTTCCTTGACTGGTTGGTTTGCTTCCCCAAAGTTAAAGAGGCCAGTCTGCCTCAGGGTTTACTTATAGCTAATGGGAGAAGAGGTAGAATCATGTCTTTCCCAAGGGCATTAGTATCAATTGAAATGCAAACAGTTTTGTCCATAATTTGAACTGTTTGCTGATTCCATTTTTTATGCTAATAACTGTTATGCCATGTGTGCTTCCACAAATAGCCTCCAAATCACCTGTGTAGTTCATTTACTAACCTTTGGCTGGTACGTCAACCAATCTAGAAAGAAAACTGAATTCTAACCAGCTAGATTCTGCTTAAAAATTGACCTCATATCACTCAGGTTGGGTAGGGTAGACTAAGCTCTTTAATCTTAGTAAGGCAAACTATTCAAGAAGAAATAAAACTCTGAATTCTAACCAGCTGGATTCTGCTTAAAAATTGACCTCATATCACTCAGGTTGGGTAGGGTAGACTAAGCTCTTTAATCCTAGTAAGGCAAACTATTCAAGAAGAAATAAAACTCTGAATTCTAACCAGCTGGATTCTGCTTAAAAATTGACCTCATATCACTCAGGTTGGGTAGGGTAGACTAAGCTCTTTAATCCTAGTAAGGCAAACTATTCAAGAAGAAATAAAACTCTGAATTCTAACCAGCTGGATTCTGCTTAAAAATTGACCTCATATCACTCAGGTTGGGTAGGGTAGACTAAGCTCTTTAATCCTAGTAAGGCAAACTATTCAAGAAGAAATAAAACTCTGAATTCTAACCAGCTGGATTCTGCTTAAAAATTGACCTCATATCACTCAGGTTGGGTAGGGTAGACTAAGCTCTTTAATCCTAGTAAGGCAAACTATTCAAGAAGAAATAAAACTCTGAATTCTAACCAGCTGGATTCTGCTTAAAAATTGAGCTTGTGTCAGTCAGGTCAGGTTAGGTTGGGTAGGTTAGACTAAGCTCTTTAACCCTAGTAAGGCAATCATTCGAGAAGAAATAAAATTTAGAATTCAAAACAGCTGTACTCTATTTAAAAATCAACTTTGTGTCACATCCTGTGTGTGGTGGAGGGGTTGTGTAAATATATACTATGTATATGAGATGTTGTTTTAGTTGATGCATTTTTCCAGTGTACAATATATGAAAAAAAATTTTTTTCCCTAGGAATTTTCCAGCAGATGTACCCAGTATACAAGTGTGTTGGTTTGCAAGCTAGTCTTGTAAATCAGTTATCAGTAGCGTGTTCAGTTCTCATTAAGTGCCTCATATTTCTTGCCTTGTACTTGTTGTGGACCAGTAAAAGGTCCGGAAGAAAGACATGAACTCGGGATTACGTGAAACAAGTATATTGAATGAAAGTATAAATACAGCATAGGTAAAAGAGTGTTGAACATGTTCAAAGAGTTAGGCTGGAGTTAACTTAACACCGAGATGAATATTCTCCCGGTATTCATAGTAATAGGAAGAGTTCATTATAGTCCGTAAGGTAGGTACCATAACAGTACCAAACTAAGCTAGGTGAATACTGAGAGGTACCTCGTGTTTGGTGTAATGATTAGCAAGTTACTCTTGCAAATCAATTTAAAGTCTATCTTGAATTGTTTAATAAGTGAGTTAGGCTAGAAAATCACTGCTAGTGAGTTTGATTCTCATTGGGTTTTCTCACTTGCAATCAATTAACTACTATTGTATAATAGTCTCAAAATCTTGGTAGGTTTTTATTTTGATGAGAGCTGAAAAAGAAACCAAGCTGCCTTTTCCATGTGAAGGAGCTGTTTATTATGCAGTTTAGTTACCACAAAATGATATAGATAATGTTAGCAATTCTGTTGTAGGTGACTCACCTATGACCAGAATAATGGACTTACTCAAAGAGAATATTAACCAAGAACTAAGCTGGTAGCTGAGAGAGCAGGAGCAGCAGCTGTAGTAAGCACCTTGCCTGTCTTTGAGAACGTTGAACAAAGGAGACCCCTCCTCAGAGACTTGGATACATTTGTGTAGCACCTCATATCTCCATGTTGAGTTATTTATTTATTGACCCCTAATAATCAGTCATAACAAATTCAATTGTCTGAACCATATTTGGAATATAACTATGATTATTAATTACTTCATTATTTTAGATAATTCATCTTTTGGACACAGGAATTTTCTCTGTGCACTGGTTGTAAGATATATGCAGAACTTTAAAAGAATTCTGCCTCTATCTCTTTTGTAGAGATTGTACACCTGAAGAAGGTCAGAGTTGGTTGTTGCAATGCATTGTCCAAAACATTGGGAGAACAATGAAAAAAATACAAAAAAAAAATAGGATTAATAGTCAGAAGATATATGATAATCTTAAAATTACAAAATGTAAAGATTTCTTTATAACCACTGTCCCATTATAGTTGTTACATTTGCATATAAATTTCCTATTCTAAGTCTAACAACTATTATAGGACAGACTTTGATTTATTCTTTTTTTTTGTCCCATAATAGATGTTATATTTGCAAATAAATTTCCAACGCTAAATGTAACAATTATAATGGGACAGACTTTGATTTATTCTTTTTTTTGTCCCATAATAGATGTTATATTTGCAAATAAATTTCCTATGCTAAATGTAACAATTATTATGGAACAAAAATAGTTTGATTTATTCTCTTTGTTTCATAATAGTTGTTACATTGGCATATAAATGTCATGTACTAAATTTATTATTACAAACTGGCTCTTGTTGCTAAAGTGCCTTTCAAAGTCATACTACTTATTGACTTTTGCACTATTGGAGATGGACATGGTGACCTGAGTTCAAATCCTGGACGAGTGTGTTTGCATTTCACATAGCACTAATGCATCGAACTAATTTTTCTCCAGGTATGGATAAATAGTTGGGCAGATTTGGATCTTTAACCTTAGTAAGGCAACTAGTCTAGAAAGAAGGAAAACTCTGAATTCAAACCTGTTGATATCTGCTGAAAAAATTGACCTTGTGTCATGTATTGCATGTGCAGAGGAGTTGGTAAATGCATAAAGCTGTGGCTGAACTTCATAACTAGAAATTGAGCAGGCAAAATCAAGGGTGATGACTAACAATAATACTAGATGGATAAAGTTTAAGTTTACTGGAGGTGCCTGTGGTGTAACGGTTATCGTCTTAGGAAATGGACACGGCGACACGAGTTCAAATCCTGGATGAGACTGATTGCATTTCACATAGCACTAATACCCTTGGGAAAGATATGAATCCAATTATTCTCCCTCCAGCTATGGGTAAATAGTAGGGCAGACTAGTTTCTTCAGTCTTGGTGAGGCAACTAGTCTAGGAGAAGGAAAACTCTGAATTCAAACCTATTAAACTCTGCTTAAAAATTGACCTTGTGTCATACCCTGCCTGAGCGGAGGGGTTGGTAAATGATAAAGTTTAAGAACAGGAAAGAAACCTCCCTGTCTTTATTTAAATAGTGGGCGAACCTTGTCCGATCATCCAAATGCTGCCAGGTGTAAAAATTCAAAAATAAAGTCAACATACCAGCCAGGGGAAGAGCCAAAGTAAGATGTGGTAAAAAAAAAGAGCTGAACAAATCCTAACAAAATTCAATCATACACAACAAAAATAGAGATAGTTCTTCAGGCCTTAAGCCCTTTTTTTTCTGTAGAGCCATCTCTTTTGTGTCATGTCTTAAATAAAACACTCCTTTCTAGTGTGCCAAAAATGTCATTTTTTTCTGGTGATTTTTGTGAACTGGCCACTTTTTTTTTTTTTTTTTTTTTTTTTAGAAGGCCTGGTGTTACCCAAACTGTTCTTGCCTTCCTTCAGCATAGCAGTTCTTACCAATGTGAGAAAAAGGGAAAGAAAGAATTTGTGCTTGTAACAGTAACAACTATTATTGTTTAGAAAGTTAGGTCTTTTTTTATTTCATCCATTTCTTTTTTTTTCTTTTTTCTTTTTCCTCTCAGTTAGTGAACTACAGTTATATTTATGCTTTGAATTTCTGGCTGCTGCTCAATCCATGGTGGTTGTGTTTTGATTGGTCCATGGGCTGTGTGCCAACCATCGAATCATTTGTTGACCCACGAATTGGTGTGGCTCTATTGTTTTGGGTGGGACTGGTCACACTGATTCTGGCTTCAATTTCTTACCCAGTGGAACATTATAAAAGGTAAAGGTTTATTTTTTTCTTTAAATTTCTTTTATTCATGTCATTCTCTTCAGTTTCAAAACTTTTGTGTGCCTTCTTTTGTCAATCATGTTAAACTACAAAAGTGGGAGTAACCTAAAAGTTCATGGCATGGAAAATAGTTAGTAAACAGTTAAAATTCGAGTTGAAATTTTTTACATTCACTTTGTATTTACACTGTTTAGAAAGGCATGAAACCATCTCTTTTAGAGCCCAGTCAGCTGGGGCTGTAAAATACATTGACTGCATTTCTGCTGAGGAGTAACCCTCCCCCAACAAGTGTCCTGGTGGCCCAGTCAGTTGGGGCTGTAGAATATACTGACTGCATCTCTGCAGAGGGGTAAGACTTCCCCTATGAGTGTCCTGAATATGACACTAAACAATCTGATGGTGAGGCTTCAGTAATGCTGGAGCTTTGGGGAATATGGAGTACTTCTTTATTGCCTTCGCTTCCAGGTCTACTCTGGCTCAGTGTGGTAGCACCTGATAGGGTCTTATCTATGAGTCAAATAGAACTATTTGACATTTAAACAGTGCAAACAAATGGCTTATGCCAAATTGAATCGTTTGAAGATTTAACTGTGTGTAAGCAAATGACTGTTGTTTAATTGAATTGTTTGTGTTAAATAGCAATACTTGAAAAATTAAACTGTGTGCTAAGAAATGATTAATAGTAAATAGAATTATTTGTGTTAGATAAAAATAAGTGAAACCATTTAAATGTGTGCCAAAAAAATGAGCTCAGGCTTGTTTAAAAATGACATATACAAAATGTGTTTAGAAATCATATATTTAATAATATAAAATGAAGTTGGCATCAAATAAACTACAATGGTTGATATGCCATAAAAACAAATCAAACCAAATCATATACATTTAATATATATGTATAAACAAGATAGAATATGCCATCTGCATCCTTTGCTGAGAGGTAAGACTCCCACCCAAAATGGTTGTCTGGGTATGACACTAAACTGAATCTGTTGGTGAGGCTCCAGTAAAAGACAGTCCTGTTTTACTAAAACAATGTGTTTAGAAAGAATATTTTAGTATATATTTAGATATTTTTTTGAGAGCTATTCATTTTGTGTTTTTAGGCACAGCATACCTCCCCAAAAGTTTTGTCTTTTCATTGACACTGTTAAGGAAATGGTTAAATACATCTTTCGGTTTATGTTGATTTTTGCATGAAAATAAAAATGATCAAGTTGAAAATTTCAAAGAAAAATAATTTTATTTGTATCTCATAATTTCTCAAACATTTATTTATAGAGAATCCAAGGACATTTCTCTATAACTATAATATAATCATTATACTGTGTCTTCTATGAATGTGTTGGCATTTGAAAATGGCCAAATTGATTTTGATGATATTTGAGCAAGAAAAAGTCTTGGTATTCCACTAGCTTAAAAATTATCCAAATTTTGAAGAGATTTAAACTTTCTATTCTGGGTGGAAATTTCTTTAATATTCTCTAAATTTACTTTATTTTCTTTAAATATTGAAAAAGTGTTCTTTTTGTACTTACATCATTTTGGGGCATGTTTTACTTTGCACTCCAAATATTCTTGGTAAAAATTAACAGGTTTTCTTATGATGAACTGGACAAAAAATAAACTTTAATTATCTAAAAGAGAATTGCTGTTGATATCTTAAACATAAAATCAACCACTCAAAATTCCATCCATTTTACTCATTCTGATTACTGCAGTAAGAAATGTTAAGTGTTTTATTTATAAAAAATATATTTGAATTATTAACTTGAGAAAGCTGTCTGAAATTATGAGGATATTCCTATTGTGATGTATATTTTTGTGAGAGTAATAGAAAAAGAGAAAATAGGAAATTAAATTTTGTTCTAATGATGAGTTTAAGTATATCAGAGATGATGCTGATTATTTGTCTTTGTTTTTTGCAGAGTTCTTTCAATGGCATTTGCCATTCTTGTGGTTCCATTTCTTCCTGCTTCCAACCTGTTCTTCAGAGTTGGATTTGTAATTGCTGAGCGAATCCTTTACCTCCCCAGTGCTGGATTCTGTATGTTGGTTGTGACGGGGGCCAGGATGTTTTGTCAATTTAGCTCAATGGCAAAAAAGGTAAGTTTTGTGCATTTTCTTTTCTTTTCTGTGGATTTATTTTAATATCTATCTTTTCCTCATAAAAAGAAAGGGATCAACAATTGAAAGAACTGTCTTAAAGATTATTTCTATGCCAATCTTGCCTGAAACTCTCCAACTGTGACTCATCAGATTTACCTCAATGGTTTGGAACATGGCCTCAGAATCCAGTTTCAGCCCTACTTGACCTTGTCTGATCATTGAAGTTCTTGCTACCAGAGTGAAATTTCTTGGTTTGGTTTGGGTTCTTTGTTTAATGGCATATCAATCTTCATGGGTTATTTAATACTCAAAGGCGTCTTTATAGAAGAACTGCAGAGATACTATTTAACACAAATCTGGGAAGACAAGGTAATTCAATACCTTTCCTAAGGGTATTAGTCTGAAAGTGAATGTAATTGTGTGACTGGAATTTGAACTTGCATACTTCGAGGCCACAGTTTAGCGCTTTAGCCATTATGCTTCCTCCTGAAATTTCTTGAACTAACTGGTTACTGTACTATGATCAAGTGTGCCTTCACTTTTTGCCCAATAAATATTTTTGGTTACTTCTGCAGTGTAATGGCCCAGTTTAAGCTCATAAAGCATAAGTTGCTGAATTAAACTATGTTGCATGTTCATCTGTGCAGCTTTCAAGTTATAAACAATGTGAAGCAATGCGCAACGTGTTAACACACCAACTACCATGATACCAACAACCACAGCTTGAACTGCTTCAATCATGATATACATGTCACAAACGAGAACATACCAAAAATATTGCAAAACTTTGGTAGTATTTAACTACATAAAATGTTGAGACTTATTGGAAAGGATGTAATTAACTTCGTTTTTTTAACTAGCAAAAATTTGATTTCCAAATTAGAAAATGCAGTTCTTATAAAATAGTAAGTCAATGAAATTTTACAAAGAGTATACTGAAAAGTTCTAAGAAAAGAATTCTTTTTTTTCTTTTGTTTTGTAAAAAAAAAAAAAGAATTCCTTTCTTAGAACTTTAAAAAAACAAAAGAATTTAAAAGATTTAAACAACAATGTGCCAAATATTTTAAACTATTGAATGAATGTGTGTATTTCATGACTCTATGTAATATATGAGTACACCCTTGGTCAGGCCAAGAACTCTTCAGTATTATTTCATAATTTTCGTACTTAATGAAGTGTGGTGAAAAAATGGTTGAGACTGAATCTTTTCATTTTTCCAATTTTAATGAAGGTGTGTGTACAGTTTAGTCACTTGTACAGATGGTGGCAGAAATATCCCCAGTATTTTAATCAGTTAGTGTACACAGGTCCAAACTATGACCATGTGTGTTCGCTGATGAAACATTTTTTTAAGACTGTTAAATCTGTAATTGCTATATAGAGAACTTTTTGTGCTCATTTCATGTCAGAATGATGCGGTCCCAGATAAAAATTGGATGCTGCTATAGGTTGAAAATTCTATCCAGAAAAGCATCATTCCAATGTAACATGAAATGAGTACGAAAAGCAGCTGTGTAGCAATTACAGATTCACCAGCCTTAAAAAACTGTTTCAACAGCAAATGTATGGTGTGCACCTGTACAAACTATGATCATATCAGGAAAAAAAATGGTCAAGATATTATTTAGATGGAGCTACCACTGCCATTCGCCTAAATTCATTTGCAACACACAGGTGACAGTTTACAATATGGGAGGTATTTCTACCACATATTGTATAATAGAATGATGTTTAGACAAGTCGGTACCAATCTGAAAGGACATTACACAGCTAATCTTGATACTTTTTGAACAAAATATCTTTTGGTGAAATACAGGATTGTGTAACTGTTGCCCTCTTTATACTCACTTGATCTTGTTCCTTGTAGTTTTTTTCCCTTAAACTGAAAATTCTTCTGAAGAGTAAGATTTGAAGATGACATGGAAGGTATTAAAATAAATAGAATTTACAACACATCAATAAGCGCAAATTCAATGGTGCTTTGACCAATGGAAAACTCACTGGAATAATTGTGTTGAATGCCAAAGGGACTATTTTTTTTTAAATTAACATGTGATTAATTGTTCATTTCTGTTATGGTAAATGCAGCTTCAGTCTTGAACTTTTTTAACTTACCTCATATCATAAGAATTATAACTTCAGTATTGATGTATTGAAATTTTTCTTTTAGTAACTTTCATAAAACAATAACTTCAGTTTGTTGTTTTGAGGATTTAAAAAATAAATTACAGGGTGAAGAAGCAAAATATGGATTAGTGAAGATTATGTTTTGTGGAGGTGCCCATGGTATAATGGTTATCGTCTTAGGAAATGGACACGGTGATACGAGTTCAAATCCTGGACGAGACTGATTGCATTTTACATAGCACTAATACCCTAGTCTAGGAGAAGGAAAACTCTAAATTCAAACCTGTTAAACTCTGCTTAAAAAATTGACCTTGTGTCATACCCTGCCTGAGTGGAGGGGTTGGTAAATAAGATTAGTGAAGATTATGTTCATGCCTTTACAACATGGTATGGGAGCAAAATATGGAATAATTTTTAAAACATTTTTTTTTGTCTGATTTGTCCAATTTTTAAAAAAACTCAATAAATCTAAATTTTTATGATTAGCCGCACTATTATTCAAGCACTTTTTCATTAAAATTCAGCCCAATATGAGTGAGCAAGAAAAGAAATGACAAAATCTATCATTTGCTTAATGCTGAAACCAAGCCAAAAGAAAATTTCCAGAATAATTTCTTTATGGCCTCCATTAAGCCCAGACCTTAATCCTCTTGATTACACTATATAGGGCATTTTAGAAAACAAAACAAATGTGACTTCCCGTCGAAATATTGGTTTGCTTGAAACTGGTATTGAGGAGGAATGGAATAAAATGTTTGAAGAATTTATTTTGAAGACATGCAAATCGTTTCAAAGGTATATTGATACAATTGATTTTAAAAAATAGCGGCCATATTGAGTAAATTTGCTGTTTTGTGTCTTTTATTTTGTTGTTTATTTTTTAAAATTAGGTTTTACAAATAGGATGTCATTTGGCGTTAGGATTAATGTCAGCTATAAGCAGTCTATAAGGGAGTTAATATAAGAATGGTTTAAAAAAAGAAATGGTCTTGTTTGATAAATAATTGATTTTTATGATTAAGAAAAGATTTTTCTTTTTCTTCTTGTTTTTTCAATAAATTTTCTTTCTTATTTTAAAAGGTTGTGGCTTCATTTTTTGTATTCTTGATTATCATCTACATCTTCAGATCTGTCCAGGTAAGAATCCATTTTTTTTTTCTTTACTCTGCCTTTTTAATTCAATCGTTATGCAATTATGATTTTTATATAATGTAATTATCTGTGTATAACATGCTCTCATGTATAACATGCAACCCTAAATTTAGACAGCGGTGTCCCCATGGTGTAATGGTTAAAGCGATGAACTGTGAGATCATAGTAAGTCACGCTATTACATTCACTTTCAGAGAAATACCTTTGGGAAAGGTATGAACCCCCTTATCCTCCAAGCTATTGGTTAAATAGTACCACTAATGTTCTTCTAGGAGAATAGATTTTGCATTAAATAACCTACAAAGGTTGATATAACATTAAACAAAGAAACAAAACAAAACTAAAGATAAATTTAGAGTCAGAAATCCTGAAAACAACAAAAAAATGTATCTTATCATTTGTTCAATTTTTTCTCGGGTTGGTGTAGATTAAAAATAAAAATTTATACAGTTTTTACCTTAGATTTTGAAACAAAACATTTAAGCAGTATTTAGAGCAAACACAGACATCTTCATACAAAAATGCAACAACTGTGTAGCAAAAATAAACACTAGAAGAAACAAAATTATAAACAAATACACATTCCAGTGGCAATTTCTCAGCATAAAACAAAAGTCTTTGTTACACTTTAGTTAGTTTGGATCATAGATATAACTTACATTAGTTAGTTTGGATCATAAATAAGCCATAATTATAACTTAGTTTGGATCATAAATAGCCCATAGATATAACTTACATTAGTTTGTTTGGATCATAGATCATAACTGACATTGGGCCAGACCGTCCTCAATATAATGATGTACATAGCCAGGTAAAAAGTTGATGTTAAGTTTTTGTGCATAACTCACACCTCTAAATTTTTGGCTTAAGAATGTGGGGAAAAAAGTGTGTGTTATATAAAAATAATTTCTGATATCATTTGTAGAATAAGGTTCAAGCAACTAAAATTTATAGATAATAGAAGATCCTTGTCAAAATTTATCTATCTATATATTACTAAAATTTTCATATAATTATGAACGCCAGAAGTCTGTTACTTTAAATGTATGCCCGGTAATCAAACAGAAATGTGATAAAAGTAGTTAATGAATCATCTATAAAGTGTGAGGTATAGTCATGTGATAAGATATTAGTACACTTGGAGAAAAAAATCAATGTAATTTAGCCCTTTTTCTCACATTTCTGTCTGATGATTGTGTGTACCATATGAAACAGACTTCTAGTGTCCATGATTCTATTATATTTTGGTTTTCTACCTGCTCAGCCTTAATAGCATCAAGCACGTTTTTATGTGAAAACTTTTCTTATTTGTACTTCTTGCATGTATATATATATATATATGACGAGAAAACCTGAATGTATTAAAATTATTTAATTTCTTGAGTAATATTTCATTCTATTTGATACCATTGTTCTATTTATTGTGCTCTGGGTACAACACTATCAAACAGACTTTGTAATTACACAAATTCAAAATATTTTTGTTACAAAATATCTCTTAAAAACTTTTAATGTCACGACATTAAAATCTTTTTCAGCATTTTACCATTCCGTCAGATGTTATATCCAATACAATCATCTTGTGTATGTGTGTGTGTGTATATATATATATATATATAAAGGAAAAGGAAACTAAATCCAATGGTATGTCAATGTACAAATATGAAAAAACACAAGATATATAACATAACAAATTTAAATGCCTTGCTGAAGGTTTAATGTAAAAACCAAAATGTTTAATGCTAACAAATAATTCAACTATAAATAAAATCATTTTCTGAATACCTTGTTTTATATGTGTACACACAAATACACACACACAATATTGTGACTATAGTATATGCCAACTGCTCCTCTTTAGTGGGGTAAGACCTCACTCCTTGGTATGACATTAAACTGATGGTGAGGCTCCGACCCTGGAGTTTTTAGGAATGTGGAGTAGCCCTTCTTTATCATTACTCCTAGGACCACTCTTATTCAGATTAGGAGTACCTATTAGGGTTTCATCTATGGGTCAAATAGAACTGTTCCATCGTTTACTAAGGATTATTATTAGTTATTTGAAACCATTTGAGCTCTAACAACTCATTTAAAAATAGTTACAGCAAACTATTCGCTTACAAATCATGTATAAAAACAGGATTTGGTATTAAATAACCCAAAAGGTTTGATATGCCATAAAACACCAACAAACCAACCAATCAGTGTGTGTATGTGTATATATATATATATATATATATATGTGTGTGTGTGTGTATGAATGTATATAAAATGTACGTGTGTCTATGTATATATATATATATATATATATTGTTGTAACCTAGCAAAAAGTTATTGAATAAAAAATAACAAAAATAGAGGTTGGAAATAAAATGGAAATCTTTATAACATTAACAAAATACAGTACTTGCCAATGGTGTGAAGAAGGTAACCACTGCTCAGAGTGACTACTTAGCATATTCTACCCACCACCCCTCATAATAGTGGCTAATGTATTTATGAAGAATGGGATATACCCATTAACGTTCATAGGTAAGGTATATAACATATATATATAAATGATATGTGTGTAAGATTATATATATATAAATAATGTAGTTTGTTATATTTATAAATAAAGAGTACTTGGTATCAGTGATAGAATATCTCCCCCATGGGGGTTGAGCACTCTGGCGAAGGAATTGTTGGCCGCCCCTAGCGTAATGCAAAGCTCTTCATAAGAATTGAGCACTCTGGTAGCTGATAGGGTATTAAAAAAAATGTAAACAAAGGCTGCTGCTGCTGTTGCTAAAAATAAAATACCTTAAAATTCCCTTAGCCAACGTAGTCCGCTTGTAGCCGTGTGGTCTGAAACCTTAATCTATCGTAAAGTTAGACGGGTTTCGATCCCGGCTTCGAGCGTCCTGCGGGTCTAGCCACACTGAAGAGTTCTGATAGAACGAAACAGTCTGTCATGGATGACAATATATATATATATATATATATATATATATATATATATATCTTACTTAAGATACCATAGAAATACAAAAGAAACTAATAGTTGCCAAGCCCTATTGACTATGACATTATAGGACCAATGATTGCTCTGTAAATTAAACTTTGATATGTATGTACTGGAAATAACAGTCCCAAAACCTATATGTACTGTTAATGGTTTTAGGAATCTACAGGAGAGCTTGGTAGATATTTCCTCACATATAACAGGTAGGCAACTACTGTAACTGTGTTGCTGTTAAAAAAAAAACAACTTTTTTAATTTCATTCTGCAGAGAAGTGCTGAATGGCTGACAGAATCGGAACTCTTTACAAAAGGAGAAAAAGTGTGTCCCTTAAATGCAAAGGTAAACTTTTTACTTTGGTAGATATTAAAATTAAGAATCTTGAATTGCTTCTGCTTTTTAATTCATGATAATCATTCATGTTTAAAAGAAGTTTTAAATTCTTTGTCAATATTTCAATTAACAACTTCTTCTTAGTTATCAAATATTGTCTTTGAATTATTTTGAGAGAAAACTATAAAATATTTTTTTGTGATGTCTTTATTTGTAAATATTAAATTTGCCTTTTGCTTTCAAAATTCAATTATGAGGATCATTAAATAAGTTTCCAGCCTTTTTTTGTATGGGCACTTTTATTGATAGTACACACATGAAACTCAAGTTCCTTTCGAAGTAATCTCCTCTGGCTGCAATGCACTTGTATCATTCCAACAACTTCTGGAAGGCCCCATAGAAGTCCCCTTGTGTGAGTATGTCAATGATCTTTGTCACAGCCTCTTTCATCACCTCAATTGTCTCATAACGACAGCCTCTGAGCTTAGGGAATAACCATAAGTCACAGGGAGCAAGGTCTGGACTATAGGGACAGTGAGCAATTGTCTTGATGCCCATCTTGGTCAAATAGTCTGTGACAAGGATGGAATTGTGGACTGGTGCATTGTCCTGGTGGAAATGCCACTAACTCGATTTGAAGAGTGCTGGCCTCTTCCTGAACTCCCTTAAAACCTCAACATAGTAATCCTAACCCTTTGGCCAATCAACTCTGGTGTATTGACTTCCTTACTCCTCCCACACCTCTCATCATCCCTCACAGACTCCCTGGCTTCCTTGAATCTCTTATGCCGCTCAAAAACTGATGCTCAATTCATGCAAGATGGTTGAAAAGCAGTCTGAAGCATTCCATACGTTTCTGTGGCATTTTTTCCAAGTTTAAAACAGAATTTTATTGCATATTGTTCTTCTAAAGTGTCCTCACATCTAGATTGCATTTTTGAACTTCACCATCTGTGACAATCAGACTTTAGTAGGGTGTATTCCAATTGCTGCTGTAGCTGTTCATTTGAAGCTGAAATCATGAAAATTGGTCAGTCATCTCATAAGATGTATAGCAATAACATAATGAATTTTCAAGAGTCTACACCAATTTTAAATACCTGTACAAAAAAAGTCTGAAAACTTATTGAATGCACCACATACATTATTCAACTATTTATCTTGTGATATAAAAAAAAACTGGTTTATAAATTTATTTTTAGATAAGTCTGTCTTTTGTTTTTTTCCATCTGAAAATAATGAATTAAGTTTTTGTATCAAAAATATTTGATACAATTTCTCATACATTGTGAGATGATTTTTTGATCTTATTATTCATGGTTCAATTCTTTTTCTAAACTTTTCCCTCAACATAGTCCTTTTAAAGAATTGAAATTTAACAAGATATTCTTTTATATTTTACTCCCAGTTGGTAAAAAATTATTCATGAATTTTTTTTTTTTCACTATTTTGAAAATAAGAATTTTTAAGTTACTTGTTAATAATTGCTTAGTCTGGCACAAGGCTATGATATTAACGTTATATAATTATTGCATCTGTTTATTTAATGTTATGTTTTGCAGATCCATTATAACATTGCAAAGGTGAGAGCTGATGAAGGAGCTATGGATTTTGCCATTGATAAATATCATTTGGCTATCAAGTAAGTTTTATTTCCTTTTCTTACATTGCATATGAATCGGTAATTCCAGAAGAGTGAAAGAATGTTTTGTTTTTTAATAATCTTTCCATATATTCACAATTCAAAAGCATAAGATTATAATCTGTCTTCTCTTTGTACTAATGATATAATTGAAGAACATCAGTAATCATTTCATATTGAAATGATCCAAGAATACAGATTTTATAAAAAAACACCAAGAGTTGTGTGACATTGCATAAATAATCATCCCTGGACGAGAGTCCATTTTATGCGCATGTGACGTCGAAGGCAGTCTGGCACTTGACCCTCTGCAAAATAAGTCTCAGTCAAGACTCCTATTTCAGGCATATAGTAAACCGGAAAATAATGTGGAGGTTAATTTGGGGCTAGACTGATCTCAGATGCTTGTAAGGGGGTACCAATTCACTTTCACATACACCACCAAGTCCTTTGTCTTCCTACCCTCCCAGATAGCGGAAAAACGGACTTCGAGGTTAGAAAATATTAACTGTAGCCAAATTTCCAAAATTCTCTTGTAATATTTTAAGGAGGCAATAAGACGTTTAGTGAGAATTAATGAAAGCAATACGACACTGAAACAGATACGTACAAAAGAAGACGAATCGATAGAGAAAATAACACAACCAAAAGATTTCAACATAAGGGTGCATTTAAAATACAACAAAATTTTAATAGGCAACGACCAAACAAATAAGAAACAGTTCCTTTTTTTCCTCTTTTCTTTTTAAAATACCGGCAATATTAAGCCAACAGGAAGTATCAAACATAAATGTCTCTCAACAGTCCTTTTCTTCTTTCTCTTTTTTCTTTCTTTCCTTTCCTCTTGCTTGAGTAAAAGTTTCTAAGTCGCTGGACTGATACTTCTAGTAGTGTTCATTCAATAAATTTAATTATTGAGGAAATAGAATATTTTCAGTTTCTCTCTTTTTTTTTTGAATACATATAACTTTTCAATATTTAGGAATTGTAGAAGGAAAACAGTTTAAGTTGGACTTATCTTTGACGAGTTTCAATGTTCAGATTTCTTTCTCTCATTTTTACGGGAGAGTGACCTTCCCAGAGTCAGCTGAGATCAGTGTGTTTCTCTCGCTGACTTCTGTCCAAAACTGAAGATTCTTTTCCAAATTTCTCTAACAGATAATGGCATTTTGGCACCAAGGGTTTGTGGGCCAATCATTTGACTTTTCCTTCTTCCATTATCCTGTCAGGTTACGCTACTTGAGTGGCCTGCATTCTTTTCTTTGTTCAACAGACTACAGGTAGCTGATCTTCTTTCATATACCATTTTAACAGTCAGTCTTCATGCCTGTTGATTCAAATACAGAAGGGTAAGGGAATTGACCTCCCCTTCCTTCTCTCTATAGCATACCACAGCACAGTTGCAAAAAAGCAGCAAAAATAAGATGAAAGATAAATTAGTCAGAAATTAATAACTAGTAGTACTTGCCAGTGTAAGATTCCTTGACTAACTATTGGATAAATAGTATTATTATTCTTCTACAAGCATTAAATAAGCCATAAAGGTTGATATGCCATTAAATAAAGAAACCAAAAAATGTAAGATGGTTGTTGAAAATAAAGGAACTAGAATTACATTTTTTTCTTTTTTTTTTAACTTATAATTATTTGTATTTAAAAAAGTTTTATTTCTTTTTATTATTTATTTACTTCAGTTTGGTTGTTTCATGCCATATTGACCCTTGTGGGTTATTTAAAGCCAAATTCTGTTTATACACACACACACACACACACAAATATATATATATATATATATATATATATATATATATATATATGATCTGTAAACAAATATTTTGTTGGTAACATTATTTTAAAATGAGCCAGAGCTTATTTGTTTACAGTTGAATGGTTTCAAGTATTGCTATTTAACACTTATAATTCTGTTTAATATTAATCATGTTTGCCCACAGTTAAATGGCTTCAAGTATTGCTATCTAACACTAATAATAATCCCTAGTAAAAGATTGAACAGCTTTATTTGATCTATAGATCAGCCCTAGGATGTACTACTGCTCTGTAGGGGTAAGACTCTCCCCATGAGTGTCCTGTATATGACACTTAACAATCTGAGGCTCCAATAATGCTGGAGCTTTAAGGAATGCGGAGTACCCTTTCATCACCATCGCCCCCAGTTCCACTCTGGCTCAGAGTGGTAGCACCTGATAGGGTCCTATCAATAGGTCAAATAGAACTCTTTGACATTTAAACTGAGTTCAAACAAATGACTTGTGCTAAACTGAATTGCTTGGAATAGAACTGTTTAATCATTTAACTACGTATAAACCAATGAATGATGTTTAATTGAATTGTTAGTGATACATAGTAATACTTGGTACCATTTAACTTTGTTGACATGATAAACTGAATTGATTGAAATAGACTTTTTGATCATTTAACTGTGTGTAAACAAATGACTGATGTTTAATTGAATTGTTAGTGTTAAATAGCAATACTTGAAAAAGTTAACTATGTGCAAACAAATGATAAGCAGTAAATTGAAGTATTTATATTTGATAGGAATAGGTGAAAACAATTAAATATGTGCAAACAAATGAGCTTACGCTCATTTTTAAAAAATCCACAAAATGTATTTAGAAATCATATACAAGGATCATTAAATAAGTTTCCAGACTTTTTTTGTATGGGCACTTTTATTGATGGTACACACATGAAACTCTAGTCCCCTTCGAAGTAATCTCCTCCGGCTGCAATGCACTTATTGTACCATTCCAACAACTTCTGGAAGGCCTCATTGAAGTCCTCTTGTGTGAGCGTGTCAATGACCTTCATCACAGCCCCTTTCATCTCCTCAATTGTCTCATAAAGACAGCCTCTGAGCTTAGGAAATAACCAAAAGTCACAGGGAGCAAGGTATGGACTATAGGGATGGTGAGGAAGTGTCTTGATGCCCATTTTGGTCAAATAGTCTGTGATATGGATGGAGTTGTGGACTGGTGCATTGTCCTGGTGGAAATGCCACTGACCCGATTTGAAGAGTGCTGGCCTCTTCCGACGAAATCTCTTCCTGAACTCCCTTAAAACCTCAACATAGTAACCCTAACTCTAACCCTTTGGCCAATCAACTCTGGTGTATTGACTTCCTTACTCCTCCCACACCTCTCATCCCTTACAGACTCCCTGCCTTCCTTGAATCTTTTATGCCACTCAAAAACTGATCCTTGATTCATGCAAGATGGTCCATAAGTAGTGTGAAGCATTCCATACGTTTCTGTGGCATTTTTTCCAAGTTTAAAACAGAATGTTATTGCATATCGTTCTTCTAAAGTGTCCACATGTCTAGATTGCATTTTTGAAATTCACCAGCAGTGACAATCAGGCTTTAGTAGGGTGTATTCCAATTGCTGCTGTAGCTGTTTATTTGAACCTGGAATCATAAGAATTGGTCAGTCATCTCATAAGATGTATAGCAATAACATACTGAATTTTCAAGAGTCTACGACAATTTTAAATACCTGTACAAAAAAGTCTGGAAACTTATTGAATGCACCACATATTTAATATATATGAATAAGGATTTGGCTTTAAATAACCTACCATGGTTGATATCCTATAAAACCTAACCAAACTACCATTCTGGGTCAGAGTGGACCTGAGAGTAAAGGCAATGAAGGGGTAAGTAAAGTTAGTGACCGTAATCAAGAGCGACCAAAGGTACCTTTTTCATTAGCTACTACACCGAGGTGTAGGGAAGGGTGCTACTTCATTTCCTGGATTGCTCCACTTTACCCTTGAGCCATACCTTATAATTCTGAGTGTTAAGCAAGGCAGCATCAATTACCATTTTTTGAGTCTTTGGTATGACTCGGCCTGGGATTGAACCATTGGCGAAAACTCTACTCATTGGGTTTTCAGGATCAGAGACTCACTATCATATGCAGTATTTAGTGTGGTTTAATGCCTTGTTTACATGGCATATGGAAGATAAAAAACTTAAAAATTAATAAAAATTTCAAATGAATATTTTTATTTTAATAATTAATTTTATTAAGCTTTTGATTTATAGTTTAAATTTGTGCAGTTATAATGCATGTTTGTATTTACCCCCCCCCACTACAAACAGTATGTTACACGTAGTCAATTTTTAAGTATTGTAAAACTGATTTAAATTCAGTTTTCCTTCTTCTAGATTGGTTGCTTAATCAAGGCTAAAGAAATCAGTCTGCTCTACTATTTATCCATACCCATATTTACTCATCTGTGTGAGGGACAGATGGATTCATGCCTTTCCAAAGGGCTTTAGTGCAAAGTGAAATGTAAACAGCCTCATCTGGAGTTTGAACTCTGGTTGCTGATTCTATTTCCTAAGATGATAACCGTTTTGCCATGTGTGCCTCTATTGTATCTACCATTGTAACATCTGAAACGAGGTACGGCTGAGTTGTACCAATGATGATATCATAAATATAATATCAATGATATAAAGTATTGAGACTGAATCTTGAATTTTTATGAATTTTAAAATTTACATATTTATCCAACCCCCTTCACTATGAATAGATCAATTTTTAAGCAGAGTAAAGCTGATTTGAATTCAGAATTTTCCTTTTCCTAGATTAGTTGTCTTACTAAGAATAAAGAGCCCAGCCTGTCCTACTATCTATCCATAGCTAGAGGGAGAAGAGATGGATTCTTAACTTTTCCAAAGATATTGTGGGGTGTCCTCGTGGTGTAATGGTTAAAGCGATGGACTGCGGAATCGTAGTAAGCGAGTTTGTACTCCAGTTACGTTCACTTTCGGACAAATACCCTTGGGAAAGGTATGAACCCCCTTATCTTCCCAGCTATGGATTAAATAGTACAACTACTGTTCTTCTAGCAGAATGGCTTTGGCATTAAATAATCTACAAAGGTTTATATGCCATTAAACAAAGAAACCAAACCAAACCAAACCAAACCAAAGATATTAGAGTGAAGTGAAATGCAAAGAGCCTTGTCTACGATTTGAACTCAAGTTGCTAATTTCATTTAATATGACAATAGCCGTTATGCTACTTATGAATTATGTATGAACTCTGTAGAATTTTTACAGGTACATCTTGTTGTATAACTGAGTTGATTACAAAATTTGTTTCAAAAGAAATACCTGAAGCCACAAAAATTCTTTGCTGGTATTTAATGACATATTCTTGCTTATTAAATGTTCTTTTGATTATTTTAAGAAAAGAATACAAAATGTTTTTTTTTTGCTATTTCTTTATTTGTAAATAAAAACCATATATTAAATTTGCCTTTTGCTTTCATACATCATTTAATTTATTTTAGGATATAAAAAAATTGGTTTATAAATCTATGAATTTAAAAAAAATAAATCTGGAACATTTTCATTTCTTTTTCTTTTTCTTTTTTTTTTTTTTTTTTTTTTTTTTGACAGACTTTATCCTGAATAT
Organism: Sepioteuthis lessoniana; assembly: GCA_963585895.1. Classification (NCBI taxonomy): domain Eukaryota; kingdom Metazoa; phylum Mollusca; class Cephalopoda; order Myopsida; family Loliginidae; genus Sepioteuthis; species Sepioteuthis lessoniana. The sequence continues at coordinate 84,224,276 of OY757918.1, forward strand.
GATCAGGCTATGAATAATTTAGCAAATATTTTGAAGGAGAGAAACAGAGAAGAAGAAGCAAGGGAGTTGCTTCAGAAAGCTGTTCAAATCAGGTGAAGTTTCTTGTTTCAGACCCATAAAAAGCTGATGTGGAAAAATATTTCTATAGCTGCTCTTACTATTTTTTTTCTTTAAAGAGAGGGAACAAATTAACATCATGTAAAATAACTTTTTGAAAAATTTATTTATTTATGAACATGAAATTTCCACATTAATTAATTGTACTCGTTTATTTACTTTTTCTTTTCCATCTGTCTTTTTGGCATTGGAAACTTGTTTATTAATGTCTTGAAAATACAATACTGTAAAAAGAATATATCCATAATATAAAATCTATTAAAAAAAATTAGCTATTAGGTTGATGCGATTTTATTTTCTTTTTTATAGAATTTTTTGGGCAAAATCTTTTTTCTTTTCCATCCGTCTTTTTGGCATTGGAAACTTGTTTATTAATGTCTTGAAAATACAATACTGTAAAAAGAATATATCCATAATATAAAACCTATTAAAAAAAATTAGCTATTAGGTTGATGCAATTTTTTTTTCTTTTTTATAGAATTTTTTGGGCAAAATCTTTTATTTATATAAATTCATAGCATCATTATTCAATCATCACAGTATTTTCCCCTGGCATTCTAAGACCTTACACTATTTTTAGACTAAATTGTGTTTTCAAGTCCAATTTTCTTAAGATAAATGTTTCAATATCTTGAACTTGTTGAATAAGCTCAACCAGCCAAGAAATGTCGATTATCTGGATTGAGGGTGACAGATCTAAAGAAAAGGCTGCATATTTTCTCATTCAAGCTTCAGAATTCTTTTCGTGAAGGAGCATATTGTCATGCAACAAAATCAAACTGAATTTAAAGACACTCATGTAACAGAACCCAATGATAGCAGTTATGTCAGATATTTGCAGAGGTGTCATTGACGGGTCAAAGTTTAAGAAACTGTCAAAATCAAAGGGGCACTTGTTGATTGGCTATGACTGGTCATGAGAGAATTGAGAGATTTACTTAGTCAAGAAAAGTCAGTTGAGTTCCGGATCTAAAGAGAAATGGTTAACAAGTTTGTGGCTAAAGTGAATCTGCTTCTGTCCCATTAGGGGTGGGTAATGCCTTATACCTAAAAGGATGACTCTTTTCCTTCATCAACTTGGCAAAACCAGAGCACACCTGTCTTTTGAAACTGGTCTAAAGAAGAACATAACATCAGAAGTAAAGGTGTTTTTGTTTTTTTTACCAGTGTGTCTGTTCTCATAATAAGGATCAAGTGACAATGCTTTTTCTTGAGACCTACTTCTCTTTCTAACTTTAAGCCCCAGTTTATATTACTCATAACTGAATTTTTTAAAGAATAGTCACTGATGACTGCTATGTCATTGTAGACTAATTGTCATATGGAGGAGGGAAAATACAATTTGTCTCAAGTGTTGACCTCAATTGTTTTATTCCCTACATTCAGTTTTTGAGGCCATGGAAGTCAGGGGAAATGAATCACAGACACAAGGTGTGGCATAGCTTCTTTGTTCAAGTAGGAACCAATTCTTCCCGTACCTTTAAAAGTTTCACTCACTCTCTGTACATGCAAACGCTTTTCTCCTCAGGCACCAAAAGAGAATGAATTGAGAAACTTTTTTTTTTGTTGGGGTTTACAAAATACTCAACCTCCACTTCTACCTTACATAGATGGCAATATCCAGCTAGCCCTTGCCAATCAACCAAGTGAGTCTAGTTACCTCAGCAAGTCTCTGTTAATTAGTTTTCAGCCTGGGATGCTAAATCAAACATATCTTGTTAGAACTAGAGCACTGGATGAGATGATGAACTTTGTCAACAAACCTTTCTTCTGATTGTAAATGAATAGTATGTGTGCAAATAGATAAGTTATCAAAAACACCAACAATGTTAGAATATTACTTTCTTATTATAATGTTTCTTTCTTTCTTTTTTTTTTTCATTCACCTGATGACCATATTGTTGAAACTTGTTAGGAAGATAGATATACATTCCTGTTTCTCTTTCTTATTTTTATATGTACAAGCAAAAATATGCACTCTCTAGTCACAAATATTGAAGTTTTAATGTAAAATATTAGAAAAACTAAATAAGAATGTATATAAAAAGATTTATTCTATTTTGATTGATTTCTATACAAAAATTATACATAGGATCACTTTTAATATTTTAGAATAAAACAATATTAGAAATCAGTAACACCAAGTAATTTTTTTTTATTAAAATGGTTTTGTTAAAGTCAATATGCAAATTATCTACACTATATATACTATGTAAATCTTTATTTCTTATTGCTATATAACATGTATTGCAAGATTTTAAACACATTAATAATATGGGACTCTTTTGAGGCAAATCTAACTCAGCTAGACTTTAATGAAGATATTATTAATAATTCTTTCTTAGTTGAGGGCAACCCGAAAGCTCCCTTTTTAATAGTTACTACACCAAGGTGTAGGGGAGGGCGCAACTCCATTCCCTGGATTGCTCCACTTTACACTTGATCCTTACGTTACCGTGATAAGCAAGGTGGCATCAAGTACCATTTTTTTGAGTCTTTGATATGACTCTACATAGGATTGAACCCTGGTCTCCCGGACCATTGGCGAACACTCAACTCAATTGACCAATGGCCCAGTCTAATTAATAAATAAGATGCTAATTATGATTAGATAATGATTATTTAATAATCATTGAGAATATAACATAAATAACTAAGGGAAGTGTGACATTGATGATGATGTAGTTTCTATTACAGACACATAATCTCCATTATAATAAGATATATATTCATATACACACGCACACACACATAAAATTCATGTTATGTTATAATTCTAATGTCAATGTCTTAACATTAACAATTTTCTGTTATCTTAATTGCAGGCCTTCATTTGCTGCAGCTTGGATGAATTTGGGTATTGTACAGGCTTCCATGAAAAAATATAATGAGGCTCTAATTAGCTATACCAATGCCATTCGTCATAGACACAATTATCCTGACTGCTTCTATAACTTAGGCAATTTGGTAATTAACAAATTTTCTTTTTTGAAATTTTTCATTATACTATCTTTTTATTTTTTAAGAATTACTATTATTATCATTGTTGTTTATAACACATTTCAGCTGATACATTCTTCAGCCTTCTTCAAAAATATATTGAAACAACCATAAATAAATATGTACCGACCAATTTTTAAAAAAAACCTCCTCTGTAACCGTATATGTATATATATATATATATATATATATATATATATATAAGACTCTAACAAAACGGCTGGAGAAGAAGCTAGACGGCAATTACACAAGAATGCTGCGAGCAATCTTGAACAAGTCCTGGCAGCAACACCCCACAAGACACCAACTGTACGGCCACCTGCCTCCTATCACGAAAACTATTCAAGTTAGGCGAACCAGACATGCAGGACACTGCTGGAGAAGCAGGGACGAACTCATAAGTGATGTACTCTTATGGACCCCCACACAAGGCCGAGCAAAAGCAGGACGACCAGCACAAACATACATTCAGCAACTATGTGAGGATACGGGATGTAGTCCAGAAGACCTGCCAGAGGTGATGAACGATAGGGAAAAGTGGCGAGAGAGGGTCAGGGATATCCGTGCTACCAGCACGACATGATGATGATGATATAATGGTTAGTGTTTGCCAATGATCTGGGAGACTGGGGTTCAGTCCCAGGTTGAATCATACCAAAGACTCAAAAAATAGTACGTGATGCCTCCTTGCTTAACACTCAACATTATAAGGTATGAATCAAGAGTAAGTGGCAGTCTAGGGAAAGGAGTAGCGCCCTTTCCTATTCTTCAGTGTAGTTGCTATTGAAAAGTGAGCCTTCAGGTCACTCTTGACTATTGTTGGCCAACTAACTTACATATTCATATCTTCAGTTACAGAATTTCAATGCTGTAGAGTTTTGTAATAAATAATTCATTTTCATTGTATAATGTTCCACTAGAAATGATAAAATCCTGATATCTTTGGGTTAAAAGAAAATTAACATTTCTGAAATATTGTTAGAGAGCATATTATTTATAAGCAATACTGTAATGCCTCATAATATTCATTTTGATTGTATAATGCTTCATTAGAAATAATAAAATCTTTGGTTTAGAAGAAAATGAACATTTTATAGAATATTGGTAGGGCATGTATCATTCGTGGGTGATACTCTATATTAACCAGTACAAACCAAATATAGTTCTGAAAAGACTATTTGTTTGCCATCTCATAAGGGCAAAATAAGTCACTTAGTGTAACGAATCTATATATCTATGACTCCCTGTTGTGTTTCCACAGGGTCTATCCTTGATCGTGGCACCAATTGTGAAACCATGGTGCTAGTCAGCCCTCTGTATAAGTTGGAACATTTAGTTACTGAGAGACAAATACATTTGTACCTATATACAGGAACAGCACTAGAAAGTGTAGGACCCAATCAGAAAATAGTTAGTGAGGACTTCTACCCTAAAAATTAATTTCAAAGTCAATAGATTTTTGTAATGTCATTTTCTGTCAGTACAGCTATTGTTCAAAAAGTTCTAAGCCTTGCCCAGAAAGAAAAGCCATTGCTGAACATTTTTGTTCTGGCAATACATTACCACTTCTTCGAAAACTAGAAAAACTAATTCAGAATTTTTCTAGTTTCAAAAAGTTCTAAGCCTCACCTAGAAAGAAAAGCCAATGCTGAACATTTTTGTTCAGGTACTTCTAAGAAATCTGAACTAGTTTTTCTAGTTTTGTCTTAATTTCTGTGCAGGTGAGGTATGCAGCAAATCTAAAATCTTAGAAATTTTCGAAAGACTCTTGTAGTGTTGCCAAATTATTTCACTTCTCTTGTGAAATTGTTGACTATAGGTATATTTTAATCAGTTTTTGGGCCAGTGGCCTAATGAGTAGAGTGTTTGCCAATGGTCCTGGAGACCGGGATTCAATCTCAGGTCGAGCCATACCAAAGATTTTAAAAAATGGTACTTGATGCCACCTTGCTTAGCACTGTAAGGTAAGGATCAAGGGTAAAGTGGAGCAATCCAGGGAAAGGAGTAGTGCCCTCCCCTACACCTTGGTGTAGTAGCTATTGAAAAGGGAGCCTTCAGGTCACTCTCAACTAGTTGTCAACTTTACTTTAGTTTTGAAAAACTTCTTTTGTGTGTGTGCAGAGCCCAATATGAATAAATCTATTTAATTGACTCAAACTTATTTATTGTACATACATGTATCGAGAAGTATCTGTAGTGTAATGGTTAGCATTGTTGGAAATGAACATGGCAGCCCAAGTTCAAATCCTTTATGAAGCTGTTTGCATTTCACATAGCACTAATACCCTTGGAAAAAGTATGTTCTCCCTCAAGCTATGGACAAAAAAAGTAGGGGAGACTGGGTTCTTTAACCTTGATATGGCAACTAGTGTAAGAGAAGGAAAACTTGAAACCATTTAACTGTGTTCTGATGAATGAGTGATGTTGAATAGAATTATTAGTGTTAGATAGCAATACTTGAAACCATTTAACAAATGAGCTCTGTTTATTTGTTGCTGCCTCCCACCAGACACGACTTGACACATGGTCAAAAGGCTGATTAAAGTGGGGATAAAGGGGAGGGGAAGGTCGGGAACGAGCCGAGACTCGAACCCTGCTGGTCTATGCTGCTCATCAGCTCACTTGGTGCAATGTGAGCCTGATAAGGCAAGCAGTTTCACGAACCCAAATGTGGGTCCGGGCACATATGCCTAACAAATGAGCTCTGGCTCTTATAAAGATAATGTATGTAACAAAGTATTTGTTAACGAATCATATACATCTGATATAAACAGGATTTGGCATTAAATAACCCACAAGGATTGATATGCAGTAAAATATAACCAACCAATTTTTTAAGCAAAAACTTCACTTAAAATTTGACTTTGCGTCGCATCCTGATCATGTGGAAGAGTTAGTAAATACATATATGTATCAAGAGATAGAAGAGTTTATAGTGTCTTATATCCATGTTTTCAGAAATTCTTACTAGTTGAGATACCCTGTTCCATGGTTTATAGTCTCATTGACTTCCACTCCCCATGCATGTTATGCTGATTCTTTTAAAAGGAAGATGGCTGCCGGTGTTGGTCGAAACTGCAGCAGGTCAGGTCCATAAAGAAAAAGAAACCAAGTCAAGAATAAAGTTACATGGCTGTCTTTATTGATGACTGTTGTCCCAGCTTTTCTTGGACTGGTATTGGAGTAGTGTGTGTGTGTGTGAGAGAGAGAGAGAGAGAGAGAGAGAGAGAGAGACAGGTCTGCTTCATTTGATTGACAACAAACTATAACCATATGAACTCACAGATATGGATGGATCCTTGCTCTGGTGCTACCCAACCCTCTCTCGGACTGTCCATATGTTTCCATAAATTTTTAATGCAGTCAGAAGCGAAATGTAATAACATGTAGATATTTATCTAATGAGCGGATCCATGTCCATTTAGGAATTAATACCAAAGTTCGGATATCTTAATCAAACTTAACAAATGGATTCCAGGGGAGGTAAATGCATCTATTTTAAATGTTATTTTTTATAATAAACAAAGTTTTTCTATTGCAATTGAAGTAGTCTTTTAATTGTAAAAGCTTGAGAGAAAATCAGTGAAGTAATTTTGATGAAAATGAATTTGCTTTGTTGATTTTCATGGATGCATCTGTTGTATGTATTTTTCTCTACTCCTCTTTGGGCAGGATGTGACACAAGGTCAATTTTTAAGTCGGTTTGAATCCAGAGTTTTCTTTCTTCTAGACTATTTGCCTAGCTGAGGCTAAAAAAAACAACAACCCCAGTCTGCCCATAGCTGGGGAAGAAGAGATAGATTCATATCTTTCTGAAGGCCCTTAATGCAAAGTAAAATGCAAAAAGCCTTGTACAAGGTTTGATCTCAGGTTGCAGGTTCCATATGGATACATCTGGTGTATAAAACTGACAGTGTTACAAAAAGAAAAAATGTACATCTGCTCTCTAACAGTTCAGTGCTTTACCTGCTACTAAAAAGCCCAGTTGGCTGGGGCTGCATAATATATGACTGCATCTCTGCAGAGAGGTAACCCCCACCCCCAAACAAGTCTCCTGGATATGACCACTAAACAATCTGATAGTGAGGCTCCAGTAATGCTGGAATTTTGGGAAATGCAGTGCCTGGAGTATAGTACCTGATAGGGTTCCATCTATTGGTCAAATAGAACTGCTTGACATTTAAACTGAGTACAAATAAATGACTTCTGCTAAATCAAATTGTTTGAAATAGAACTGTTTGATCATTTAACTGTATGTAAACAAATGACTGATGTTTAATTGTATTGTTAGTGATACATGGCAATACTTGAAACCATTTAACTGTGTTCTGATGAATGAGTGGTGTTGAATAGAATTATTAGTGTTAGATAGCAATACTTGAAACCATTTAACAAATGAGCTCTGGCTCTTATAAAGATAATGTCTGATACAAAGTATTTGTTAACAAATCATATACATCTGATATAAACAGGATTTGGCATTAAATAACCCACAAGGATTGATATGCAGTAAAATATAACCAATCAACTGATTTTTTAAGCAAAAATTTCTTTTATTTGTGTTCCTTTTTACCAACCCCTCCGCTCGGGCAGGATATAACACAAGGTCAATTTTTAAGCAGAGTTTAACAGGTTTGAATTCAGAGTTTTCCTTCTCCTAGACTAGTTGCCTAACCAAGGCTGAAGAACCTAGTCTGCCCTACTATTTACCCATAGCTGGAGGGAGAATATTTTGATTCATACCTTTCCCAAGGGTATTAGTGCTATGTGAAATGCAATCAGTCAGGTCCACGATTTGAACTTGTGTCGCTGTGTCCATATCCTGCAATGATAACCATTACACCATGGGCACCTCCTTTTATTTGTGTTAATGGTGAAAATTTTTTTTTCACACAGCCAATATTTAATTTGCAACATAATCTACTTATTGATGCATTGTATCCAACACTTCTCCATTAAGCCTATATACTGAATATCATACATACCTAATCTTAAAATCATATTGAAATTGGGAAGATATTGGCTAAATGAAATCACCTTTCTAGTAAGTTTTTTTTATTGACACCATATTTAATATATATGTATACATATATCTATAGAGGGTCTCTATGTTCTGCACTATCTCCAGACAGTATTTCCTATATCTATAAGACACTCCTCTGCCAGCTACTTGGAGATGTGTTAAGTAGAAAAGAGATCCTGCCCTTATATATAATAATATGGGATGCTGACCTTGTAGGAGAGAGTTTATTAGTTTTTTTCACAAACCTCTTTATCATCTTTATTAACACTGATGAATTTCGCTTTAGTAAAAGTTTAACCCTATCTTTCCATATACCCCTACCTCACACACTCGTCATAGAATATTTATATTTAATTTCCTTTGGTCAAGATTGAATCTAATCTTCTGTTCTTCAACTCTCAGATATTTAGTTGTAAGCAAAGACCTCATAAAAGATAGAGAGACAGTGGAATTTATTGGTAAGATATGGTAGAGGCCACCACAGTCTTTGTCTAATAATTGATTCTTAATAGCTGATAATAATACAATGAAAATCTTATTGCGTAATTCTACTAATAACTCTATCAGATTGCTGATGTTGATGCACTCTCTCACACACCAACCCCTTCATATGAGCAGGATGTGACAAGAGGTCAGTTTTTTTAGCCGAGTTAAACAGGTTTGAATACAGTTTTCCTGCTTCTAGATGATTTGCCATAGCAAGGTTAAAGAGCTCAGTCTGCTCTACTATTTACCAATAACTGGAAGGAAAATAGTTGGACATATACCTTTCTCCAAGAATATTAGTACTATCTGAAAATGCAAACAGCTTTGTCCAGGAGTTGAACCCTGGTTGCTGTGTCCATTTTCTATGATGCTGTCTTTTTATATATATATATATATATATATATGTGTGTGTGTGGAAAGTTGGATAAATCAAACACTTAAAACTGGTTTTAGGTGGGATATTTTTTAAGAACTTTCTCGAATGAAATGTCGCGTTTTCTAAACCAGTTTTAACTATTTGATTTATCCAACTTTCCACATACTTTTATCATATAATCAGATTCACCATAATCTATCATCTCAACACATACACACACACACACACATATATATATATATATATACATACACACACACACTCACCAAAAAAAGTTTTGAATAAAATTTGATAATGAGAAAATAAGAAAAATTAAACTGAAATGTTTTTCGTTGCAAAATTGAAGTTAAATGGCAAGCTTCTCTTGTTATTTGTAGACTTTGTTTTTGCAAAATTAAATTTTATTTTTGATGAACCTATTTTTATAGTAGAACATATTAATTGAATTTTCCATACTGTTTTTTTTTCTCATTCAGTCTGATTTTATTTCAAACCTTATCTGTGTTTGTGTGTGTATATATAATGCTATTTCATACAGGTTTCTTTCACTTTGTCTTTTGTCAGTTCTTAGAAACCAAACAACATGACTTGGCAATTCAAGCTTGGAAAAATGCCACAATCCTCAAGCCCACCCACCTTAGTTCCTGGAGTAATATGATCATTCTGCTTGATTCTCTTGGTGAGTATAGATTATTTTTATGGCATTTTACTTGATATATGAACACATTTGTATCAGTCAAGTCTTATGTTGTCAGGGAATTTTTTTAGGGTAATATAAATAAATTGAATGACAACAAATTTGCAGCATTTATCAGGAATCCATTGGTATCACTGCCACAGCCCATTATTAAAAGAATTTCTTTTTGCTACATAAATAATTATATTAAGCAGATGGTAACATTTGAGTTTTTTCCTTAAAGAAGAATGGTTTGGTGTATTTGTTTTAACAGCATTCCTGGGTTATTTTATGCCAAAATTTAATACAAATAATTTATGCAAAGTTATATGGCTTTAAGTATTCCAATCTAATATTCAGGGTCAGAGCTAGAAGTAATGGCAAGAAAGGTGTATGATGCCACACTCCCCTGAAATTAAGCCTCACCTCTGGATGCAGTTTATAGTATCATACTTGGACACCTTTACAGGATATAGTATTGGTATATTCAAGCCCAACTGATGAGGCTAAAAGAAGAATTGATAGAATTTTATAAGAAAAAAAAAAAGAACCAAGCCAAAAATTCTCCAAATGGTTTTCTTTTCAATGTCAAATCCATCCTTGTAGAAGGGGTCATAGCTTTTTTTAAGGACATTAGTCCAAAAGTGAATGCAGTTTAGCAACTGGAGTTTGAACTTGCTTGCTACAATGGTGCAGTCCAACACATTAACCATTATGCAACAGGGATTCTCTTGTAAAAAAAAAATTTTTGTATCTCTGCAATATCTAATAAAAAGTCATTTTTACTTTTTTTTTTTTTTTTTCAGATGATCTGAAAGCTGCCGAATCTGCATGTTTCAGTGCCATAAAACACTTGCCTCTAGAATCTGTTCTATATTTACATCAGGGTAGTGTGTTGGGTAAAATGGATCGCTATAAAGAAAGTGAACAAAGTTTCCTCCATGCAATTAAAATCATGCCAAATAATTCACGTTATTACCTCAACTTAGGTTTGTAAAAGTTTTTTCTCATTTTTATATTTCAAAATCAAGTGACATTAGTTTAGGAACAGGAATGAGAAAATTATTTTTATCAATGAGAGTGGAGGAAGACATTAAAATTGATAATTTTTTTAAAAGAAAACTCAGTAAATCACTTAAAAACATTTACGATAAAAATTTCTCATTTATTCTTTAAAATATATTTATGTATGAGCAGATTTATTGTAATTAAATCACTTGATGAAAGAAAGAAATTAAATGATCCATGTCATTGACACTAACAATGATCCACTTGGCTAGTTCAGTGAATAAATCACTAGATAACATTTACTGTATTCATATTACCATAAACATATAATTTGTCATTACTCTGTTTTATAACATGGTCTTAATACAATGATAGACAACTAATATTTGTACTCCTATCCGGAAGATTTTTTTCTTATATGTTATCAAATGAGAGATCCTGTTGATGGAAATGGAAGGCATCATTAGAAAGTCACCAAATAAATTAAAACATTTCTAAGTTAGAAAATGAAACATGAAATGGATATCTGTTTGGATTCAATCAATGATTTTTTTATGTCTTGTTTTAACTTTGATCATGAGCATAATTAGTTTGGTCAAAATGTTGCAGATTTAAACTTTCATTACTAATTCTCTTTATTTTCTTTCCCTGCAGGGATCCTTTACCATCGATGGGGCAAGTTTTCAGAAGCTGTGACAGCTTACAAGAAATCTCTTAGCTTGGAACCAAATCAAAAAAATGCTCAACAATATTTGCAAACCGTGCAAAAAAAGATAAACAGACCTATGTGAAATAAGAAAATGTTATTTGTGGGCTTGTTTGGACTAATATCTTCAGCTTTGCCCCCCCCCCCACATGACCTGAAATAGACATCCATGTTAAATGGCAGTCTGAGTCAGGCAAAAATCATTCATTCATCTCTACTTTGTGAGAATTGACTTTTTTTTTTATGTTGGTGGCAAAGTTTGATAGTAAAAAAATATAAACTGTTTTGAACCAACAGCCAATGTTTGTATATTGGTTTGTACTGCAGACTTAATTGTTTTTTTTTTTTATATTAATTTTATATATGACGGGGGTTAAAAGCACGGTAAGGGTTACCCCTGCTTTGAACTGGCCTAATATGTCTATAAAGATTTTGAATAAGTAAAATAACTTGAATAGACATAACCTTGAAAATATTTTTTGTTAAAAATAAGACTTGAAGAATTACACATTCTTGATAATGACCGATGTTGGCTGAAAGTAAGACATGTATCAGTTGGAAATCCATAGCATTTGTATATGAACAGAATCTGCGAAAATAACTGATTGTATTAATCAAAAATTTGAATTCTATAGTTCGTTATAAAAAAAAAATGTTAACCCATTTTGTCTTTCACTTAATCATTTTCCTTGAAAACTTTTTTCATTGCCTTTTGCTTTGAGTGCTTTTTAAAGACACCATATTTTACAGTCTAATATTAGTTGTTTTTTTTTTAATACCCCCTATTTAACAGACAACCTTCTTCTAACAAAATTTTTTTCTAATTTTATTTGCCACAGCTTGCAAGATCTAAAAACTGTATAATTTATACTTGGTTGTTAAAAAGCATAAGACTGCAAGCTGTCAAGAACAAATAAACCTTTGCCTTTAAAATCTGTATCAACTGTTTATATTATTGTCACCTGAAACTGTAGATGTAGGTAAACACATACAAAGTTGAGAGATGTTAGTCCAAATAAACATCTGAACCTCAGTAATGGCTCATGTCTTAAAATGAAAATAATTTTTTTAATTTTCTTTTTAACAATTTCTTTTTCTTATTACTTGAAAAAAAAAAATTATATTTTTTTAAGCAACCTTTGACACTTTATATACTAAATGAAAATATAAATTTACACTTGTTTTTTTTTTTTTTTTTAATAATGGTCACCTGATTTTATTCTAAGTTACACATTATGTGTGCGTGTGTGTGTATGATTCTTTTAATGTGTTCATGCATGAATTTAAATAAAATTTGTTTCTTTCATTGTTATTTTGGGGTTTTTTTTCACTGCATCATTCCAATATGAAAAAAAAATTCTGGCTATCATCCTCTTCCATTGGCTTGTTCATGAAATTTAAGGTACCTACTTAGAATATCCCTCTTGGGGAAAAAAAAAATGTTACTTCCATTCAAAATCCAGATAAGAATATTCTAAATAAGTTTAGGCAGGGAAGAGCTCAATAAATTGAATATTCTAAATAAGTTTAGGCAGGGAAGAGCTCAATAAATTTAATTATTTTTAATAATATTTACAGATAAATAGTAAAACACTGTAATTTGTTCAAATATCTCAACTATTTTTTTTCAATATAAGAAGGCTAAAGAACCCAGCCTGCCTTACTATTTTAAGTAGATGTACATAGTATCCAACTTCATTTGAAGATTAATAATATTTACAACTTTCTTATTAAGAAAGTAATCACCAACTTGAGATCAAATTTAAAACAAAAAAAATCCTTTTTGTGATGAAAAATCAGTCAGCAATCTAAAAAAAAAAAAAAAAAAAAAAAATCATAATTAATAAATTTTACAACAATTAAAGTTTTACTTAAATTTTCTTGAAACAATACCTACATAAATAATAAAAGTAAAAACATTCCAATATATACAAAGGAATTTTAAAAAGAAGCTTATGTATTACCCAACTCCACTAGTAAGAGGTCAATTTTTTGCAGAGTACAGCTGGTTTGAATCCAGTTTTCCCTATAGCTGGATTCATGTCTTTCTCACGGCATAAGCGTGAAATGAAAAACAAACAGCCTTATAGCTGATTCCATTTCTAATGGAACTGATAAAAAGTAGAACAGAGGGAGTTTTTAGCCTTGGTTGGCAACTCATCTAGGTGGAGGACACTGAATTCAAAACCTGCTATTACAGGTGAGCAGTGAATAATTGCTCAAGAAAAAAACAAGAGATTGCAGGCTTCATCTCCTTGTGATATGATCCCAGTAGAAGTTGTTAGATGAAAGAAGATATTTGAACCATTCAGAAATGTAATGAATGTGCAGTTGTGATCCAAAAATAGGCATGAAAAGATGATATGAGTCAATACAGACAGTTACTGGGAAACACCAAAAGAAGCAACCTCTCCTACATTCTAAAATATCCATTTGAGAGGTTGAGACTTGAAGGAATGGACCCAACAAAATGTCATACATTTCTCCTGAGATTGTTTGTTTTGGTTGGGTTTTACAGCATATCAACCATTGTAGGTTATTTAATCCTATTTACCCAAACCCTCCGCTCGGGCAGGATATGACACAAGGTCAATTTTTAAGCAGAGTTTATCAGGTTTGAATTCAGAGTTTTCCTTCTCCTAGACTAGTTGCCTCACCAAGGCTTAAGAACCTAGTCTGTCCAACTATTTACCCATAGCTGGAGGGAGAATAATTGGATTCATACCTTTCCCAAGGGTATTAGTGATATGTGAAATGCAATTTAGTCTCGTCCAGGATTTGAACTCGTGTTGCCGTGTCCATTTCCTACAACGATAACCATTACACCACGGGCACCTCCATTGTAGGTTATTTAATGCCAAATCCTGTTCATACATATTAAACAAGCCTGAGCTCTGTTTTTTAATACAGTCGCACGGTTTCAAGTACTTTCATCTAACATGAATAATTCTGTTTACTATTAATCATTTGTTTGCACACTAGTATTGCTATTGTTTCAATACAGCAACAATTGAAACCATTTAACTCACACTATTCAGTGTTAATCATCTGTTTGCAGTATTTCTATGGAACATGATTCATTCATTTGCATACAATCAAATGGTTCCAAGTATTGCTATATAATACCAATATATTTTAATTTAGGAACATCATTAAAGAGGTTCAAGTATTGCTAATCAACACAAATAATTCTATTCAATATTATTCATTTGTTAGTACACAGTTGAATTGTACCAAGTATTACTCTGTATCACTAACAATTCAATTAAACATCAGTTATTTAAGGGATACCCCAAAGCTCTAGGATTGGAGCCTTACCATCAGATTGTTTAGTGTCATACCCAGGACACTAATTGGCAGGAGTGAAAGTTACCCTTCTGCAGAGATGCAGTCAGTGTATTCTACAGCTCCAGCCAACTGGGCTATTGATCAATTGATTTTAATGGCATGCTAACCCATTTCAAGTTATTTCATGCCTAGAGGTGAAAGATTATTCCTATCTAATCTTAATTTTTAAGCAAATCTATTTGACCCATAGAAGGAACCTTGACAGGTACTGCCACTCTGAATGAGAGTAATAGCAATAGAGGAGTACTCCTCATTCTATAGAGCAGAAGCCTCACCACCAGATTCAGTTTATTGTTATACCTAGAAGTTGGTGACCATTGTCGAGGGTGACCCAAGGCTCCTTTTTCAATAGCTACTACACTGAGATGTTGCGGAGGGTGCTACGCCTTTCCCTGTATTGCTCCACTATATCCTTGATCCTTACTTTATAATGCTGAGTGCTGAGCAAGGCGGCATCGAGTATCATTTTTTTTTTTTTTTTGAGTCATTGGTATGACTCGACCAGACTGATTGCATTTCACATAGCACTAATACCCTTGGGAAAGGTATGAATCCAATTATTCTCCCTCCAGCTATGGGTAAATAGTAGGGCAGACTAGGTTCTTCAGCCTTGGTGAGGCAACTAGTCTAGGAGAAGGAAAACTCTAAATTCAAACCTGTTAAATCCGCTTAAAAATTGTGTCATATCCTGCCTGAGTGGAGGGGTTGGTAAATAGGTATGACTCGACCTGGGATTGAACCCTGGCCTCCCGGACCATTGGCAAACCTTTTTTTTGAGGAGATACAGTCTGCATATTCTAAGCTACACCAACAAGGCAGACCTCAAGAGAAATAAAAGTTGGATATACATTTAACAGGATTTCTGTATCTTACTCCCAACAAAACTTATCACCAGTGTATGCAAAGCTACAGGAAGGTAAATTTAAATTAAGATTTACTTACCAGCATTCTTTATCAGATCAGCCAAGAAAACAGCATGGCTGCACACAAGGTTGTTAAGGTCAAGGATGGTCTTGCATCATTGCTTTTTACAGCAGTTCTAATTTTAGGGCCTGTAAGATATAAAACAATAAATTTTCAGTTGAAAAGAATACATTATCTCTTTGGATGTCCAGAAATTAAGCCATGAAATTTTCAATTATCATAGTATTACATAAGATCTTTTTTTGACATGTAGTGCAGCATTCAAATTTTAAATGTAAAATTACAATAAGTTCAACTAGTTAGATGGATCATTGTTGTTCTTATCATAAACCTTCCTTTTTAGGCCAAGCAGATAATGATTAAAAGTCACCAATAAATAAAGGTAATATGTGGTAGTGTTCTCATTCCTCAAAAATGAACAAGACCAAGGATGGCAGCACAAAAAAGACAGACAGAGTGACTGAGACAAGACGACCGACTGGAGAAAAAGCAAAGTAAAGTAAAAAATGAACAGAAGTTGGAATGGGAGCTGACCGATAGTAGTGCAAAGCCTGTAGCCATATGATATACACACATATTATGTAGATCAGCTGACAAAAGGGCTATGCAATAATGGTCGGTTGGTTGTGTTGCATATCAACCCTTGTAGGTTATTTAATGCCAAATCCTTTATATGATTTGTAAAGGAACAGTTTGTAGGTAACATTTTTAACAAGCCAGAGCTTATTTGTTAAATTGTTTCAAATATTGCTATTTACTACTAATAGTTCAATTCAACATTATTCATTTGACTGCATACAGTTAAATGGTTTCAAGTATAGTAAATGATTATACAGTTCTATAGGACCCTAACAGGCACTACAACTCCAGATGAAAGTGGACATGGGAGTAATGGCAATGAAGGGGGACTCCACATTTCTCAAAGCTTCAGGAAAGGAGCCTTACCATCAGATGGTTTAGTATCATATGCAGAGATGCAATCAGCATATCCTATAGCACCAACTACTGGGCTGCTATGCAACAATAGATGAAATGCTCACGAGCTTTCCTAAATAGAAACCTCAATATCTCTATGGTTCATCATCACACTAGGAGCCTAATGGGCTCACAGACTAATATCTTTATCAGAAGAAAAACAATCAGCTGTTGTTCAAGCAATGAAGTTGGTTTGGTTTCTTTGTTTAATGGCATATCAACTCTTTGTAGGTTATTTAATGCCAAAGCTGTTCTCCTAGAAGAACAGTAGTGGTACTATTTAACCCATAGCTGGGAGAATAAGGGGGTTCATACCTTTCCCAAGGGTATTTGCCCGAAAGTGAACATAATAGCGCGACTGGAGTATGAATTCGTGTACTACGATTCCGCAGTCCATCGCTTTAACCATTACACCACGAGGACACCCCCCACTAGCATTGAAGTGTTTGTTTATTTTGAGTGCTGAATCTTTGATAAAAAGGAAGCTAAATATGAATTTAGAAGCTGGTCTCGTAACCTGATTTGGTCAGGGAGGGGCACTACTCATATTGTGTGTCTTGGGCAGAAACAGCCTGTCAGAACCCATCCCTCTTCAGGTCTACAACTAGTTTGAATTCAGAATTTTCCTTCTCTTAGACTGGTTGCCATACCAGTCTTGGTATGGCAATTCAGACCTCAGTTTACCTTACTATTTACCTATATTTGAAAAAGCTGCAAAAAACTGCTACTTGAAATTCACACACTGATAAAGTAAATACAAAAGTATGCATTTACCATCTCCTCCTTATGAGCAAGATATAACAAAAGGTCAATTTTTAAGTGGAATTTAACAGATTTAAATTCAGATATTTCCTTTTCTGAGACCAGTTACCATACCAAGGTTGAAGAGCACAGTCGACTCTCTTTAACCATGACTGGGTGAAGAATAGCTAACTTAGCACTAATACCCCTGGGAAATGTACAATGTAAAATGCAAACAGCTTTGTTTAGGATTTGAACTTGGGTTGCATAGTCCACTAGATAACCATTAAGCTATACAAAACAAAAGGACTAAAAAAAAGAATTTAAAAAGCCATCAGATTTCATACTTTGAATTTACTTTGCATAATCTAGCACACAGACTCCAAATTGCATAGAGTCACCATGAGGAAGTAGTTAGTGTACAGGACCGTGTCCAGTTGTGCTAGAACCTCTTTATCCCCCAACTATGGGCTAAATTGTTGTTCTACATCCTTGTAGAACATTAGCATTGAATAAAGGAACCAAACCTAGTGATGGCCCTAATAGCTCACATATTCAAAAGAAGATTATAAGGGCATTCAATATAGACATTTCATCAAATAAGATAGTTAATTTCTTGGATGTGACACTAAACCTCTTGAACAACACATATAAATCCTTTCTTAAAATGGACCAGTACCCTTCCAATATTAATGTAAACTCAAATCACCCAAAAACCATAATTAAGCAAGTCCCCAAAGTAGTAAAAATGAGAATAAGGAGTTTATCAGCTAACGAGAAAATATTCCAAGAAAGTAGTAAAATATATAAGGAAGCCCTTAAGAATAGTGTTTTTAAGGAAGAGTTTCCTGGGTTCAATCCCAGGTCGAGTCATACCAAAGACTCAAAAAATGGTACTTGATGCCTCCTTGCTTAACACTCAGCATTATAAGGTACGGATCAAGGGTAAAGTGGAGCAATCCAGGGAAAGGAGTCGCGCCCTCCCCTACACCTTGGTGTAGTAAGCTATCGAAAAGGGAGCCTTCGGGTCACCCTCGACTATGGTCGCCAACTTTACTTACTTACCTACTAAGAAGAAAATATACCTAATGATAAGAGTTTGTATATTAATAAAGAAAATAAGAAGTACAGTAAAAAAAAAAAAAACAGGAAAAGAAAAATTATATGGTTTAACCCCCTTTTTGTAGACTAGCGAGTATAAATGTAGGTAAATATTTTCTGAAATTGATAGATAAGCACTTTAACCATAATATACTACATAAAATATTTGATAGGAAAATGTTAAAAATTAGTTACTCCTGCACGAAAAATATCTTTGAAATAATCAATAATCATAATTAAGAGATAATTAGGAAATTTCATGACTGAATGAATAATAATAGTAATAATACGAGTAAATAAAACGAATGTAATTGTAAAACTCGAAAGAATTGTACTATGAATGGGTTATGCAATTAGAAAATGTAGTATACCAAGGAATCATTTACCCAAAAGAAAATGTTAAGGATAAAAAAACTTATATAGGGATCTCTTCAACGAAATGGAAGCTAAGATACAATAATCATAGTTATTCTTTCTCCCATGAAAAACCAAACAACCCTATCCAAGTCAAATACTTCAAAATGCTTTGATAGTAGATGTAACCTGTGCCTAGAAGAAAAAATACAAATTATGCTATACCCAGACCCTGAAAAATTATTAAATCAGAGATGTGATTTGATAGCTAGATGCAGACATAGGAATAAATTTAAACTATAGACAAATCTCATAGATAAAGTTTAATTAACATAAAAATAGGATTAAATTGAGATTTGAGGTGAAATGAATAAAATAAAATAAAATGGGAAGCCACCATGTGAGGTGGATGTACGTACGTTTCAGTGGAAAAGTAACTGAATAAATGGGCACGAATGTAAATTTTGAATTAAGATAAGTATTACTGTAATCTTTGCGTAAGGTTAATAAGAATTGTTGTAATTCCCTAAGTTATTGTTAAATCTGAAGAATTACGTTAATGTATAGTTTAGAATTTAAAAATTAAAATTTAATTTACTGTAGAAAGTGAGTTTGAACATACCTCTGGTTACTTTATTGTGATTCTGACTGATAAAAAAAGAAAAACCAAAAGTGGGTGATATGGGGAGGAAACTCTTCCCCCCTCTTCCCTCCCGTGTCCATTCTGGCTGTATTAATTATATCCATTGAATCTGAAGAAGTCTTGTTAACTTTGGTGTTATTGATTCATATCAATACCCATAACAGGATGGAAATAAATTTATAATATTAATGTGACCGGTTTTTATTTTTCTTAAAGGTATATATATATATGTGAGATAGATATGTTCCCTTTTGAACTAATAGTCTCGGGAAAGGTATTAACCCCTTTATTTCTTTAGCTATGGGCTAATTAGTACCACTAATACAAGGATGGATTTGACAATAAATAGATACACTGATAGAAGAAATGTGTGAACTACAAGGGAGACTATGTTGAAAAATAAACCTCATTTGGTCACATTCCATGTGTATCTTCGTCAGCCTATGAGCTTTTTTTCCAACACTTGTACGAATAATTTGCAGTTATGAGATCAGCTGTCTAAAAGTTAAGCCATGAAACATAGAATGATGAGGATATATATGTTCCAAAAAATTCTAAAGAGAAAAAAGAATTTATACACCTATATATCTATGAATACCAAATTTGGTTGTTCTAGATCAAACTGTTAGCTACCCTGTCAGCAGGACTTAGAATATGCTATATCCTCTGTAGAGGCCTACACCCGCCCCTAAAAATGAGTGTCTTGGGTATGACACTAAACTGCATCTGATGGTGACGCTCCAATATGGAGATTTGAGAAATGTGATGTACACCTTTATTGCCATTACTCCTAGGTCCACACTGACCTGGATAGGGTCAGATAGATCTGTTTATAAATTTTGTATTTGTTTGAATTCAGAATTTACCTTCTCACAGAGTGGTTACTTGACCAAAGTTAAAGAACTCATTCTGCTTTACTATTTACCCAAAGTTTGGTGGAAAAGACATAGATCCTTGCCTTTCACAAGGAGATTAGTGCAAAGTGAAATGCAAACACAGCCCCATGCAGGTTTCTATTTCCTATGTCAGTACCTGTTCATTGTAAATGTTTAAACCAACTGATCCAAGTCTTGACCTGTCATATGGCTTGGACATGTAATTCTTCTTTTATATATAGTTTGTGTGTGTGAGAACAGATTACATAAAATTATGACTTCAAAATAGCTGCTGCTTACATCAGTGAATTGTTGAAAACAAAACAAAACTAAAGTCAAAAAAGGCCAGAACACTTTGTTTCAAAAATTTTCATAAACTATCATCAATATCACTCAAACCTAATATAAATGTTCATTGGTTTAGAAGGCAAAAGAAAAAAGATGGTTTACTTGTGTGTGTATATGATCACATTGTGCAGTGGCTAATGATACCTTTTCCGTTTTCTTTTTTGCCCCAGAAATTCTGCTCATATTATATAATCAGAATTTCAGAATAATTAGCAGAAAGTGATCTTTTCAACATTGAACATTTTGGAGTCAAATTATTTTGTTATGAAAGTGTCATTTCACATAAAAAAAAAATACTGCCCTAATCTTTTTTAATCATCAAACATTGAAAATGTATAAAGTCTCTCCTGATAATATGAATACTAGGTTGTTACACATGAAATAGCTGATTATGAATGGGAAAGATAAAAAAAGATTTTTTCTAAAACCTAATGTTAAAGTTTTCAAACAGAATTTGCTGCCTTTCAATCTATGGTCCTTTTTAAAATTGAAAAAAATTAAAAAAAATATACATATACATACATATATAAGTACAATTTTCATCATGTGAGTGCATGTGTATATATGTGTATATATATATACACACACACACACACACTATTCTCCATAGAATAATATTCCTGCTCAAACAACTACAACTACTACTACTACTACAGAGATGCAAAATTCACCATCATACAAAGAAAAAAAAAGAAACACAGACATAAGGGAATAAAACATCTCCAAACACTGACCCCAAATGGCTTTAACATCAAACCCTCCTCAAAACACCATTTTGAAACAGAATGGATGGATGGTTTGATAGATAAATATCTAATTTATTTAATTAAAACAATAATGGGTAATTAGAAACAAGACTCAAAAAATTGCCTTTTATATGTGGTCCTCAGCATCAGGTGGTAATGGTACACAGAGACCATAAAACAATAAGTCCAAAACAATTATACACAAAGTTCATTCACTAAGTAAGAAGAATTTTGTTTAAGGAGTCAGCAATAGGAAGCCCTGTTTATAGTTATGCCTTTTCCAAAGAAATTAATAGTGATGGGTTCTTTCGTGTCTTAGAAGACTGTCAACATGACCTTCTTTATGCTGTACTCAGAGCTTCTTTTTCATTCAAGAGACAATATGATTCCACTACATGGACTGTCTTTTTAACTCAGCAGCAAACCTATGTTTAGCTAATTTATAAAGATTTTTACTAAAACATTCTTCTCTGTAAACGTCAAACATTGTGTAAATTTCACATGGTTTGCACTTCTTAGTCACCGAAAATTTGATGACAATCCTCTGTTCAAGCCTGGTGTGCTATTTTATTTGCCACCGTTTTAATAGCCTCAAAACAAATATTTTTGCTATAAACCAATTTTAAACAATGCAGAGTTTACAATTATGGAAAAAAACCTGAAAGAAAAAAGAATTATTTTGCTTTTATTCAAAAGAATTCCCCTAATTTACTGAATGACTCTTAGATAAAGAGTTAAGTATGTTATCTTCTTAATGGCATTTCAACAAAACTTTTCTCTTGATTACAACCCAAGTTAAGAATAATTAAAATTAAAATGTAATTACCAAAAAATATTCTTGTTTGTCTTGTTCCTTTTGTTATGTGTAACTGTGACCCTACAGCTATAACTAAGTGGTCACCTATCTAAGTACTGAACAGGCTTAGTGTTGCTTAACTTGTAGGAACTGGTGCTTTAAGCATGACTTAACCTTAATTACCAGTAGCTGTGATACTTTACGTTGATTCTGTTCACATATGATAAACAAGGTTGGTTGTGTTTTATGGCATTTCATACCTTGTAGGTTATTTAAAACTAAATCCTGTTTATACATATATATTGAATATATAAGATTTGTAAACAAATAGTTTGTAGGTAACAATTTTCAAACAAATCAGAGCTCATTTGTTTGCTCACAGTTTAATGGTTTCAAGTATTGCTATCTAACACTAACAGTTTTGTTTATACACAGTTAAATGGTTTCAAGTTATGATACACAAAGATTGCCCTTTTCAAGATGAACAACCCACATAAACTTGGTAGAGCACCCAGATAAGTAAAGTGTTACAAATAAAGGATGAGTCAATTCATCATGAAGCTTATGACCTTTTTTCAGAGACAGTTGCTGAGAAAACAGTGAAGAAATCCCCTTCTGTTCTGCACCCACTCAAAAGTTGAAACTCAAATTACATTTCAAAATATCCTAAATGGTGTCAAGTCTTGAAAGAACAGAACTAACAAATATGACTATTTAATGATAAGCACATTGTCAGTGAATCATATCTCTCTTGGATCTCATTAGAGAAATAAAGGAACTTTTAACTGGGCTTCTGTGTCTTTACTATTTGACTGCAAGATGTAATTGGTACTTAACTACCTTCTACTGTGATACTATTCAACACATGGACAGAAAACAAAAATTGCCTGATCCTTATGACCAATGTCCTATGATTACTCTCCCCTTTTGTGTAATGGGGAGAAGTTGGAATACTCAAGACCAGGAATGCCTAAAAACAAGAGTATGGGACTGCATCTCAGCTGAAGACAAGAACACTCTAATCCCAGCTGAAGGTCTGTGGATAGCATAACTCTAATGCCATATGCTACTTATTTCCACAGAAGGCGGGCCAAAATGGGATAGGAATAGAGATGAGGTATTATTCCAGATAATTTATGGAAGAAAAAATATAGACAAAATTATTTTACAATTTTTTAACTTACCTTTATTGGTAGCCAGCTCAATTTGGATTCGATACATTGTAGCTGCACTTGATGATTTGGTAAGTTTGATTGTCAAAACATTGGTGTAGGTAGTGAAAAAAGCCCCAGGACTAGATTGACAGCCAAATGATTTCTGTAAAGCAAACAAGTAAAAATCAATACAAGAATCTGTGATAGATGAAAGTTATCTTATTTTTCTTCTATTTCATCCAGTCTTTAATGATGTTTGCTCTGATAGTCATTTACAGAGCTTAGCATAGTTTGGCATAAGACCAAAAGAATGCAGCACCCAGTGAGAATCAAACTCACTCTCAATGGTTTACTAGCCTATCTAGTTAACAATTATACCACACTCTAGTAATCATTCACAACTCCCAGATTTTTTTTAATATGATAAAAACAAATATTAAGAAACTACATAAACGTCTACATCTAAAATAATGAAAAAATACTTTACAAAAATTATCCTTTTCACTTAGAAGAAAGTTTGGTCTATTTGTTTAACAGCATATCAACTCCTTAAGGGTTATTTAAAAATAAAATTTGATTCCTATGAAATGTTTAATTGGAACAAGTATATTTTTAATGTTTCATGGCCTCTTTTTTGTCTATAATCATTAGTTTGCATATAACTATATAGTTTTAAGTATTCCTATCTAACACTAATAATATATATATATATATATATATATATATATATATATATTTTCATCATGCATCATGTGAAAGCACGTGCAATACCCTGCCCTCATCAGCCGCCAACCAGGGGTGATAACACAGTTTCGGTAGCTCAAGGCGGTACTGCCACTCCTGGCGCTACCAAGCAGCTTTTGCCACTGGACAGGGTAATAAGAGAATATATATATATATATATATATATATATATATATATATATATATATATATATGCCAGATCATTTAAGAGCAGAGACTACATTGGACATTAATCTTCATTTTTAATGTGCAGTTTGTGATTTAAAAAAAAAAAAACCTGTTTACTTTCGTCCGTTGATGTTATTACGCGTTTACAGAAACCGTTTCTTACATTATTACACAGGAATGGTGGTTCTGTATTTTATTCATGCTGAAAACTTCTTGCTTTCGACCAAATCTAACTTGATGCATATTGTGCCGTGGCCTGAAGATGATTTGAGGCAACTTTCAAACTGCGGCCAGTGATTCCTATTTTTGAAAGAAACGAAATGACTGAGTGTCCTAGAAAACCACGACAGCCAACCTCAATAGGAATCACATGGCATATCCAACCCTTTTTCACGCAGTTGGCATGCAGTG
Organism: Sepioteuthis lessoniana; assembly: GCA_963585895.1. Classification (NCBI taxonomy): domain Eukaryota; kingdom Metazoa; phylum Mollusca; class Cephalopoda; order Myopsida; family Loliginidae; genus Sepioteuthis; species Sepioteuthis lessoniana. The sequence goes on from OY757918.1 coordinate 84,248,996, forward strand.
TCTCGTATCGGTTTTTCTTCCACTTGTGTGTTTCCTCCAAGTTTTCTTCCCAGGGGACAGTCAATTCTATGAGGAAGACGCTCTTCTTTGTATCGGACCCTGCTACAATGTCTGGGCGCTATTCTGTTTGAATAATGTGAACTGGAAATTGTAGAGGTGTCTTGAGATCCACTGAAACTTCCTTAGCTCTGTTCAGTAGCTTCATAATGGGATTTTTTTGTTTCCTCACAGGACATTCACCTTCCTTGAGAAACTGAATTATGGATTCCTTGGCTGTAACAGGTTGCTGGTTTGCTGTCTCACATTGTGCTCTTAACAACTCTATCACCACCTCTAACACCTTGTTATGTCGCCATGTGTACATCTGAAGCGATTGTGGACATGCAGATAGTACATGGCGCAAAGTATCCCGATCATGTTTACATGACAAGCACAGGTCTGCATATATAGTCATATGGTGTAGTGAGATGAATTCAACCAATGATAATCCCTAGTAACCAATTATGACTTCAATTAACTATTATTAATACAAATAATTTGCATACAGTTAAAATGGTTTCAAGTATTCCTATCTCATCATGTCGTGCTGCCCGCACGGATATCCCTGACCCTCTCTCGCCACTTTTCCCTATTGTTCATTGCCTCTGGCAGGTCTTCTGAACTACATCCCGTATCTTCACATAGCTGCTGTATGTATGTTCGAGGTGGTCGTCCTGCTTTTGTTCAGCCATAAGTGGGGGTCCATAGGAGTACATCACTTATGAGCTCGTCTCTGCTCCTCCAGCAGTGTCCTGCGTGCCTGGTTCATCTAACTTGGATAATTTTTGTGATGGGAGGCTGGTGGCCGTATAGTTGGTGCTTTGTGGGGTGTTGCCACCAGGACTTGTTTAATATTGCTCGCAACATCCTTGTGTAGTTGCCGTCTAGGTTCTTTTCGAGCCGTTTTGTTAGTGTCCAGGTGGTGCATCCATACAGCAGTATCGACACGACTGCTGCTTGGAAGAAAATGCGTTTAATTTTATCGGTCAGGTCTGATTTCCATATGACCGATAGCTTATTGATAGCTGTCCATGCCTTTGTTAGCCGTGTGTTGATGTCTTTTTCAGTTGATGAGACACTGCTTCCTAGGTAGGTGAATTTGTCAACCAGTTTCAGAGAGGTTCCGTCTAGTGTGGAAATGTCGCCTGCTTGATTAAAGCACATATATTCAGTTTTGTGTGCACTGACATGAAGGCCAATGTCTGCAGCGGCTCATTCTAAACTATGCAGTAGTGTTTCAGCTTGGTTGGGTGTATTTGCTAGTAAAGCTATGTCATCGGCGTAGTCGGCGTCGGTAATTGTTTTTGCGGGGTATCTTCTGCTTCTTTTCTTTGTCAGCTTGAAACCGTTCTCTCTGATTTTATCGATCGACTATTCTATTTAATAATAATTATCTTTTTGCACAGTTATGCTCTTGCATATTCCTCTCCAATATCAATAATTTTCAAATAGATCCATTTGACCTATAATAACAATAAAGAGGTGACTTCACATTCCCCAGAGATTCAGAACTGGAGCCTCACCGCCAGATGCAGGTTAGGGTCATACCCATGATACCCCTTTGTTATTCCTCTGCAGGAGATACAGTCAGTGTATTCTAAGCCCCACTGACAGAGTTAGCAGAAGAAAGAAAAAATGATTATGGTATAAGTTTAAAATCATAATTAAAATTTTTATCAGATATTTTTTTGAAATGATTTTTTTAAATAATGTCCTTTTGTTTTACTGCAAATAAAAAAAAAACTCTAAATAAATAAGTTATATTTGGGTCTGTTTTACCCCCCACCTCCCTACACACACTCACATTGAAATAAAATACATACCTTCTGATTCTCAAATTTCAAATAAAATCTCAAAATAATAAATAAACTCAATACCAACATATAAAAGTTTCAAATGATAACTTCCCTTCAAGAAAGTTAACTATATGGGGTAGCAGCTTTTTACAGCTACTATCAGGACAGATAAGGTAGTCATGGGAGAGTGGTTTGCCCAAGTGCACACATACTTCCTATTCTTCTCCATCAAATGTTGTGGCATGCCAAAACAAGACATTTTGTTCCAATATCTTGCAATGGGACAGGGTGGGCAGGGAGTGGTGGGTTTATGCCTCATACAAAGTGAATAGAGGAAATCTTAGTTAAAATAGGCACATGTTTCATAAGATTCTAGTATTTGAGTCTTTAAGTATTATTATGCCACCAACCACTTTTGTTAAGGAGCCACACTATAATAATTACACATAACATATCCAGTAAAGACTTTTCATACTTACGAAAGCATTCTTCAGGTAAATATCTTTGTCAAAAAATTCTAGCTTTACACCACAGTCTCTGATGTTGATGTCTTGTATGTAGATGTTGAAATACCGTTCAGAAAATGCTTCCAGTCTAATTACACAAAGTGTTTTAGTGAGTATGTCAATTCGAGGTCTGGCAATAATGCTTACTAATTCATTATCAGAAACAAAAAATGGTCTTTGGTGTGTACAATCGTAGCCCTCCATGTCAACTGCAAAAAGAAAAAAAAAGTTATTAAAATAATTTGATTTCATAAAAGATATCTTTCATAATAAACTAAACAACCCATGAATCCTTATATTGATGCTTCTATTTTGGAAAAAGTGAAAGCTTCTAATTAGCATTTCATAGTTAGCACTGTTATCTCATATATGATTTTAAAAGATGATTAAAGATAGTGAATATTTGAAGGATACATATAGTGTTTTGTATGTTTGGCTAAAAAGAAAAAAATAAGGTAGAATGGATGAATTTTTCAAAGAGGTTTTTCTTGTTTAAAAAAAAAAACAAGGGAACATAATCTAGATTGAATGTAGAAAATATTTGAAAGACTCAGGGTTTCAAGCACTTTGGGTTGTTGATTGGTTTGTGTTGTATGGTATATCAACCCTTGTCAGTTATTTAATGCCAAATTTTGTTCACACACACACACACATAAGATTTGAAAACAAATAGTCTGTAGGTAACTTCATTTTTAAATAAATTGTTAGATCTCATTTGCTCACACACAGTTGAATAATTTCAAGTATTACTTTCTAACACAAATAATTCTATCTAATATTAATCTTTCATTTGCCTACAGTTAAATAGTTTCAAGTATTGGTATTTAGCATTAGTAATTCTATTTATCAAGTATTCCAATCTAATATAAATAATTTGAACACGGGTTTATGCTTTCATATAACTAACAATAATAATCCTAAGTAATTGAATAGATATATTTGACTCATAGATGCAACCCTAACAGGTATGAGTCAGAGTGCACCTGGGAACAATGGCAATGAAAGGGTACTCCACATTCCCCAAAGCTCCAGGACTGGAGCCTTACCATCAGATGCAGTTTAGTGTCATGCCTAAGACATTTATCGGGGTAGGGTCTTACCCCTTGGTAGAGGTGCAGTCGGTGTATTCTACAGCCCCAGCCAACAGAGCAGCACTTTGGGTTGTGTCTTCAGCAATTTTAAGAATGATCCAATTTATTTTGATAGAATAAAAAAAAAAAATTAAAATCTCTAATTTAATAATTAGCTACTACCTGAATGATTTCAGAAATAATGGTAAGATAAAGAAATTAAAAGGGCATTTTTTAAAAACTTAACTTAACAGAATTTGATCTTTATATAGATTGTATTGATATTGTTCTATGCAAAGATTCTATTTCTTTTTTAAGATTGATGTAAGAAGATAGTAAAAGGGGGAGACATAATAAAACCTGCTTTGACAAATAACAACACCTATTAGCCAAACAAATGTATATCAAGTCATTTGCCCCTTTAGGAGAAGGCCTTTACAATCTTAAACAACCAGTGAATTCCTATTTTGAATAAATCACAACTAAGACACTATTGATGTTAGTATACAGACTTCGCATTATATATGTGGACACATGGGTAGGTGTGAGTACATGTATGTGTGTGTACGTGTGAGTGTATCCTATTTATCCTATTTACCAACCCCTCCGCTCGGGCAGGATATGACACATGGTCAATTTTTAAGCAGAGTTTAACAGGTTTGAATTCAGTTTTCCTTCTCCTAGACTAGTTGTCTAACCAAAGCTGAAGAACCTAGTCTGTCCTACTATTTACCCATAGCTGGAGGGAGAATAATTGGATTCATACCTTTCCCAAGGGTATTAGTGCTATGTGAAATGCAGTCAGTCTCGTCCAGGATTTGAACTCGTGTCGCCATGTTCATTTCCTACGACGATAGCAATTACACCACGGGCACCTACGTGTGAGTGTATACATATGTATGGTTGTGAAGTTGACTATGTGTATATGTATGCGTGTCCCTATAGGGGCTGAGATATTTGCATAGAAAAAGCACAAATGGTCCGATAAAAGTGGACCACAACTTAAAAAATTTTATTGTCACACCATTTAGGGTCTCCTGGTGCTTTTATGTCCAGCATATAGGTGGCTGAAAATACAGGAATAGGAATGTTCACCTCTGAATATATACAGGAGGGTTAGTTAGGGGAAAAAACAGTACAGTCAGACATAGAGGGTATACAGAGCAGAGAGTCAAGCAGTGATCTGAGAAGATAGACATAGGTAGGGAGGGTGACATCAGGTCCGAAGATCTAGCAGTCAGCTTTTGTTTTTAGTTAAAGGAATTTTTGCTAGTCAAAGTGAGAACTTGAAAACTGTCATTTTTTTTGCAAAGTGTCACACACAAACCTCCTCCTCTCTTTAAACAAAATTCATTCCATATTTTGTTTCTAACCTTGTTCTTTTTTTGTGGAACTGTCTCAGACTCATGCATTTTGATTTGACCTGCTGAGAAAGACAACACAATGAGGGGTCAGAGGATCATGAAGCCAAGCCAGATTCATATTCCCACACAACTACCTTATCTAGTGAATTGAATTACTATGACCAGAAAATTCCGCAAACACTTACGCACAACATACGGAAACACTGGACAGCTGTTTCGACCTTATTAGGTCTCATCAGCAGTGTATACCGTGATCTCCACCACTGGAAATCGAACCAGCAACTACAGATGGCAGAGCTGAAACTAGAGGTGACTGTGTCCTCTGTAAAGAGTATGGATGTAACTTAGAAGACACACTCAGGTTAATTGGCCACACAATTACCATGATTAATTAATTTGGTGTCATTTGTGTGTGGTATGGACTGTGGGCTCAGTTGTAGATTTTCGGCTCTGCAGTATACACTGCTGATGAGACCTAATAAGGTCGAAACAGCTACCCAGTGCTTCTGTATGTCGTGCGTAGTTGTTTGCCGGATTTTCTGGTCATGGTAATTCAATTCACAATATAATTCCTCTACTAAAAAAAGAAAAAATATATACTTTATCTAGATATTAGCTTATTCAGAAAATAATGTCCAATTTTAGAACAAACTTGAATTAATGAATTTAAACAGTGTTTTAATCAGTCAAAATATGATCCCTGAATATGTATGTATGTTTGGGTTTTATGGCATATCAACCTTTTTAGGTTATTTAATGCCAAATCTATTTTTATACAAATAAACAGTTCTATTTCAAACAATTCAGTTTAGCATAAGCACAGTTTAATTATCAAAAACATTTCTATTTCAAGCTATTCAGCTTAGTCAAACAGTTCTAATTCAAACAATTCAGTTTAGTGTAAGTAAAGTTTTTGTTTACACATAGTTAAATGTCAAAACAGTTCCATTTCAAACAATTCATTTTAGCATACAAAAAAAGTTCTATTTCAAGCAGTACAGTTTAGTTCTATTTGACCCATAGATAGGACTTGGGAGCAATGGCAATGAAGGGGTACTCCACATTTCCTAAAGCTTCAGCATTACTGGAACCTCACCATCAGATTGTTTAGTATCATAACCAGGACACACGTTGGGGGCAGGGAAGTCTTATCCCTCTGCAGAGAAGCTATTGGTGTATTCGACAGCCTCAGCCGACACAGCAAGAATATGTATGTGTTTTTGCCATTGATTAACAAGGTTATTCATGCCTGTACAGTAAAACTTGAAAGGTTTTGATGGCAAGAAATCTTTAAAGGCAAGTTTGTCTACTTCTTTGGAATGGAATGTTTTTGGACATGAAAAAGTATCCAGATGCTTGAAAAAAAAAGAAAAAAAAGAAAGTAGTTGGTGGGGGAGAGATCAGGTGAATATGATGGATATGGCAAAGAATAATATACCAAATCAGTGAGATTCTGCAGTGTCTTCCTTGTAACATGTGGTTACGCATTGTTGTGAAGCAAAATTGAACCTTGTCATTTAACCAATGTCAGTTGCATTATGCTTAACTGAATATGCAGTTCATTCAGTTACTGGCAGTAAACTTCCACTTCAGAAAGCTATAATGGATCACCAGAAAGTCACCATAATCTTCTGTTCATACAATTTTAGTTTTAAAAAGTGTTTGAGTGCATTGTCATGATAAAGCCATTGAGTCAATTGTTTATGATTGTTATAAAGGATCCACTTTTTGTCACAAATCACTATTCAATAAAAAAAAACAAAAACGGATCATTCAGGTACTGCAGAAACAGGATTGAACACACTCCAAAATGTTGAGCTCTTTTGACTTTCACTAAGTTCATTCGAGTTTCTTAACCATGCCAATTTTCTAAGATGCTCCAATATTGTTGAAATGCTGACACCTATTGACTGAGATGACACTTTGACATGGGTTTTGTTCAAAAAGTGTTTTCAGATTTAGATCATCAAGTGCAGATAGATATCTTCTACCCTCTTGATCTTCAAGATTCATATCTCCACTATAGAACTTCTGAAACCAGTGCTGTACTGTCTGATCACAAGTTGATCCTTCACCCCAGGTTTTGTTGATATTGGCAGCTGTTTGAGAAGCATTATGACCAAGCTTGAACTCATTGAGAACCAATACGACCAACCTTGAACTTAAATAAAGTAAACACATCACTTCTTTTTTCATGTTCATGATTAGGGACAGCCGTATAACTTCTAAAATCAAATTCAAAAGAAGTGATAGAAAACAAAGAGGACACCTTAATCATTAGGAATGTGAATTTTTTATACAATAACAATTATTAAAATGATATGATAGAGCAGAATTTAAACAGTTTTTACTAAAACTGAATAGTATTTTCTGAATAACCAAATAATTCATCAGCCATCTCTCTGATCAGAGTCCAATTATAAATCATCTTAATGCAAACACATACAACTTGAAACCCCAATATGCCAAATTCTAATCAAAAACATCTTGATATTATTTGCAAGACCAACAATAAAAAAAAAGACTCCAAATACTTAAAATATATAAAAAAAAAACAACAAATAAAAAAAACAAACAACCTAACTCAATAAGATCCTCTTCCAAGAAAGACAAGAACTTCTAAATGTATTTAACAAATAGAAATCTCTTGTTTTTCATAATTGTTGAGTGATATCATCTGGCAACTGATTGGCCATCACCATTCTCATTTGAATAGACATCTAATGCTTTAATGGCCAATGCTAACTTTGTTTAAAAACAAATATGTAAAAAGACAGTTCACAACAGTCTATAAATGGCTTGAGACAAAAAAAATAACCTTCTTTAAATTCTATAAAAACAAATTGTACCATTCTTGAAAATGACTTAATGTAACACTATGAATCCTTGGCATGATAGTATAAAGTTAGACATGTGTGTGTGCGTGTCATGGTGGACATATGAGTGGGTGTGGGTACATATATGCATGGGTATATGTATCTAGATGTATCTATGCCATATGTAAGAAAAAAAAAATGAGGAAAGAGGAAGCAGTTCACCCACCCACCGCCAGTTTGGCAGGCCAGTAGGTCAACCATGAGTTTGAACAAAGCAACCTCATGACCTTGAATAAGTGCGAGGCTAAACAATGCATGGGAAAAGAGAAGAAAGAAGAAATGACCAAGCACTTCTAGGAGGGAAAAGTAGTAGTTAGAGGAACCTGTTGGAGTGAGTTGGTCAGAGAAAGTGACAGGAGTTGAAGATGTGGTCAGAATCTGTCAGTGCCCCAGGGGCTGAAGTGATCTGCTAGGTAGAATTCATTCTGGACGTATAGGGGGTGGGACAGAGTCAAAATAAGGTCTAAGGTGACACATACCCCTCCATCTGTGAGTAAGTCTAGTCCTTCAAACTGGGTTTAATTTTTCTACTTTGTCTTTTGTGGCACTACTTCAAGCTCTACATGGGGTCAGAGAAACAAATGACTAGATGCACAATAGTGTTGAGGTGGGGTGAGGGTTTTTATCTCTCTGCAGGGGGATACAATCAGTAGATTCTACGCTCTGGCAACACAGCAAATTTTAGCTCAGAGTATAATGTAAATGTAATGTCAAAAAGGACCCTTACTTTAATCATCTCACATCTACAGTATCAATGTACCATAATAATCTAAATGATTTTGGTAGGTTTTTACTGTTAACATTTAACTGATGATTCATCACAATTTAAATATCATTTTTTTTTTTAAAGATATAGTTTAATATTCTTTTTGATTTGTATTCATAATTTAACAAGCTGAACTTGTGGGAATTCTGCAAAATACACGCATAATTGCACAATTTCTATTTCTCTACAAGTCGAGATAAATATATCAGGTGCATCTTACTCTATGAATACATGTATGCAATATCTATTTGAAAGAAAAGAGTGTAATATAAATAAATGAATCTGTAGGAATTTTAAAACTATTTTCTACAATTTAATTATCATCAAAGCATGCAGACAGTACAGATTCCCTTAACTCTCTCGATATCAATCTGTATCATCCATCATTCTTGACAGGTTCTCTAGACGGCATCCAGCATTTGCATAGAGTTGATGAATATGTCTTTGTTGATTGGGTACAATGAGTGTGTTCATGTGTAGTAGCCCATAGCAGAACCTTACTTCTGAGCTCATCCACTTATTCCCTAGCATGCCTAGTTTGTCTTACTTGGATGGGAAGTAAGTAGCTGTATAGCTGTTGTTTTTGTAGGGTGCTGCTACCAGGATTTGTTCAAAACAGCACATAATATCTTTGCGCAGTTCCCATCTAGCTTTTTCCTCAAGTGTTTTGGTAGAGTCCAAATGGTGAAGCAATGCAGTAGTACTGACAAGGCTACAATTTGGAAGATTCAATTTTTTTTCTTTATTTGATAGAAAAGTATAAAATAGAAATAACTGAATCCATAGAAATTTTAAAACTATTTTCCACAACTTATCTTTTTATCTGGAGGTGCCCGTGGTGTAATGGTCATCGTCGTAGGAAATGGACACAGCGACAAGAGTTCAAATCCTGGGCGAGTTTGATTGCATTTCACATAGCACTAATACCCTTGGGAAAAGTATGAATCCAATTATTCTCCCTCCAGCTATGGGTAAATAGGACAGACTAGGTTCTTCAGCCTTGGTGAGGCAACTAGTCTAGGAGAAGGAAAACTCTGAATTCAAACCTGTTAAACTTTGCTTAAAAATTGACCTTGTGTCATATCCTGTCCAAGCGGCGGGGTTGGTAAATATGCTAAACTTTTTATCTAACAAACAAAAACAATTATCAGATAAATAAATTCTTATACTGAAATCTGTAACAATCTGACTTTACCTATGTTCATAAACAAATCATGTATATAAAAGTTAACACAACAGGACATCAGATATTGGGTGCCTTGCATTGTGTAATGGTTATCTAGCAAGGTTAGCGGACCATTGTTAAGTAGTTCAATTCTCATTGAGTGCCTGATCTGGCCTTGTGTTGAACAAAAATGACCACTGTTCAAATAAAAAAGTACTAAAATTTATCAAATTTACACTTTAAAAAATGCAGTTTGCCAAACAATATGTAAATCATTAATACTAACACATTTTTTATATATATATATATATATAATCACACTTATAGCATCTAAAATTGTATTATTGATAATGGTACACTGAGATACTGAAATAAACATCTGATTAATGGAAATGGATTCTTGAATTTTAATAAGTTTACACAACTGGTTCAAATATGCCTAATACTTGGGTCATCTCTTCAGCCATTTCCCTACTTTCTTCTCAGTCCTGCAGAGGGGTAAGATATCTGCCCACCAAAAAAGGAGGGTTTCAGATACAACACTAAACTGCATCCAGTGGTGAGGCTCCAGTTCTGAAGAGTGTGAAGTGCACCTTCATTGCGATGACACCCAGAATTAGTATTTGTTAGGGTTCCATCTACAAGGTAAATAGATTGTTGGTTATTTTGTTTAATGGCATATCAACCTTTGTGGGTTATTTAATGCCAATTATTTTTTGTATATGTGTTTTGTATGCAAATAGTTGGCTAGTTATTTTGTTTAATGGCACATCAATCTTTCTGGGTTATTTAATTGTTTTTTTATGATTTGTAAGCAAATAGTTTGAATTGTTAGAGCACAAGACAAAAATTATCAGAAAACTTTGCCTCACAAGTGTATGTTTTCCAGATGATCCTGCTAAGCAGACTCATCCTATATTTGTTTTTTATATATCCACTAACCAGAGGTTTTCAGTTGTTGTCAGTTTCAATATCCATATTTTCTACACTTCTTGGATCTATTTAGGGTTTTGGTTTTATTGTGTTTTAATCCTTGGAAATTATATTGTTTTTGTTTGCATGGTCTTGTTTAATATTTATTTTTGCGTTTGTGTTTTTGTTCTTGATATTGAAAGTTTTCTGGTTTGAGATGATGAGGGGTTTGATATTATCAGTCATTTTATTCAGAAATTGGTTGGGCACAATTTATTTTGGATTGGAGTGTAGGATCAAGTTTGGTTGGAGTATTTAGAATGGGTTTTTCTTTGGTGTTTGCTTCTGGATTTATCTTGGGAATTGGTAGGTGGATTCATGACTTTAGTTGATCTTTTCTTCAAGGAATTTATTTTAGTAAGACATTTGATGTTTTCTGTAGATATTTTTGGGTAGTGGTATGAGCGTTTGTTGTGGGGCTTTTTGTTTGATTTCAACTGTTCTTGAAACTTTGGTCACTTATTTGGTTTTAGTTGGACTAGTTTTTTGATTAGAGCTCTGTACTGATCTGGTTAATTGTTGTTAGTACTGATTGGACTCACTCTGTGCTACTTTGGAGTAGGTGTTATCTTTCATGTAGATTTCCACTATTTTCCTTGCTTCTAGAAATGTTAGATTTCTTCTATATTTCACCTTCTTGATTTCCCTCTCTCTTTTGTATATATTGCAAGTTCTTGAAAATGCAGGATAGTTCTATCAAGAGTTTGAGTGCTTGGTTTCATTGAGACAATCTTCCTCTATGTGGCCTGGGGCTTTTTAGCTACACCTTCCACATGTTGAAGATCTTCTGCAACTCTTCTTGTGGTGTCCATATTTCTGATATTTAAAGCACTTAAAGAGTGCAGGGATGTATTGTTCTACCTTTTTAAGCCAGTATCTAATTGTCAATTCCATGGGACTTATGGGTTTGTTAAATGTCAAAATGTATATGTGTGTTTGTATTTCTTCACCACCCCTTCTAATGATTACCTAGTCCTAGATAACTTGCTTTCCTAAAGCTGTTTTTATTTCCTCTGGTGTAGCTAGGGATAACCTTCTGTTTCTAATAACTCCCTTTGAGATGTTAAGCTTTTCATGCAGCTAAGATTTGCATTTTAAGCTGTCATTTTGATTAGGTTTTTTGCCTGTTCCTTGCTATCCACCAATACAAGTAGTTTGCTGCTTCTAATTTTTGTCACAGTTCATGGGTTCACCTAAATGACAATTTTTAAAGAGTTCTTATTTAGCACTTTCTTAAACGCCGATATCCCAACACCGGCAAAATTTTTTCTGGGATTAGTATTAATATTAAATAAAACATCTTCTGCTGTAAATGGTAATAGTTATAGCTATTCTTTTAGGTATAATTCTTGATTTAGTAGATTTGATTGCTGCATATCTCTAAATGCGTTTTAAGACAGTGTCTAGATTAGTAATAACACAAGGAGAATCATGCCTTATTTTTTTATTAAACGAATATATGGTAATCAAATCCAAACTCAGTTGTTATATGCTGTTTTCTTGGATGCACTTAGTGTAACATTTATCGTCGCAGGAAATGGAATTGGGGAGCTGAGTTTAAATTCTGAACGAAGGCGTTTGCTTTTACCATGGAAGGTTCATATCTTGTGATTGGGTAAAATTATGGTTCGGTTTGGTTTCTTTGTTTAATGGCACATCAACCTTAGTGAGTAATTTAATCCTAATCCATTCTTAGAGAATAACAGTACTGAAATTATTAAACACATAGTCAGGGACTCCCCCCCTACCTTACGTTATCATGAACATGATCTCTCTTTCAATCAAGAAGGGGAATGGTTTAGCAAAAGTAGTTTCTTCTAGTGATTCAATTACAATAAATCTTAAAAAGTCTGTTATCTTATTTTCTGAATCAGATTCAGGGAGGTTTTGTTTGGGTTTTTATTTATATTTGCCATGCATTTGTTTATTTTTTTTGTTGCTGGTCCTGAGCTCCACTAGCCACTAGGGAGTCCAAATTCTATAGGAAATTTAGCAAGGAGGATACCCATTCATTTTGATTGAGATAAAGATACATTGGCCAGAGAAGGATTTCAAGCCTCCAGTTAATTTCAGGCTTTCAGTAAATAAAATCTAGTGTTTTAAAGTTAAATAGTGGTCAAAATCTTGTTTCTCTAAATGTGATTGACTCACAGCTACCGCCTTCTAGCACCTTGAAGATGAACAATCAGGAGTTATTCATATAGGTGCTACGGCTTGACATAACCAGTCGATTGATTGGATCTGGCTTCTCCAACTGCTTGTCTAACTGAAGTGTAGTGTTGCAGATCATGTGACCACATAGCATCCAAGTTACAGACTCCTCAAGCATTAGGATCCTGTCCTTAATCATTACAGATCATCACAGGTGGCTCTAAGGGAAGGCCCTACCTTTCTGCAGAGGTGTAGTTGGCATATTCTACAGCCACAGCAGAGTGTGAGTTGAATAGATGTGTTTGAAAATTATAATTGGATAAGATCATTACTATTGAATAGGAATAATGAATAATTACTTGAGAGTAAATAATTGTATATAAATTATTTGAATTTAGAATTGTAACTTGAAGCTATAATTGTTTACAAATGATTGTCATTAGTTACTCGAAACTATATAACTGCTTAGAAAAAAGACAACAAAAAAGGAGACTGAAATTTTGAAAACTTCAAAAGTTTTAGCTAGGTGTATAATTCATGATATAAATGTAATGCTAAAAGAGGACTCTTTCTTTGGCCTTCTCACATCTACAGAATTAACGTACCATAATAATGTAAGCATTAAATAACCCAAGAAAGGTTGACATGCAATAAAACCAGCCAATCATATATAAGTATTAAAAGGAAAAATCTGCAGACAAATTATTATTATTATTATTATTATTATCAAATTGGAATAGTAAATTGAAATCTTATAATTGCTTGAAGAAAAAAAAGGACTGGTTTGAACATTAGATAACCCAACAAGGGTTGACATGCTGTAAGCCCAACCTACCAACAATTTTTTCTCCACCTTAGCATATTCAAGTGTGTGTGTATATATATATATAAATATATATATTTTTGAAATTTTCAAAAATGCGAAACAGGATGGAAATAAATTTATAATCCTAATGTGACTGGTTTGTTGTTTTTCTTAAAGAATTTATTGCTCTGTATTGTCTGTTACATTGAGCTCTTTACCAGAAAAATTTAAATGTTCACTCTTGAATAGTTTTCTTGTCCTGATGGAATTACTCCCAACTCCAGTTTAACTGGACCAAATAATACTTTATATATATATATATGAGAGAGAGAGATGTGCTGATACTGGCTCACCTGTGGATCACCAACTTGAAACTCAGTCATGAGTTCTTATCCTGTTTTTGTTCAATTTTATAGTTGAAACTATTGTGATAGTGTTATGCATAGAACATTATAAAGATTTTACTGATTAAAAATGCTTTTAGGATTAAATTTCAATCATAATTATATTTATTTTTCAGACTATCACAAAAGCAGCTCCATGTATATATGTAAGTGAAACTGTGACACATGAATAGATAAGTAGTTAAAAGTAATTAATATAGAGATAATTTGTAATCATATAATTCTAGAGCAAGGCTATACTAAATAAAGGCCTGGCAATTACACAACTGGAGTTTTAACAGGAAATGGGCATGTAGTTGCCTAAATTACTAATAACATGTTGCATATTGACCCTTGATCGAGCCGTCAATCAGAGACACATCTGTGTAAATAAGTGGAAGAAGATCACGTGATCTAATCGGAAGTTGTAGGTGGTATGAAATAATATATGCAGATGCATGCTGTGTCAGAGAGAGAGAACCAGCTTGCAGTCAGTGAGAGTGGCCCTCAGCAGTCTCCAGTTGAGCAACCCCGGCCAAGAAATAGAAGTGCCAAATGGGGTCTTGAAGATAACACATTGTGCTATGGTCAAGAGAAGAAGTTATGGGTCAATATAGCAATCTGTCTTAGCCTGTCCCTGTCTCCGTCCGTCTCTCACACACTACAGAAGCTTCAACCCCTTTCAAGAATAAAATGTGAGACGTATATATTTTTATAAAGAAATGTTGTGTTTCTCCTTCCTTCCATGTATATCTCTCATCACACTATACAACACATACAATTATTGTTTTGGTTTGATTTTTGTTTAGTGGCATATCAACCTTCATAGTCTATTTAATGCCAAATCCATCCTTGAAGAAGAACAGCAGTGATTCTATTTAACCCATATCTGGTGGGGTGGGAGGTAAGAAGGTTCATACCTTTTGAAAAAGGTATTAGTCCAAATCTGAATGTAATAGCATGACAGGAGTTTGAACAAACTTACTTTGAGGTTGCAGTTCAGCACTTTAACCATTATACCACAAAAACTTCCTTCCCATAAAACTATTGAGAACATTTTTTTTATACTAGGGGATTTATCAGTAATATCAAATAATTAGTTGATTAACAATGATACCTATTATTAGGAATCAATTATTATTTCTTATTGATCAGAAAGTAGTGAAAAAATGTACCTGTATAAATCAATTAGAATATGATTTCAGCTTTTACAAAAATACTCATCAATAAATTTCAGAAAAAATAATGTATAATGAGACTTAATAAAAAGATAATTTAGATGATATTCAAGTTTTATTCCACTTCTTTTTTTTTAAAAAAAACACATTTATCATGTTAACTTTCAGTCATATTATATGCTTTTATTTCACTGACGATGAAAGAGCTATTCACTATTCTAAAATTTTAAGACAACTTCACTAGTGTGAATTTATAAGTTCTTTTGCCTCTAGGTTCACATATTTAGATGCAATAATGCATTTATTTGCAGATGTGAGTGTATCTAAATGAGCATGTATGCATATAGGCATAGTGTATATGCATTTGGGTGAGAGTGTATTTATATCTGTATGTGGCAGAGATAGCATATATGTGTAGGGAGATCAGCAGTTTGGTTGGGTTTTATGACATATCAACCATACTAGGCTATTTAACACCAAATCCTCTTTATACATATATATCAAATATATATGATTTGCAAACACATTTTGTTGATGACATTTTTAAATGAACCTGAACTCTTTTTTTTTTTTTTTTTTTCAAAAACACACAAAAAAGTATTGTTATCTAATACAAATAATTCTATTTACTATTAATCATTTGTCTGCACACAGTTATATGGTTTCAGGTATTGCTTTGTAACAATAACGATTTAACATTAGTCATTTGGTTTGGTTTGTTTTTATGGCATATCAATCATTGTTTGTTATCTAATACTAAATCTTGTTTTTACATATATATCAAATACATGATTTGTAAACACATTTTGTAGATACATACAGTTAAATGATCAAACAGTTCTATTTCCAACAATTCAATTTAGTACAAATCAACAAAGTTAAATGGTTCCAAATATTGCTATGCATTAGTAACAATTCAATTAAACATCAGTCATTTGTTTACACACGGTTAAATGATCAAACAGTTCTATTTCAAACTATTCAATTTAGCATGTCATTTGCACTTAGTTTAAATGTCAAACAGTTCTATTTGACCCATAGATAGGACCCTATTAGGTGCTACCACTCTAGGCCAGAGTGAACCTTGGAGCAATGGCTATGAAGGGATACTCTGCATTCCCTAAAGCTCCAGCATTATTGGAGCCTCACCATCAGATTGTTTAATGTCATATCCAGGATACTTGTTGGGGAGGCCTTATCTCTCCACAAGATGCAGTCAGTGTATTCTACAGCCCCAGTCAACTGGGCTAATCATTCATTTGTTTGCCTACATTAAAATAGCTATACATGATATGTAAGTGATTAGTTTGTAGATAACATTTTTGAATGGGAATGATGGCAATGAAGGGTTACTCTGCATTCCCTAAAGCTCCTGGGCTGGAGCCTTGCTATTAGATGATTTATAATGTCATTAATGTCATGTCCAGGACACTTGTTAGGGGGAGTCTTACCCCTCTGCAGAGGTGCACTCAGTGTATTCTCCAACTCCAGTTGACTGGGCTTGTGGTCAGCAGATTTTAATAGGTTTGGTTTGGTTTTATGGTACATTAACCATTGTAGGTTATTAATGACAAATCCATTTTCATACATATAAACAGTTCTATTTCAAAGAATTCGATTTAGCCTAAGTACAGTTTCAAAAGTCAAAAACTGTTCTATTTCAAACAATTCAGTTTAGCATACAAAAACATTTCTATTTCAAACAATTCAGTTTAGCATAAGTATGCAGTTTAAATGTCAGAGTGGACCTGGGAGCAATGGCAATGAAGGTGTACTCCACATTCCCCAAAGCTCTAGCATTACTTTTGGGAGAGGGGCTTACCACTCTGCAGAGAAGCAGTCAGTGCTGACAGGGCAACAGATTTTAATAGATAATAAAATAGAAAGATAAAGATTTCTTGATGAGGATGAAAGGGTTACTTTTTTAATGTCCATAATAAACTAGAGTTTTCAGTGGTACTTCAATCAGTAGACAAGGATATCATTTTTTAAGGTATTTTAGTTCTGGGGTGTTCATACAAGAAAAGGTGTTTTAACATATTTGTTAAAATATGTTAAAACACCTTTTCTTGAGAAGAATTCTAAAGGAACTCTTCTCAAATATATCTCTAACAATTTTTCATTGTTGGTTGTGTTGAATCATAGACATGCTTATAAGTATGATAGCTTACTGTGTTCTACTGTGTAGTGTTGTGTTGTGTTGAATTCATCTGACAAGGACAAAACATCGCTCAGAGGCGAGAAATAATCCTGGCATCTAAACTATTTTATGAAAGAGAGTGAGGTCACACCTTTTTTTTTTTTCTATACTAGGCTCTGTAGCTATGGCAATGCCGTCTAGCGGTTATTAATAGAAATTATCTAGCAGACGAGAGAGGTATATCACACTCCCATACTACAGGCTTACTAAGCTTTGTAAAAAAGAGCACCTCTTTAAGATGTAATGGTTTGCAAGCTAATCTTGCATATTGAGTACTAGTGGTTTGGTTTGGTTTTATGGCATATCAATCATTGTGGGTTGATATGTCATAAAATAAATATGTAGGTTAATGCCAAATCTTTTTCATACATATATATTAAATATGATTTCTAAACACATTTTGTAGATAACATTTTTAAATGAGCCTGAGCTCATTTTTTTTTCACAGTTAAATGGTTTCACTTATTTCTATCAAATATGAAAAATTCTATTTACCATTAATCATTTGTTTGCACACAGTTAAATACTTTCAAGTACTGCTATATATCACTAATAATTCAATTAAGCATCAGTCATTTGTTTACTCATAATTGAATGATCAAACAGTTCTATTTCAAACAATTCAGTTTAGGATAATACATAGTTTAAAACATCAAACGGTTCTATTTGACCCATAGAAAGGACCCAATCAGGTGCTACAACTCCATGCCAGAGTGGAACTGGGAGTAATGGCAATGAAGGTGTGGTCCACATTCCCCAAAGCTCCAGTAATACTGGAGCTTCACCATCAAATTGTTTATTACCCAGTCGGCTGGGGCTGTAGAATACACAGACAGCATCTCTGCAGAAGGGTAAGACCCCCACCCCCCACCAATGGGTGTCCTAGATATGACACTAAACAATCTGATGGCGAGGTTCCAGTAATGCTGGAGCATTGGGGAATGCGGAGTACACCTTCATTGCCATCGCTCCAGGTCTACACTGGCCCAGAGTGGTAGCACCTGATAGTGTCCTATCAATGGGTCAAATAGAACTAAAATGTGTACTCATGCTAAATTACTTGAAATAAAACTGTGTACTTATGCTAAACTGAACTGCTTGAAATAGAACTGATTATTTGTATAAAAATGAATTTGATATTAAATAACCTATAAAGGTTGATATGCCATAAAACCCAACCAACCAATCAAATTGTTTAGTGTCATATCCAGGACACACATTGGGGGAGTCTTACTCCTCCACAGAGATGCAGTCAGTATATTCTGCAGCCCCAGCCGACTTGGCCACTGAATACTAGTGAGTTTTACTCTTACTGGGTGTCCCATACTTGCAGCCAAGTGCCAAACCTAAACTACAAGTAGTTGTTTTTAAAGTCCCTTGTGCACTGTAATGGTCTTGTACAATAAGTGAGATAAGCTTATTTACTAAGTTTAGCTTAGTTATAGCGCAAATAGATATTGACTGATTTTAAGAGCATATCAACCTGTCTAGGGCTATTTTATGCTTTGAGATTAGGTAGTTGCATTAAGTGTATATTTTTACATTTTCTGCAGTTATATGATATCAATTATTCCTATTTAATACAAATAATCTATACATAATTATACAGTTTCAAGTATTCCAATCTAATACTAATAATTATATGGTTTCAAGTAACTAGTCCTATTTAATCATACTTGTTTGTTTGCACACAGTTTATGCTTTCAAGTAACTAATAATAATAATAATCCTTAGTAAACAATTATAGCTTCAAGTAACTATTCTTAATACAAATAATTTAAGTTGTATGGTATCAAGTATTCTTATCAAATACGAATGATTTTTAAACAAATCTATTTGACCCATAGTTGGGACCCTAACAGGTACTACCACGGAGGCTTTTTATATTTGGATTTCTGCTGTAAACATTAAGAATGGACTGGGATTAATGGTAGAAGTTAATTAAGACCAAAACAGAAGGTTAATCATAATGAAGAAACTTTATTCATTGAAGAGTGGCTAACAGGAGGAGACAATTTAGCTGTAGATGTAACATCCTTCTTTCATTGGTTTGGATTTGTTCTTATATATTTTTTTTAAATTACAATTATAATAGTTTTGTTTATTCTTTTATCTGGCTGGAATGTCTATAATTCTTCCACTTCAAGTTCTGTTTGTATTAGGTCGATTGTATAAGTTTATTTGTTTGTATAAGTTTATTGGTTTCAATATTACTTGGCATGGTATAGTAATATTTATTTCTATATGAATTTTGGTATGGTTCATTTGTTTTTCTTAGATGTCATGGATTACTTTGTACATAACCTTCTATGATTATTAGATATGATCTAGGCGTGTCTAGTTTTTTCACTATTTTTCCTTTTCCAGTCATTATTGAATAGTATGCATACTGTATAATTTAGTTTAAGTGTATTTAGTTCACTTGATTTTGGTTGTTTAATAGTTTTATGTGGATTTATTGGTTTTTTATTATGTTTGATATGTTAGTACATATGTCTCTGCTGAATAAGCTTTTAGTTGGAGAAGGTGCATTTTTTGATGGTGTTGTACATAGTATTAGTAATGCCATGTGTATATCCTTATTATTTTCAATGGCTTTTTTCAGTGTTCTTTTGACAGTTTATATGGTTTTTTCAACCACCCCATTTGACTGTGAGTAGTTTGGGCTTGTGATTATATGTTTAATATCCAATTGTTTTGAAAATGTATTGAAGTGATTTGATTTAAATTCCAGACCTTCACTAGATATGACTATTTGAGGAATTCCAAATTTTGCAAATGATGATTTTGGTTTGGTTTCTTTGTTTAATGGCATATCAACCATTGTAGGTTATTTAATGCCAAAGCCATTCTCCTAGAAGAACAGTAGTGGTACTATTTAACCCATAGCTGGGAGGATAAGGGGGTATTTGCTAAGGGTATTTGCCCGAAAGTCAATGTAATAGCGCGACTGGAGTACGAACTCGCATACTACAATTCCGCAGTCCATCGCTTTTACCATTACACCATGAGTACACCCCCTGATGATTTTGTTTCAGATTCCAGATTAGGAACTTAGTATATATCAAAATATTTTATAGTAACACCCCACAAGACACCAACTGTACGGCCACCTGCCCCCTATCACGAAAACTATTCAAGTTAGACGAACCAGACATGCAGGACACTGCTGGAGAAGCAGAGATGAACTCATAAGAGATGTACTCTTATGGATCCCCACACATGGCCGCGCAAAAGCAGGACGACCAGCTCGAACGTACATTCAGCAGCTATGTGAGGATACAGGATGTTGTCCTGAAGACCTACCTAGGGCGATGAACGATAGGGAGGAGTGGCGAGAGAGGGTCAGGGATATCCGTGCTACCAGCGCGATATGATGATGATGATGATATCCATTCCTACTTTGGTCCATGGTGTTTTGAACACTTCATGTGGATATGGTGTTTCACATAGTTGATTATTTCTATGACCTATGCACATTGATCATGTCTTATTTCTGAGTTCATTCCAGACCTATATATATATATATATATATATATATTCTCTGACTCTGGCTAAAGATTTTTCAGCACCTAGGTGTGCAGTATGTATGAGTTTGTGAACTTCTTATTTTTGTTGGTACTATTAATTTTGACCTCTTTAGTACTAGGCCTTTTGCTGTTGTAATATCATCTCTAATTGAGCTGTAAGGTCTAAGTGATGATGACACATTTTTATTATTCAGTCAACCATTTCTAATATATTCTTTTATTAGATGTAAATCTAGATCAGTTGCAGTAGTTTCTCCATATTCTCCTTGAAGAAGCTACTGCCTTAATGCACAGGAGAAAATAATACTTACCAGCTCAGCAGCCTGGCTGATGTCAGCTAACAAACAAATGCCAATGAGTGGGCCAGCATATATTGATGCTAGTGTAGCCACTCCTAAGCTCACAGCCAATCAACACACTGGGAATAGACGAGACCACCTGCACGTGGTGGAACCCCCACGATGTGCATATCATCTTCCCTTCCTGATGCTCAAGTGACTATTTGCTTTCACACGTAATTCAACACGTGAACTACACTGAAGTACCAAACTTTGACACTTCTAACTTGTTGTCACTTATTGGGAATGTTTTCCCTATTTTCTGAGTGTTGTCTGGAAGATATACTCATGATAGTGCACCTGCAATTATTGCTTTTTTGCCTGGTACATACTGTAGATCAAAATTGTATACTCGTAACACTAGTATAAATCATTGAATTCTATGTGGTGCTTTAGTAATTTCTTTTTTAAATATTTGGTTTAATAGTTTGTGGTCATTTTCAATTTTGAGGTTCTTCCATATATGAATTCATGAAATTTCTTGCACCTAAAAACTACACTTAAGGTTTCCCTTTCAATTGTGCAATTAAGGTTTCCCTTTCAATTGTGCAGGTGTTGTATGTGATGCATATGTGACCGACTGTCATTTGCCATTATTTCTTTTGTTTTAGTACTGCGCCTAGTCCATATTTACAAGTCTGTTGTTATTTTAGTTGGAAGATTTGGATTGTAGAATTGTACAACTGGTCGACTAGTGATTATTTGTTTGAGCTTTTGTCTAGCTTCTATTTGTGGCTGTTCGAATAACCATATGTTCTTTTAGAGTATTTGATCTAGTGGTTGTGTTATGTTTGAGTAATTTGGTAGGAATTTACTCAAGTAATTTGTCATTCCTAGGAATCTTTGTAAGTCTTCATTGCATTCTGGTTTTGGAATGTTTATTATTTTGTCAATTTTGGATTGATCTGGTCTTATTCCTTTGTTAGTAAGAACATAACCTAGATATATTATTTCTGTATGAAAGAATTTGCATTTGTCTTTATTCAATTTCAAATCATTTCTTTTTAAAGTTTCTATATGTTCAGTTCGCGTGTTAGACCACATTATTATGTCATCCTGTGCATTTCTGCATCCTTCGATATTTTCTATGATTCAAGATATTTGGATTTGAAATACTTCACTGGCACTGTGTGTTCCATATAGAAGTTTTGAAAATCTCTATCCTCCAAATGGAGAGTTAAAAGTGAGTAAGTACGAGCACATCAACCATTGTAGGTTATTAATGCCAAATCCATTTTTATACATATAAACAGTTCTATTTCAAACAATTCAGTTTAGTATATGTACACAGTTTCAAAGTCAAAAAACAGTTCCATTTCAAACAAATCAGTTTAGCATAAGTACACGGTTTAGTTCTATTTGACCCATAGATAGGACCCTATCAGGTGCTACCACTCCGGGCCAGAGTAGACCTAGGAGTGATAGCAATGAAAGGGTACTCTGCATTCCCCAAAGCTCCAGTATTATCGGCACCTCACCATTAGATTGTTTAGTGACATATCCAGGATACTCGTTGGGGAGGCCTTACCTCTCCACAAGATGCAGTCTGTGTATTCTACAGCCCCAGCTATCCAGGCAAGAGCTTGCTTTGTTGACTGGGATTTGCTAATACCCATTTGATGCATAGAGTATGGAAAAATATTTTTCATTTTTGTGAAGATTTCTTCTACAGTTGGGAGATTGTAATGTTCTCTTAAAATGGCTTTGTTTAGATCACTTTGATCTATACTGTTTTCCATTTGATTTCTCAACTATTACAAGTGAATTAACCCATTTTGTTGGTTCGGTTGTAGGTATTATTATTCCTTGCTTTTGCATTTTGTCTAGTTCTGCTTTAAGTTTATTTTTTATTGAAATAGGAACTTTTTTTGGTGGGAGTATTGTTGGTGATATATTTTTGTCTATCATGATGTGATGTGTGTATGGTTAGGTCTGTTTCTATATTTGATATTCTTTTTATTATATTTAATTTCTCTGTTGTATCTACATCTAGTACTGGAGTTGAGTTTGTTTTAGCAACAATGAATGAGACTATTATATTTGAATTTTTAAATGTTATATTTGCTGTACATTTACCTAACACAGGTATGTGTGTGTTGTAAGCTGTTAGCTTTGTTGTTTTGTTTACCTTTGGCAGTGGTTTTATTTTGTAGTAGTATTTTTTTTTTGATAAAACATTTATTCCTCTTCCAGAATCAATTTTCAGATCCATTTTAGTTTTATTTATTTCCATGTTTATTGTCCATTTATTGGCTTTTGGAGTGTTAGTGTTTACGAAGCCTAAATACAGATTTTTTCCTATTTGATCATCTATTTTATATATGTCCTTTGTTCTACACATTTTTTGTAGTGTCCTTTTTTAGAACATTTGATGCAATTTGTGTAGAATGCTGGACATGGCATTTTTTTGTGCAAATATCCACAATAACTTTAGTTACTTTTGTAGTTCTTTTGATTATTCTCAGCCCTGTTGTATTTCTTTTGAGTGGGGCTTCTTCTATTTATATTTTTGTATCCTTTATTTATGGATGCTATGACCATGTCTTTGGGTCCCTTTGAACTTGATATGTTGACGGTTTACTGCTTGTCATACTTTTTTCAGAGACAAGTCTGGTTGTCTTAATAGATTTTTGCAAAAGTTTGTATTCCACATATAATCATCTTTTATTAGACTATCTGTAATTTCCCTAGATTTTCAACTTGCTGCATAAAGTCATCAAGTTTCTATCCTTTTGTTTGTTTGGAGATAAAAAATTTGTGTCTAATTAACATGACATTCTTTCTCGGTTACAGTATTTATTGAATTTACTCATTATTATTTCCAAATCTTTTTTTCTTGGTTATTGCTAAATTCAAATGTTGAGTATATGTCATGTCCTTTTTGTCCAATGCATGTTAAAAATATTGATGTGGTTACTTTATCTGGTTTTTCATCCAATTCTGTGGCTTGGAGGTAAAATATGAATTCATCTTTCCAGTTCTTCCAAGTAGTGGCTATGTTATCTCCTGCAAAGATGAATGCCTTTGGATGCAATAAAATTTCCTTTATTTGTGAGATAAATCTCTTATTTGTGGATCTTTGGTTTCGATTGGTCTTCTGACGCCATTTTATATTTGGGCTTCTTGTGTAACCATAAAGAACAGACTTGGATTAACAACAGGAGTGAATTAAGAACAGAAGGTTAGCCATAACAAAGAAATTTTATTCACTGAAGAGCGGTTAACAAAGGGAACAATTTAACCGTATATGTAACAAGGGTCAGAGTTGACCAGGGAGTAATAGTACTACAGTATGTTAGGGAGTGGATGGTACTGCTTAGTTTAAATAACTCAATCACCAGTAGACCCTCACAAACACACACACAAAATAAATAAATTCCAGACAGCATAGCGCCCATCCTTTAAAATTTATGCTGGACAGTATGAAAACTTAGGTGAAAGCTTTTACGTTTTTTTTTTTAAGTAGTAAGAGCATACCTCTTGGATGGCAGGACAGATAGTATTTGACAGTGAGAGAAGGTGGATAACAGATCTAATGTGTCTTTGAGTGAAAGAAAGTCAAGAAAATTTTAATCTCGCAAATTGAAGAGTTTAGGTTTGGTTTGGTTTGTTGAGTTTTATGGCATATTAACCCTTGTAGGTTATTTAATGCCAAATCCATTTTTATGTAAATAATCTGTTCTATTTAAAACAATTTAGTTTAGCATAAGTACACAGTTTAATTGTCAAAAACATTTCCATTTCAAACTATTCAAGCAGTTATATGTAACAATTCAGTTAAGTGTAAATACAGTTTTAATGTCAAAAATAGTTTCATTTCAAACAATTCAGTTAAGCATAAGCACACAGTTTAAATGTAAGTACGGTTTAATTGTCAAAAACATTTCTATTTCAAGCTATTCAGTTTACTCAAATGATTCATTTTAGCATAAGTATGCTGTTCTATTTAACCCATAGATAGGGCCCTATCAGGTGCTACCACTCCGGGCCAGAGTGGACCTGGGAGCAATGGCAAAGAAGGGGTACTCTGCATTCCCCAAAGCTCCAGCACTGCTGGAACCTCACCATCAGATTGTTTAGTCATATCCAGGATACTCGTCTTACCCCTCTGCAGAGAAGCAGTCAGTGTATTCTACAGCCCCAGCCGACTGCGCAATTGAAGAGTCTAGTAGTTGGTATCAGAAGTAAACCACAAAAATATCTAATTGTCAGCCTACCATCTCTCTCTCTTTCACTTCAAAATCAATCGTATTTTGATTAATTATTGACTGACAAATAATAAAAGTAAGACTGAAATTATTTGTGTAGGTGTCGGTTAGTCTTAACATGAGAAATATCTTGCATCCAGAAAAAAGTAGGAAACCTATTTGCTTCTTGGGAAACCAAAGGACAAAAAAAAATCAACCACAGAAAAGACAGGTAAAGAGTCAAACTCCAAAAAAACCCTCACCCAACATTGCAGTCTGATACGGCTATCCATCACATTTCTCAGACCATAAGACACACAATCATGTCCTTGTAGCCACTGCATAATACAATGCAAATGCAAAATTTGTCAAATTAGGGTCACCTATGTTAGATATGCCAGTCTATGAGCATGTGAAACAAAACAGTACAATAG
Source organism: Sepioteuthis lessoniana (assembly GCA_963585895.1). NCBI lineage: Eukaryota > Metazoa > Mollusca > Cephalopoda > Myopsida > Loliginidae > Sepioteuthis > Sepioteuthis lessoniana. The sequence goes on from OY757918.1 coordinate 84,274,756, forward strand.
CAATGAAGGGGTAATCCATACTCCTTAGATCTCTAGGACTGGAACCTCACCTTCAGATGCTGCTTAGAGACATATTCAGGACACCCAGTTTAGGGTGAGTAGGGGTCTTACCCCTCTGCGGGGTGGGGGGATACAGCATATTATGAGCCTTGCCAGCAGGGCAAAAGAAATATTCTTTTATTTCTATGGACATTTTTTTAAGAAAAAAAAAAATGAAATTGATCTTCCTGTAAAATCAAAGAAAATGTTTTCCTTGCTCCCTGGATTTTTTTTTTTCTCAAATGAGCTCTCAACTTAGAACATTACTATTACACACACGTACATTATATAACAAAAGAAAGCTGAACTTAATGTAAAACTTATTATTTTAGTGAAAGGAATCGACGATTCAAGTTCAATTCCTGGACAAGGCTGTTTGCGTTTCGCTTATGTCTCTAAGAAAGCCATGAATTCATCCGTTCTATCCCCTTCCAGTTATGAGTAAATAGTAGGGCAGGCTGAATTCTTTAGCCTTCTTTAGGCAACCAGTCTAGGAAAAGGAAAACTCCGAATTCAAACCAGCTGTGTTCTGCTTAAAAATTAACTTTTTGTCTCATCCTACAAGTGACGGAGGGGTTGGGTATATACTTATAACAAAAGAAATGATAATTTTTAAAAATAACAGTAAATAATTATTTTTTTTTAAGAAATTAGGAAAATACAGAAAAATTTCCAGTTTTATTTTTCGGAGCTCTAGAATTCTATGAAGACTTTTAGTGTACACTTCAAAGAAACCAGTTTTCCAAGATTCACGTTTAATGAATAATAAATTTTCCGTTTATAAGGAAAATTAATTATGAACATAGAAAAGGAAAGGACATCCTATATAAATCTATTTTTACAAACTTAGAAAAGATTTATGGACTCAATTTATGCTTTTCTTCGTTTTATTTTAAAGATTTACTATGAAAAAAATAACAACGAAAAAGAAAGGAAATGTTTCTTACACTCAAAAATGACAAAAATAAAACGATACTTGATCTGAATTAGAAAGGAAGATTCTGAATCAGAGTTAAGTTCTAGGCCATCTTCTAAACAACAACCACAAAAAAAAAAAAAAATGTTTTGTAGACGTTTAAAAAAATTGTTTAAATAAAGTAAGCTTTATTAAATCGTTCTGACAACTGTAAAGATATTTTCATTTAGTTTTTCACATTATGAAAAGATCTGGGGTAATATTGAGATGGAGTGTTTCCTTTTAGGATAGTAGACCCAAGATAGTTGTATATTTTGTTGAAGGTTTTGAACATAAATAAAGTCTGTGATATAATTTTGTAGAGGAATATTAGTAAGTTATTATTTCTAATAAACATACAGGCATATAAGAAAAGAACTCAAAAAATAAATATTGATTACTGAAAAAAAAAAAAAAAAAAAATAAAAATGAATGAAACTTAGAATACGTTAAAGAAACAAAGAAAGACAGTTAAATCTAAATTACAATTAAAAGTTACCAATCTTTACAAAAAGAAATATATAGATGTCAGAAATTAACAATCATAAAATACTAAAACATTATTAATGCTATTTATCCCAGTATATAAAATTTGATTAAGATATTTCGCAGCTAATTTAGAAATTTTAAAAATAAGTTCCCTTTATTAAAAAAATCAATTCATATCTCTTAATCTTAAAATAAAAGTTTTATAACAAGTTAATTTTATTTTGAAAATACAAACAATGAACAATAGTACATATTTATCATATTAAAATCAAACTAGGTAAATACCTACCTAACATTTATTCAGAATAAATAATGAATTGTTATATAAGAAATCATCAAAAGGATAGTGACATTAATTGTCATGTCGATTTTAGTGGGCTTTTTTAAATGAGAAAAAAAAAAGGTAGCTTATTAATTGTATCTTTAAAATACTAATTTTAAAAATAAGTTTTCATTTATAATAAACAAATACACTTTAAAAAAAAACTTTTTACAGCTTTAAATTGAAACTAACCTTTCTTCTAAGTTTAACCAATTTCAAGAAAATTTTTAAAATCTTTAAAATATATATATATATATAACAAAATCTATTTAAGTATCTCATAAATAACTACAAACTAACATTTTAAAACAACAATTTTTTGTATAGATATATAGTTAGAATTAAAGTCTACATAAATAATGTAGAAATATCAAAGGCGAGTGTGTTATTTGTATTTTTTTTTAAAGAGTCATTTATTGTCAACGACAAAGGTAAATAGTAAAGATTTAATATGAAAAATTAAAATATACAGAGGAAAAATAAAGCCACATCTTAAAGGCGAAAAAAGAAATATAATGAACAAACTACTTAAACTTACGAGTTAGTTTAGATAGGCAACTTTGTATACACAACAGGTAAAAAAGTCCGCAGAACAGGTAGGCATACCACTTGGTTATTCGCCCCATTTTTGTTGTGTCCACAGCGCCTGCGTCATAAAATTGTTTAAAAGTGATACAGTTAATCTTGTTTTACCCAAAGGTATTTTAAATTTGATATTGGTTAATATTTTAAACGTTTTAATAATATTTATTAATATTTTAAACTTGGTATTTATTGTTCTATCTTTTTTGAGACTCTTTTCTCGTATAAAACAATATTTATTCTTTTTTCCTCTTCTCCAACTATTTTTCATGTTTTAAAAAAGATCTCTCTCTATCTATCTATCTATCTATCTATATATATATATATATATATATATATATATATATATATATATATATATATATATAGAGAGAGAGAGAGAGAGAGAGAGAGAGAGAGATCTTTTGTAAAGATATGAATAGCATGCAATATATAGTTAGATCGATCGATAGATAGATATCTTTTTTAAAGATATGAATAACATACAATATATATATATATATATATATATATATATATATATATATATATATATGTATGTTACTACAAATAAAAAATTAAATCAAATATTTTACTTGATAAAATACTAATGATAAATTGAACAAGTTGGGCAAGTATTTCATATTTAAAATAAAAAAAGAAGATTATCTCAACAAAAGGAATGTGGTGATGCAAAGGCTGACATCAATGAATGTGCCAGCAGCTTTGAAGTTACTTGATAATTATCTTAATTTACGAAAAAGAAGGGTTATTTTATTATATTTATTACGTTGATATTTACATTTTTTGAGTTGTCATTTCTTAAAGATTTTTTTCTTTATACACAGTCCTGTTGTATACAATTCATTTTTAAACAGATCTATTTGACCCATAGATAGGACCCTTACAGGTACTAACGCTCTGGGTCAGAATGAACCTGTGAGTAATGGCAACAAAGGGTACTCCACGCTCCCCAGATCCTAAGAGGCTCACCTTCTGATGCATTTTTGTATTATACTCAGAACACTCCTTTTTAGGGGAGTGTGTGTGGAGGGGGGTAAATCAGTGTATTCTGAGCCCCACCGACAAGGTTAATGTTATTAGATACTTGAGCTCAGATTGAAAAACGGGGATTACAAATGCTGCTTTTCTGGGCAGAACCTTTCCATATGAAAGATGGATGCAATAAAGTTTCTAATTCTTCCTTTCAAACCAATTAGCCTTGTGCTGTCAAGAGCCGAAGAAAATGAAAATTAAAAATTGAATTTTAAAAGAATGAGTTGAAAAGGTGTTACTTCAATTTCTTATAAAGTTTTTTCCCAGGACTCAAAAAAAATAAAAAGGAAACCTACAATTATTTTGACAAAAAAAATGTTTAGGTTAAAAATTTTTGTCCCTCATAATGCAAGTAGTTGTGAAGATGTGCTTTTTTTTCATTTGTGAATAACCGGCTTTGAAGTGACCTGAAATTGTATTATCTTAATTTACAAAAAAGAAGGGTTATTTTATCATATTTTTTTATATTTCATTTCATTTATTATGTTAATATTTACATTTTTTACATAAGCAGCTTTGTATTACATAAACAACCTTGTATTTGACATACATAAATGAGTAATCTAGGTAGGATTACAAAATAGTTGAAAATTGAAACAGGAAGATTGGTTGGTTGGTTGGTTGATTTTTAATCCTATTTACCAACCCCTCCGCTCGGGCAGGATATGACACAAGGTCAATTTTTTAAGCGGAGTTCAACAGGTTTGAATTCAGAATTGTCCTTCTCGTAGACTAGTTGCCTCACCAAGGCTGAAGAACCTAGTCTGTCCTACTATTTACCCATAGCTGGAGGGAGAATAATTGGATTCATACCTTTCCCAAGGGTATTAGTGCTATGTGAAATGCAGTCAGTCTTGTCCAGGAATTGAACTCGTATCACCGTGTCCATATCCTGTGATGATAACCATTACACCACGGGTTGGTTGATTTTTAATGGTTTATCAACCTTGAGAAGGAGAAAATGGATGAAGATCTTATCAAAGAGTTTTGAAAAAAAAAGGAATAATGAACAGTAATAGTTAATTATAATCATTAGCGCATTAAGAGCAGTCCATACAACACTTGAAAATTGTAAAATTTTCATTCCTATACTCCAGGAGTTTACAGCCCAGTTGGATGGGGCTGTAGAATACGCTGACTGCATCTCTGCAGAGGAGTAAGACCCCCACCCACCCAACGAGTGTCCTGATATGACATTAAACAATCAGACAGTGAGGCTCTAATAATGCTAGAAAATGTAGAGTACCCCTTTATTGTCGTTGCTCCCAGGTCCACTCTGGCCTGAAAGAGTAGCACCTGATAGGGTCCTATCTATCTATGGGTAAAATAGAACTGTTTGATCATTTAAACTGAGTACAAACAAATGACTTATGCTGAATTGCATTGTTTGAAATAGAACTGTTTGATCATTTAACTGTGTGCAAACAAATAACTTATGCTAAATTGCATTGTTCTTAATTCATAGAAATACTTTAAACCATTTAACTTTGTTGACCTATGCTAAATTGAATTGTTAAAAATAGAACTGTTTGGTCAGTTAACTGTGTGTATCTGAAAAATGTGTTTACAAATCATATATATGTAAAAATAGGATTTGGCATTTAATAACCAACAATGGTTGATGTGCCAGAAACCCAAACCAAACCAAACCAAACCAAATCCAGGAGCTCAATTCTATCAGAAGCCTGCCCTTATTGTCTGGACTAAGAATACTCTGACTGTATCCCTTGCAGAGACATAAGGGCCTCCTACCCAACATTATGGGGCATATGATACTCAGCTGCATCTGATGGCGAGACTCCAGTTCTGGAGATCTGGGAGAATGGAATACCTTTTCATTGCTATTACTCCCAAGTCCACTTTGACTTGGAGCGCATTATACAGCATTGCCCATAAATATTTGGAACCTGAACAATTTTTTAAAAAATATTAATTTTCTTTTAAACCAAAGACACTGAGATTTTCTTATTTGTAGTAGAACATTATACAATCAAAATAGATATTACTTGGTATTATTTTTTCTACTACCCTGAAACCAATATGAATTTGCAACAGCCTAAAGATAAGTACACCAATTATATATTTTGGGCAGTAGTTAGTTGTCAAAGCATGTTTGGTTAAAAAGAAGAAATAAGGAAGCATGTACAACTTAAAAAAAAAACATTTTTTATGGTTACAAGGGAAGGTAATTCTGGATTGAATAAATGTGGAAATCATTCAAAAGTAGACTTTCCAGTACCTCCAGTCCTTTTCAAAAATAGTAGTTTGTTTTTGTGGAATTTAGATAGAGTTAATTTTTATTCAATTTCATTTTTGCTTCCAGAGATATTGCAATTTTGCTTTTGATTAGTTGGCTGGTGTTTTATGGAATATCAAACCTGGTGGGTTATTTAATGCCAAATCCTGTGTTTATATGATTTGTAAATGAATAATTTTTAGGTAATTTTATTTTTAAACAAGTTGTTCGAGCTCTTTATTTTGCTGATGGTTTCGAGTATACTAATCAAATAATTCTATTTAATATTAATGATTTATTTGCACACAATAAAATGGTTTCAAGTATTCCTATCAAACATTAATAATTCTATTGATATTAATTGATATCAATCATTTATTTTCACTTAGTAAAGTGGTTTCAAATGTTGCTATTTAGCATTAGTAATTATATTTATTAAGTATTCCTATGTAATATAAATAATTTGCATTCACTTATTTAGTTTCAAATAATAATAATAATAATAATAATAATACAGGAGACCAGACTTAATAATAACCAACAAAAAAAAAGAGAACTTGCAAAATAGTCGACTTTGCTGTCCCGGCTGACCACAGAATAAAACTAAAAGAATGTGAAAAGAAGGATAAATACCTCGACCTTGCTAGGGAATTGAAAAAACTGTGGAACATGCAGGTGACAATTATTCCAATTGTAATTGGTGCGTTTGGAACAGTAACTAAGGGATTACTAAAGGGACTAGAGGACTTGGAAGTTGGCGGATGAGGGGAGACCATCCAAACAACAGCATTGTTGAGAACAGCTAGAATACTAAGAAGAGTCCTGGAGACTTGAGGAGACTTGCTGTCACTCAGACTCCAGTGAAAAACCATCGGTTAACGCTGATGTGAAAAGCTCTAATGAGTGAATAATGATAATAATAATAATAATAATAATAATAATAATCCTTAGCAAATAACTGAGCTGTTCTATTTGACCTATAGATAGGACCCTAACAGGTACTACCAATCCAGGTTAAAATGGACCTGGGAGTAATGGCAATAAAGAGGTTCTCCACATTTCCCAAAGCTCCATGACTGGATCCTCAGCATCAGATGCAGTTTAATATCATACCCAGCACAGTAGTTCTATTTGACCCATAGATGGGATCCTAACAGGTACTATCAATCCAGGTCAAAGTGGACCTGAGAGTAATGGCAATAATGGGGTTCTCAAAGCTCCCGGACTAGAGCCTCAACATCAGATGCAGTTTAGTGTCATACCCAGGACACTTGTTCTATTTGACTCATAGATGAGACCCTAACTGGTACTACCAATCCAGATCAGGGTGGACCTGAAAGTAATGGCAAACTTTTGGTTAAAGAGTTTCAATGATGCAGAGTTTGGTAATAAATAATGCCTAATAAGATCCACTAAAAATAATAAAATTCTGGTATCTTTGGTTAAGAAGAAAATTAACTTTTTATAAAAAATTGTTGTGGTGTGCTTATTTATTTGTGATACCTTTACCGGCCCATTTGTCTAGTACTTGATACATCCTTGCTTAACACTCAGTATTATAAGGTACATATCAAGGATAAAGTGGAGCAATCTAGGAGGAGTAGCGTCCTTCCCTACACCTCATTGTAGTAGCTATTGAAAAGGGAGCCTTCAGGTCACCCTCGCCGATGGTCGCCAACTTACATTTATGTACTGTCTGAGAATTTGTTACTTTTTTTTTTAGCTATGAAGGAATCTCTAAGTAAGGCCAAATTGGCCTCTAATCAGTAAAGAGTTACAATTATGATAAAAAAATGGAGGTACTTATGGCGTAACAGTCATCATGGTTGGAAATGGACACTGCAAGCCAAGTTCAAATCCTAGAGGAGGCTCTTTGCATTTCACATGGTGCTAATACCCTTGAAAAAGTTATCAATCGAACTATTCTCCTTCCAGCTATGGGTAAATACTAGAGAAGAATAGATTCTTTAATCTTGGTATGTCAAGAAGATGAAGACAATAGTCCAAAATCCTTAATGATAAAAATCATCTAACTTCATCTCAGAAATTTAGACAAAACATTTGTGTATTCTTGTCAAAACTTCTTTTATGTATATAATTGTTGTGGGAGCCTTACCCATCTCACCATAATTGACTCTTCTCACCGTTATTAGTACTGAGAGATTTCGCTGCCCAAGAGGCAGATCAATATCGGTGTTATCCGAACAGTATGAGACTTCTTACCTTTTCTATATAACTCTATTTTTCTTGTGTAATATAATCTGTTATCTAATATCTGTGTTTGCGTTTTCATTTGTGACCCTTTCCGGGGCCACAACAATAATGTATATATCAAATGTTTCTGCAAATGTAAATGAGGTTAGCTTGTCTTTCCTTCTGTTTATTCAGTGTTAGTGTATCATTGGATACAGTAATGCTAATACTGGATCTTGGTCAGTTGGTACTCAGTTAAATATTTTTCCAAGCACCAACCAACCCAATCGGTGTAAATGATCTAATAGGAGGAACAAGAGTGATACAGTTTTTATGAAGGGGAATGCCAAATGATGCTAAGTAATATTTTGCGCCACCCTATGGAAGGTTTGCTTCCTGTGTGACATGCCACATTAAATCAAGCTTGTATCACATTTTGGCCATGTGGGGAGTCAAATAAATACTGCCTTAAGAATTTCAACTACAACCTAACCCTTACCTCTTTTAGGCACTCCCTGGAAGCAAACTGTTATTAATTCTAACCCATCTGGTGCAAATGCCAGGTAAGGTTTTGAATTTCCTTTGATATCATTCATGAAAGTTGAGCTCCAATGAGCTGTGATGTGAGTTCAAGTCTAGTTAGAAGCTACTTTTGATTTCACACTTCTTATTTTAATAGTTGGCGGGTATACAATATAAAAACTTGTGATAAAAAGCAACAAAATGGAGCAAGAATTAATTAAAACTAATAATGAAAATATTCAATTATGTTTCAGTTATGTGAATTCAGAATAACAAAATAGCCTTCCTACATGATCATGATCATCTTCAAGGCATGCTAAGAGCATGGATTCCCTTGATTCTCTCTTGCCAGCTGTCCTTATTGCCCATCACCCTTAGTAAGTCATCTAGACTGTATACAGTGTCTGCACAGAGCTGATGAATGTCTGTTTGGGCTGGTAAGCTAACATGGGTGTGTCCATGTGTAGTAGTCCATAGGAAAACATTGCTTATGAATTCATCCTTTCTTCTACTGCAGTAGCCAGCATGTCTTGCTTGTCTTACTTGAATGGTTTTTGAGATGGGATGTTAGTGACCGTAGAGTTGCTGTTTTTAGGGGTGCTGCTTCCAGGATTTGTTCAAAACAGCTCACAGCATCCTTGTGTAGTCCCCATCTAGCTTTTTCTTCAGGAATTTCATTAAAGACCAAGTGGTGCAACCATACAATAGTACTGACACTTGTTCAAAACAGCTCACAGCATCCTTGTGTTGTTCCCATCTAGCTTTTTCACCAAACACTTCATTAAAGTTAAAATGGTGCAGCCATACAACAGTATTGATATGGCTACAGTTTGGAAGAATTTCCATTTTATTTTATCAGAGAGATCAGATTTCAATATGATTGTTAACCTGTTAATACTCAGAGTCAACTAGTATCTTTGATATGACACTAAACAATCTGGTGGTGAGGCTCCAATAATGCTGGAGCTTTGGGGAATACGGAGTACCCCTTCATTGTTATTGCACCCAAGTCCACTCTAACCCAGAGTGGTAGAACCTGATAGGGTTCTATCTATATGTCAAATAGAACTGTTTAACATTTAAACTGAGTGCAAACAAATGAAATGCTAAATTGAATTGTTAGAAATAGAACTGTTTGATCATTTAACAGAGTGTAAAAAAAAGACTGATGTTTAATGTAATTGTTAGTGATACATAGCAATACTTGGAACCATTTAACTGTGTATAAATGAATGAGTAATGTTGAATAGAATTATTAGTGTTAAACAACAATATTTGTAACCTCTTCACTGTCTGCAAACAAATGATTAGTATTGAATAAAAGTATTAGTGTAAGATAACAATACTTGAAACCATTTAACAAGGTAGAAACAATAGCAATACTAGTGTATGAACTAATTAGTTCTTAGAAATTTAAATTAAATAAAATTACCTACAAACTGTGTGCAAACAAATGACTGATGCTAAATTGTTACTGTTATATAGCAATACGAGAAACCATTTAAATGTGTGCAAAAAAATGAGCTCAGGCTTGTTTAGAAATTTTATATACAAAATGTGTTTACAATCATATATATTTGATATATAGGTATAAAGAGGATTTGGTATTAAATAACCTACAAAGGTTGATATGCCATAAAACTAAACCCAAACCTATCATTTATCATCATCATCATCATGTCATGCTGGTAGCACGGATATCCCTGACCCTCTCTCGCCATTCCTCCCTATCATTCATCGTCCTAGGCAGGTCTTCAGGAGAACATCCCGTATCCTCACATAGCTGCTGAATGTATGTTCGTGCTGGTCATTCTGCTTTTGCATGGCCATGTGTGGGGGTCCATAAGAGTACATCTCTTATGAGTTCGCCCCTGCTCCTCCAGCAGTGTCCTGCATGTCTGGTTCGTCTAACTTGAATAGTTTTCATGATAGGAGGCAGGTGGACGTACAGTTGGTGTCTTGTGGGGTGTTGCCGCCAGGACTTGTTCAGGATTGCACGCAGCATTCTTGTGTAATTGCCATCTAGTTTCTTCTCCAGCCGTTTTGTTAGCATCCATGTAGTGCACCCATGTAGCAGTATCGATGTGACCGCTGCCTGGAAGAAACTGCGTCTCATTTTATCGGTTAGGTCTGATTTCCATATAATCGATAGCCTATTGATAGCTGTCCATGCTTTCGTTAGCCTCGTTTCGATGTCCTTTTCGGTTGATTCGACGCTGCTTCCTAGGTAAGTGAATTTGTCTACTAGTTTAAGAGGGGTTCAGTCTAGAGTGGAGATGTCCCCCGTTTGATTATAGCACATATATTCTGTTTTATGTGCATTAACATAGAGGCCTATGTCTGCAGCTGCTCGTTCTAAGCTATGCAGTAGTGTTTCGGCTTTGTGACATTTAACGTAAGAACGTTAAATAGAATAGGACAACTACCAGAGCTAATCGCATCGGCCGTAGAACATAAGATTGACATAATATGCATACAAGAACACAAATCAGAGAGAATGGCTTCGTGCTATCAATTATAATCCATGCTTACCCTGTGCATATATTGACATCACTTTCAGTTGATGAGATATTGCTACCTAGATATGTAAACTGGTCTTTTTACTCTCTCTGTGTATTTTAATGGTTAGAGTATTCTGTTTAAAAAGTTCAGTCTAGTTGGCTGGAGCTGTAGAATATACTGACTGCATCTTTGCAGAGGGTAAGATTCCCTGTGACAAGTGTCCTGGATATGACATTAAACAATCTGATGATGAGGCTCCAGTAATGCTGGAACTTTGAGGAATGTGGAGTACCCCTTCATTGTCATTGCACCTAGGTCCACTCTGGCCTGGAGTGGTGGTACTTCATATGGTCCTATTTATGGGTCAAATAGAAGTGTTTGACATCTAAACTCAGTGCAAACAAATGACTTATGTTGAATTGAATTGTTAAAAATAGAACTGTTTGATCATTTAACTGTGTGCTAACAAATGACAGATATCAAATTGAATCGTTGGTGTTAAATAGCAGTACCTGTACCTACTTCACTGTGTGCAAGCAAATCATATTACTATTTCTATTCCAAACCTTCACATTATCATTTGCTTTTATGATCTAAATTACTCTTGATTTATTAGTCCTCAAAAACATTCAGTCTTAATTCCCTTAAGTTTTATCTGATTATTGCTTTTTCTTCTTGTTAGTTTTTATCACAACTTTTTAAAGATTGAGTTTTGTTTAATGACATACCATTGGTTTCTATGCCTAGATTGATTAAGGTGTTGTCCATGAAAGATAAACAATAGTAGCCATTTCCTTATTCCTATTTCATGATATTTAAACAGGTAAAGAACCTTTAACTGAGACAGATTTCAGATAATTGAACAAAATGGCTTCATTCTTGAGCCTACTTGCTTTAATGCTCTAATTGATTGATTTTAATGGCATATCAACTTGTCTAGGACTATCTTGTGCCTCAATGTTAGGGAATCATATTCATTGTATGTTCATATTTACATTTTTTGTATTAGAGACTTTTTGGTACATGGTCCTATTAATTTTTAAACAGATCAATTTGACCTATAGATGATGCACCCTTACAGATATTACTGCTTCAGGTCAAAATGGACCTGAGAGTAATGGCAATGAAGGGGTACTCTACACTCCCCAGATCTCTAGAAGTGGTGTTTCACAATCAGATGCATTTTAATGTCATACCCAGGACACCTCTTTTTTTTTAGAGGCTGGGGCTGGGGGCTTACTCCTCTGCAAGGGATACAGACAGGATGGTTTAATGATCAGGGTGTATTTAATCTCAAATGTTGTAATTTTGTAATAAAAAGAAAGAATCCGTCAAAAATTAATCATGAAAATACTTAATCACTCGTCTAAGAAGCGTGAAGATAGAATGACAACATTGCCTTCCAACTTTGCATAGTCCAACAAACACTTAAATACTATCTTGTGGAGGACTAAGTACCTTCCATATGTTATATACAAGCATGTGGTTGCAAGAAAAATTAGACTGACAAGAAGATTTAGTTTATTTTGTTTATTGAATAGATAAAATAAACAAGTGGATGAAATATCTGGCCGACTGGCGGTGGGGGGTGTCTATTTGGCGGTTGTTTTAATCTGGTCGGACAGTGTTGTTGGGTGACACTCTTGGGACTGCCGGCAATTCAACTGGTGTGTGACCTCTGTTTGGCCTATTTATGTGTTCCTGATTTCAAACACTGGCTCCAGAAAATACTACCTGTGGAAAAAATATGATTGGTTGAAAAATAGACTTTTTTTTTATAACTGAGAATTTTCTGGGGATTTTGGATAGACTATGCACAGAGCCTAGGCACAGAAGCCATGATTTTCTCAGTTTGACACTGGCCGTTGTTCAGTCAACATCTGGTAGCTATTATTTTCTTCTACAGTGTCAGTGTCTGTGGGTCTGTGTTTTGTGTGTTTTAGTAGTTAGGTAAGTGAAGGGTTAAGTGGGTGAATCAGAAGAGATTTGATGTATTTTACTATAGCACATAGTTTACGGGAGTTACTTTCAGGTTTTGTTTCTAGAAATACAACACAAATTTTACAAGCACATAAACAAATGGAAAGTGACAACAACAAATATTAAGAAACAAACAATTTTATAATCATAATAATAAACATGATAAAAACAATTAAAATACAATGTTCCTTTTATGTGCGTGTGTGTCTGTATGAAGAAAACACAGGTACAGCCAGTTCAATAAAAATGATTTTTTCGCCTGTGTGTCTGTGTACATGAAGGGTAAGTCTATTGAATCAATGTGTTTATAGTTGGCCGAAGTAAAAGGAATAAAAATTGTCTTTACTTACATGCATGTGTATGCATGTGTGTATATATGTGTGTGACTGTAAGTATGAACTTTTTGTTCTCTGAAGTCCACACGTACTTCTTTTCTGGTGGTTTATGATCTTTGGTGACAATGTGTCGCGTCCCAGTAGTTGGCAAAAGAACGTTGCATGCTTTTTCACTCTGTGTCCTATGTGTGATGCCTTTTGCCATCTGTAGTCCTTGCCTCTCTCTGTTGGATGCCTTAGTTAATTAAATTCTTCATTATTTATACTTTTTTGGAGAACTAAAGTTGATCAAAAATAGGATTTTGTTAAGTTTTATTGCGGGTCCTAAAATTCAAGTGCGCAGACATTTCTTGACTAATCAGATTCATATAATTACTGATTTATTTTGGAGCTGAAATATTTTTCTAGAATGTTCTTATTTTGTGTTTTTAGCTGATTGCTTGAAAAATATAAAAGTGTAACTTCAATGTTAATACGATTTTGATCTGAAATTTCTAGAATGTTCTTATGTATGTTTTTGGGATTGATTATTTTAAGGCTAAAAAATGTGTATTCGATAATTTTACCTTTTTACATTCTTTGGATTTTAACACACAAAAGTACTGTCAAGAAGAAACAATGTTTTCACTTAAACTGTTTATTCTTACTTATTGATGTTCAGTTATATAAATATCTATGTATGTTAAGAAAATCAAAGTTATTTTTTTTATTCATTTTGTACTTTGATTTTAAATATATGGAAATCCTGATTTCTAGAAATCTGGACCATGTACCAATTACAAATTTCAATTTGATAATTCTATTTTGAACTTTTGTGACTAATTTATCAAATGACCTTTACCTAAAATCAATCTGGGGTACGAATTTTTAGCAACCAAAAAATTCCTGGTGAAAGAATTTCACTAATTTGTTTGAAAAATATGTTGATATATTGGCACATTTAAGTTTTTTCTTTTATAACTTTATTTAAAACATAATTTAGAATATATTCTCTTTTTAATAAGAAGTTTTCATTTCTTAAAAAAATTGGATTGATTTTTACTTTCAAAATTCCGGGAAATAAATATAGACTGTGAAAATAGATAAAGTTCAGACTTTTCTAAGTGGTGATACTATTCTTTGCTACACCGTGTGATCTGACGGTGTTATAGCAAAACTGCTCCATGACAAACAAGCATGGGTAAAGCGGACAAAAGTATTCCTTATAAAGAAGTTTTCCAACGCATCAACTTCTTATATCAGGTAAAATTTTGCTTATGATTTCATCGACATGTTTATCATTGCTCGTTATTTGCTTTACAAAAAAGAAAAAGAAAGAAAGAATGTAAAACGACCCCTTAAAATTATTAATATGTTACGTTATCGCTCGTAATATAAAAAAATACTTGTTGGTACCACTATTTTCTTATTTAGGCATGTACATATTTCTCTAGAGAGGTATCGTCGTCAGCAGAGTTTAGAATACATTCATTGCATCCATTGTAAGAACCCCCTTCTAAAATGGGGGTGACTTGGGTATGATACTAAACTGCATCTGATAGTGTTGGTTCAGTTTTAGAGACCTGGATAGTGTAAAATAATCTTTCATTACCATTACTTCCAGACCACTCGTCTCGGAGTAGTAGTACCCTTTTAGGGTGTCATCTATGGGTCTAATAGATGTGTTTAAAAAATTATTCATATTCGATAGGACCGTGTGCACCCCACAAAAAAACCTCTTAGGAAACAACTACAAAAAAAGTAAATATAAACGTACAATGTACGCGATTCTATCATCTCTCAGTATAAAATAACCCTAGATTGGTTGATATATCGTTAAAAAATCAATCAATCAGGAGTGGTAGTCGTGATAAAAAAGAAAAAAAAAAACAACGTTGTTACAAGGATAACTTTCAAACAGTATGTACATGAAGGGTAAATACCATGTAAAAATGTGCAACATTATTTTCTCAAACAAAAACATCTCTGTTTAATGACAATTACTGTCGCCATATAAATTTGTCTAAATGTAATGGTATGCATTTACCCAACCCCTCCGTCACAGGCAGAATGTGTCACAAGGCCAATTTCTAAACAGAATAAGGCTGGTTTGAATTTAGAGTTTTCCTTCTTCAAGACTGGTTGCCATACCAAGGCTGTATCTGACGGTAACACAATGCACTCCTAAATATAGTTGTGATTTTTTTTCACTTCTGCAGTATGGCTATGTGGTCATTGAACATTTAATTGCAATAAAATTCATTAGCAACTTTTATTTCGATCTTAAACTTAAATAACATTCCTGTGTGACATCTGCACATACGATACCACATTCTACTTGGAACTATCGCTTCAGATGAGTACAAATGTTGTACACTGAATGTTTTACTGCAAATCTATAGTCACTATAAATCCATCAATTATTTGTATTTTTACATTTGGGCTATTTGTCTGACACAAAGCCTTGTGGGTTACTTGATTGAGAGATACTGAATAAATCTTCAAGTACCATTTTAATGAAATGAGTACTTCCTTTAATGGGAGATTATTTTTTATGATATGAAATATTTTAACTTTGGAAAACCCTAAATAATTGTTTGTGTCATTGCTTAGTATTTGAGGTCTACTATATTTTTGTATGTATAGCAGGGGGACCCTCCATGGGGTAATGGCTGAAGTGTCCGAAGTTAGCAAGTTCAAACTTCAGTCTTACTATTATGTTCACTTTTGAACAAATGCCATTGGGATTGTTAGGAACCCACTTATTCTTCCGGCTATGGGATAAATACTATCACCACTGTTTTTCTACAAGACTGGCTTTAGTTTTAAATATCCTATAGCGGTTCGGGAAATTGTTAATTTCTCTAACACTATATTTTTTAGCAACACAAATGAATGACGAAACTTTTCTTTAACAACACAACAAAGAAAGTTTTTTATTTGCAGCACTGAATATGGTTTGCTTTTGGTGCTGCAAGACTTGTGGAGTTTAGGCTCATTAGTGTTGGAGACGAAATGGCATAGCGGGATGTTGATACGGCAGCGTGTGTTGCGGGACGTGTGAGGGATTGTGTTTAGAGTCACCGTGTAGTTTTGTATCTGGTATTTGGGGGAGAGTCTGCGTTGTCTCCATGTGTGGACCAGAGGTGAAAAGGGAACTAGTGTCGAGAGCGGAGTTACGCTCAGATCGACATAGCCAATTTTTGGGGTGACAGAAAGTTGGGCCTGTGCGAGGCATGTTGTATGTTTCTAATTTATGTTCAACTGGGATTCCTCGTAAAGAAATCCATAAATTAGATGGTTCCCTCGTTGAGTGTCCATGTTGCTGCTGCTAGTGTTAAAGCCACAGTGAGATGTCCACACTGGGCGGCTTGTCTAGCTAACAAGCATCGCTAAGTAGGAACGGCCAGAGGAACGTCTGTTCTGGTCGTCGTCTCAAGCCAAAGAGACTGGGTTTGGCCGCTCACCCGTTTTGCTAGCCGGA
Source organism: Sepioteuthis lessoniana (assembly GCA_963585895.1). Taxonomy (NCBI): domain Eukaryota; kingdom Metazoa; phylum Mollusca; class Cephalopoda; order Myopsida; family Loliginidae; genus Sepioteuthis; species Sepioteuthis lessoniana. The sequence goes on from OY757918.1 coordinate 84,291,409, forward strand.
AATGAAGGTCCGGGCTGAATAGGATAAGTCATCCTGATTGTGTGAAATTAAGTGTAGAAATAAATTTACGCGCCAAACCAAAATACGGGACTTTCCTCTTCTCTACAATCCCATGAAAGTTGATATGCAATTAAAAACCAAGAAACCATACATTTTTTATGTAGTCTACCTAAGCATTTGAGTCTTCTTTTGTAGATCAGAAGTACTAAATGACTCATGGGTGGATGCCAAAACTGAAATTTAAAAAAAAAAAAAATTTGAGGAATAGTGCCGATTGAAATGTTACAATCTCACTTTGACTATTTTTGCTGGAACGTGCTTTGAAAAAATGAAACCTATTTGTTTATTGACTGTTTACAAGATGTACAAACTGTTTGAAAGCCTTAGAATTCCAATTGTCTTTTACAGATTTGATATTGTGTAATAAATAGGAGAAATCTGTAATAATGTTTTTTTAAAGAGAGACCACTGTACTGGAATCAATGTGGTAGGCCACAAAACTGTACTGGAATCAATGTGGTAGGCCACAAAACTGTACTGGAATCAATGTGGTAGGCCACAAAACTGTACTGGAATCAATGTGGTCGACCACAAAACTGTACTGGAATCAATGTGGTAGGCCACAAAACTGTACTGGAATCAACGTGGCCGGCCACAAAACTGTACTGGAATCAATGTGGTCGGCCACAAAACTGTACTGGAATCAATGCGGTCGGCCACAAAACTGTACTGGAATCAATGTGGTAGGCCACAAAACTGTACTGGAATCAATGTGGTCGACCACAAAACTGTACTGGAATCAACGTGGTAGGCCACAAAACTGTACTGGAATCAACGTGGTCGGCCACAAAACTGTACTGGAATCAATGTGGTAGGCCACAAAACTGTACTGGAATCAATGTGGTAGGCCACAAAACTGTACTGGAATCAATGTGGTTGGCCACAAAACTGTACTGGAATCAATGTGGTAGGCCACACATTGCACTACCTAATTGTTATTATCAACCTTGATAACATCCAATATAACAATTATTCGCTAACTGTTTCTTGCATGATAATATTTATACTGATGTGAAATGTCTTGTAAACTAAAATAATTTCTAATTTTTGTTTTATGCTTTTAGGCAGCATACTTGGCTCTGACTACAAATCCATATAACACTGGACTTGTGAGGTTTTACATTAGCACTTTGAAAGCCATTGCTAAGAGACAGGTTCTTAGATTGTAAGTATTTTTTTTCATCTTCATCAAATTTAGCTCAGTGGTAACACTGTAAGATTATAGTGCAGAAGGTGTACAGTTCAGTTCCAGTGTTGATGTTTGTTTATTTATGGTTAAAAAAAAAATGAAGGTCATATTTATTTTTTCTTTTAAGTTTTCTTGTATAAGTCTTTTTCATTTTTTTTTAAATTCTCTTATGAAATATTCTGTTACATATTTCATATATTCTAGTTAAATTGGTGTGTATACTTGTGTATCATGTGACTTTCTAAGATCTAGATTTTATCCTAATATAAGGGGTTCCTAGCGGGTAGAGTGTTCGCCAATGGTCTGGGGGACCTGGGTTCAATCCTAGGTCGTGTCATACCAAAGACTTTAAAAATGGTACTTGATGCCTCCTTGCTTAACATTCAGCAATATAAGGTACGTATCAAGGGTAAAGTGGAGCAATCCAGGGACAGGAGTAGTGCCCTTCCCTACACCTTGGTGTAGTAGCTATTGAAAAGGGAGCCTTTGGGTCGCCCTCAACTATGGTCACCAACTTTACTACTTTACTTACACTACATATGAGATACAAACTGTCTACAAATAGTTGGTCAAGGCTAGGCCTAGTTTGTATCTTGTGTATGTAGTGATTCCCTAATATTATGCTAAAATTTAGGCCTCAGAAAGAGGCACAATACACACGTATATATGGTACCTATTTAATAGACAAATTTGATTAAGAATATTGCTATACTGATATGAATATTCAGGTCATTGAAGGAATGTGGCATCATCACAGTATAGCCAAGTTCAAAGCAAAGCCTAGTTAGATCTGATAAACAGAAATAGTACCAGACTAATTATCAAAATACATGTGGATTCAAATATTCCAGGAACAGATTCTCACTATGTTTAAAGAAACATGATTTTGTTGTCTTAACTTAATTTTTCAAATCCTAAATTCGCCCTATTTTTTTATTTTTATATATATATATATATATATATATATATATGCTGATTTCGACTCATTGGCCTAGTGGTTAGAGTGTTCGCCAATGATCCGGGAGACCTGTGTTCAATCTCAGGTCATACCAAAGACTTTCAAAATGGTACTTGATATCTCCTTGCTTAACATTCAACTTTATAAGGTACGTATCAAGGGCAAAGTAGAGCAATCCAGAGAAAAGAGTAGCACCCTCCCCTACACCTCGGTGTAGTAGCTATTGAAAAGGGAGCCTTCAGGTCGCCCTCGACTACAGTCGCCAACCTATATATGCTGATAATTCATTTATCTAAGAAAAGTATTTTAACATCGCTCATTTCATATTTTAATGGACTATAAAAATATATGCTAAGACTGTTGTGAAATTACATTTGTGCAAATTTAAAAGTAGATCAAAAGAAAAATGTAAATAGCAATGTACTAACGCTACATATTTTTCTATATGTAATGTGAAGATATAAATAAATGAATAAAAAAGCTTGGTCACTTGTACCAAATTTATAAATAAGTTAAACTTCAAAAGATATGCTTATTTAAGTTGCATATTTAAAATAAAACAATTCCTACTAATTTAAAATTGGAAATGAACAAATAGTCAACATAAATTTGTACATGAATCAAATATAGATGATATAGATAATTTGATCATCATCATGTCGCGCTATCAGTATGGATATCCCTGACACTCTCTCGCCACCCCTTCCTATCATCCATTGCTTCCGGCAGTGTGAAGGGGTCCACAGGAGTACATCACTTTTGAGCTTGTCCCTACTTCTCCAGCAGTGTTCCACATATCTGGTTTGTCTAATTTTGATAGTTTTCATGATGAGTGGTAGGTGGTCGTACAGCTGCTGCTTTGTGGGGTAGTGTTTCTAGGATTTATTCAATATTGCTCGCAGCATTCTTGTGTAATTGCTGTCAAGCTTTTTCTCCATATGTCTCGTTAGCATTCATGTAGTGCATCCATTTAGCAGTATTGACACAACTGCTGCTTGGAAGAAACTGCGCTTCATTTTATAGGTCAGGTCTGACTTCCATATGACTGATACCCTATCTGTAGCTGTCCATGCCTTTGCTAGTCCCGTGTCGATGTCTGTCTTGGTTGATGAGACACTGCTCCCTAGGTAGGTGAACTTGTCAACTAGTTTCAGAGAGCTACTGTTTAGTGTGGAGATGTCACCTGTTTGATTAAAGTATATATATTCCATTTTGTGTGCATTGACATGGAGGCCAATGCCTGCAGCGGCTCATTCCAGACTATGCAGCAGGGTTTTGGCTTGGGCGGGTGCATTTGCCAGAAGCACTATATCATCGGCGTAGTCCGTTTTGGTAATTGTTTTTGTGGGGTACCTTCTCTTTCTTTCTTTTGTTTGCTTGAAACCGTTTTCTTTGATTTTATCAATAGATGTTCTAAGCGGATTGTCTAGACAGATGATAATTTGATAGATGAATTAAAAAAAATGATACAAAGTATCATCATAATCATTATCATGTCGTGTCGCTAGCACAGATATCCCTGACCCTCTCTCGCCACTTCTCCCTATCGTTCATCGCCTCCGGCAGGTTTTCAGGGCTACATCCCGTATCCTCACATAGCTGCTGTATGTATGTTCGAGCTGGTCGTCCTGCTTTTGCTCAGCCATATGTGGGGGTCCATAGGAGTACATCACTTATGAGCTTGTCCCTGCTTCTCCAGCAGTTGTCCTGCATGTCTGGTTTGTCTAACTTGGATAGTTTTCGTGATGGGAGGCAGGTGGCCATATAGTTTGTGCCTTGTGGGGTGTTGCCACCAGGACTTGTTCAATATTGCTCGCATATCATCATTATATATATATGAGGATCATTCAATAAATAAGGTGAATTTTGCCTTAGGAGTTGGCAATAAGAAGCATTGTTTACAGTTGCGCCTTTTTCAAGGAAATTAATAGTGATGGGTCCTTAAATGTTCTAAAACTCTGTGTGACCTTCTTTACTGACCTCTGCACCGGTAACTTTTTCTTTACCAGAGAGCGTGTTCCCACTTGATGGACTGTCTTTTCCACTCAGGCTCAGAGTGGCAAACCCATGTTTAACCTATTTGTAAACATTTTTTCTGACTAAAACCTGCTTCTCCTGTACACATCACACATTCTTCTATAAATTTCATATGATTTGAACTTTTCAGCCACTAAAAATTTGATGTTCAAGCCTGTTATATTTGCTGGCTGCCATTTTGAATAGCTTCAAAACAAATATTTCTGTGAAATTAAAATAATTTTTTCTATAAACCAATTCCCAACAATGCAGAATTTACATTTATGTAAAAAAAAAAATCTGGAAAAATTATTTTCCTTTTTTAAAAAAAAATTCCCCTTATTTATTGAATATATATATATATATATATATATATATATATATTTGTTTGTAACTGAATTAATGAGAAAACAGGACATTTCAGCATGTACTTTTTATTATAAGTGTTATAACCTAACAAAAAAGTTACTAAATGTGAAATAACCAAAATGAAGGTTGGAAATGAAATAGAAATCTTTATAACATTAACAAAATACAATATTTGCCAGCAGTATGAAGAAGGTAACTGTTGTTAATGGTAACTACTTAGTATATTTTCACTCCCTCACAATAGTGTCCAATGTATTTATAAAGAATGGGACATACCCATTAATATTCACAGGTAGGGTATATAACACTAAGGTACCCCACAATTTGCTCACCAGTCAAAGTGAAATCAGTTTTGAGTCAATTTGGTTACTGGGAGCATGAATATAGGCACCTTTTGGTTACAAAAAACACATCAAATTCCAGTTTTGTCATGTGAGAATTTTAGAGTTCATGCCTTTTTCAAGGTTATTGCTGAAGAAATATTCATCCAACAGGATAGGAATTGTTACTCATAAAATTAACACATTTCTGAGCCTTTTTATTTACTTTGGAATGATTGACTAAAAAAAATGTTAGAATTAATGCCCAGACATTATATATATATATATATATATATATATATATATATATAAACTGGCTATTGGCATAATGGTTAGAGTGTTTGCCAATGGCGGGTTCAATCCTTGGTTGGATCATACTAAAGACTCAAAAAAATGGTACTTGATCCCTCCTTGCTTAACACTCAGCAATATAAGGTATGGATTAAGCGTAAGTGGACCAATCAAGGGGAAGGAGTAGAGCCCTCCCCTACACCTCAGTGTAGTACCTATTGAAAAGGGAGTCTTTGGGTTACCCAACTTATATATAATTGGGGTTCTTTAACCCTAACTCTGTAGCTTCAGTTGCAAGTTGTATGGGGTGGTGTTGCCAGACCCAGGCCTCCTCTTTTATTTAGACCTTTTTTTCTTTAGTAATAATAACCTTTTATTTGGAGTGTTTTTACATGTGGTTAGCATAATTGTAATTGTCATAGGAAATAGAATTGGCAATCTGAGTTCAAATCCTGAATGAGGCTCTTTGCATTTCCCTTTGTGCTAATGCCCTTGGGAAAGGTATGAATCCATTTCTTCTCCTTGCTATTAGAGTAGACTCATCCTTTCAGCCTTGGTTAGATAATCATCTAGGAGAAGGAAAATTCTGAATTCAAACCAGCTGTATTCTGCTTAGAAATTGATTTAGCATTACATCCTGTTCACAGTGGAGTAGTTGACTAAAGGGCTTAAACTATTCATGATTTTGAATTCTGAAATTTTCTCCTAGACTGGTTGCCAACCAAGGTTAGAAATTCTACTCTGTCCTGCTATTTTAACCATTTAGCTGAGAGAAGCAGAAATAAATTCATGTCTTTCTTCTTGCAAAGTTAACCCAAATTATCTCAGTCAGAATTAAAACTAAGCTCACTGATTCCATTTTTCAAAATGGCGTTAAGTGTTAGACCATCTTCACCTCCACAGTATGTGTGTATAATAGTGAAAAACAAACAATAGCTTTATATTTCATCAAGGGAATATCAAAACTTGTGTAATATAATAGCCGAGGGATTTCAGTTCATGCCTATGCGTTTAGTTAGGCTGAGAACCTTTTGGCTCAGCACATGGGTTAGTTAGGTGCAACCTTGATGCAGGTGGTAACACATGCGTGCACAGAGAGCAGACATGTCACTCGGAGATGTCACAATAGCCTGAGATGATGAAACGGGTGACAAAGTGCGGTTGACGTCACGCACCAGAAGCACGCAGAGGATTTTGGGGATTTCGAAGAAAGTTGGGGAGTTGAAATTAGACGCCGAACGGAGACGGTCGACTTTCACGAGCTTGCAGACGCGAGGCGAGTTTGTGTCCTATGGGTGCCGCACGAGATGGGGGCCAGATGAATAAGACAGCATAGCAAGATTGTGTCTCTCCTCCTTATGTCGAAACCTTTAATTCAATGTTAATAAAAAGGTTTCGTACCTGAACAAGAAGTCTTTATGTGTTTTCGAATTTCGAGATTCCTATGTTCGATGTATATGTGTTACCAACATGCCATGTCTATTTCGCACATGGCGTTAATTGTGGATATGTAACACTTGTGGAAGGAAAATAAACTTGTCAACTTGTATTGTTATTTACAGAGATCCCCATTTGAGAAGGACAATATGCAAGAGATGCTACAGCCTTCTTGTTCCTGGTGTGTCAGCCACTGTCAGATGTCAAAGTAAGTTGGGTTTTTTTGTTTTGTTTTTTTTAGCAATAATAAAATAGAAAATATTCTTGCTACCCACTTTATCCATTATTCAAATATATTTAGTGTTTAATGGTCTCTATCAACCTAAGGAAGGTTTAAATCTAAACTTTATTAAAGAAAATCTTCTATAAACTTATTTTCTTTAGTAGAATTACTATCACTTTTTTATGTTGAAAATTATTTTCTTTATTTTAAATACTTCAAAAAGTAAATGCATGTTAATAGCAACCAGTAAAAAAATTAAATCTTTTATCCTCTTTCTCTCTCTCAATATATATATATATATATATATATATCTCATTGAGAAACAAGAAAATCAATTAGTATACTCCATTATAAATTTATTTCATCCATTACCTAAAAAGCAAACATTTTTGTAATACATAAATTTACATTTCTAACCTAAAAACATAATTTTCAAGTATTACATTTTTTAATTCCCCATTTATTGGTAATAAAAGATCATTTTAATCTGGCAATTCAATTTAGTTGACACATTCCTCAAAACGAATAAAAATATTTAAAAAAAACTTTATAATAGTCAGTCCGGACTGACAGGTAAGCGAATGTTCGCATATTATGTCAACAAATACTTATATCTTGTGGTATAATATGCATAAAAAATGAAGGAATTATTTATATATGAATTGACAGTTCACAATATGATCAGTTTTGTATCAGTGCAATCTATGAAAAGCATAGAGCAATTTATATATAACACATCACACAATAAGTCTCGGGCCTGACATATAGATGGCGCCACTAATAAAAATTCATATGATTTTTATAAAATACTAACCTTTAAATGACACGTATCAAAATTTGATCCTAATCGGATTCTTAGTTTACAAATTACAGTTATTTAAGTGAAGCTACTGTTGCAAATTTTCAAAATAATGGAAAAATCTGAATTTGGTGTGTTCATAAAGCATTGCTTTCTGATGGGAAAAAATACTGTTCAAGTAAAGCATTGGCTAGGTAAGTGTTATTCAGACTCCTCTCCATCAGAAACAACAGTTAAGAGGTGGTATGCTGACTTTAAACACGCTTGTACAGACACAAATGATGCTAAACGCTAAGATCGCCCAAATTTGGCAGTTGTCCTGGAAAACACCAAAAAACTCCACTAACGCATTTTGGCTGATTGTAAATTGAAGTTGCGTGAGATAGCAGAGGAGTTAAAGATATCAGAAGGTTATGTATTCACCATTTTGCATAAACATTTGTCAGTGAGAAAGTGTGTTAAAAGTGGGTGCTGCATTTGCTCACAGTTGATCAAAAACAACATGTCGATGTTCTAGAGCATTGTTTGCAACTATTTCAATGAAACAAAAAGGAGTTTTTGTGGAAATATGTGACAATGGAGGAAACATGGATCCATCACTTCACTCTGGAGTCAAATTGGCAGTCAGCTGAGTAGATAGCATCAGGTGAAAGCCATCCGAAGCAACCAAAGATGCAAACATCAGCAGGCAAAGTTTTGGCCTCTGTATTTTGGGATGCGCAAAGTATTTCGTTCATCGATTACCTTGAGAAAGGAAGAATTATCAATAGCAAATATTATGTAGCATTATTGGGGCATTTGAAGGAAGAAATCGCCAAAAAATAGCCACAAATGAAGAAAAAAGTGCTCTTTCACCAAAACAATGCACCATGTCACAAATTAATCAGTGATGGCAAAACTACATAAATCTCACTATAATTGTTTCCGCAACCACCCTATTCTCCAGATCTGGACCCTAGTGATTACTGGCTGTTTGCAGATCTCAAAAGAATGTTCTAGGGAAAGAGGTTTGGATCCAATGAAGAAGGGATATCAAAAACTGAGGCGTATTTTGAGGCCAAAGACAAATTATTTGACAAAAAAGGCATCAAATTATTAGAGAAGCATTGGAATCAGTGTATCAGGAGACTATGTTGATGAATAAAGTCAAATTTTGCTTAAAAGTCTTTGTTTTATTAGCTAGGCCCAGGATTTATTGAGTGATGTGTTATATATATATATATATATATATACACTCTATGATATTGTAGCAGAGCCAGTTGCTACAATCATTAAATACAGTGTGTGTTTGTATATCCCTTTTCATAGATGGCATAGATACTACTCTAATCATAAAGTGAAGTGTCAATTTATATATAAATAATCCCTTCATTTTTTATGCATATTATGTATATATATATATATATGCACAATTATGATTAAAATTTGACATTAAAAGTGTTTTTAATCTGTAATATCTTCACAGTGCTCTGTGCATGAAAATGTAGAGCTATATCATAATTTTTCAAGTATAAAATAGAATAAAAATAAAACCTGATAACTTGGAGTTTCATGTTGTCAATCTTCAAGTAAAATAGAATTCAAAATGTCTGACTTCTATTAAATTCAACTGAACTCAAAAAGAGTATGTATTTGTTCAGCTGAATTTAACACAAGTCAGATTTGTTGAATAACTGACTCACCCGAGGAGTGACAATGGGAAACTCTGAGTAATAAATTTTTCTCTTGTTTTATTGTGTCTGTGTGTCTAATATATATATATATATATATATATATATATATATATATATATATATATAAGGGTTGTTGAAAAAGATTCGAGCGTCATCCAGAAAACATAGAAAAATCTGAATTACGTTTTATTGTTTTTTAAGTGGTTGTCGCAACAAAAATGTTCAACTATGCTCTTCTTTCTGAGTGAAGTTTAGAACTTTTTGAACGAGCTTTATGTATGTATGTATGTATGTGTGTGTTGCTAACACTCTCAAAATCTATAGAATTGTTTTTCAGTGTTAAAAAAACACTCTCGAATTTTTTTTTACATACTATAAAAATCTTGGAAAATTCCTATTAACCTTCCTTTTGAAATTTTTTTATAAATAAATAAATGCTATTTTTGTAGAGTCCCTTGAAGATTAGTAAATTAAAAAAACAAAAAAATTGATGCTAATATACACAAGGGACACAACTCCAAAAGAATTTGTTTCCCTTGAGTAGAAAGATTGACAATAAAAATTTTTCTTTTATAGAGGTAGATACTTATTAATCTTCTTCATTTATTGGTCGCACAACTTGGCCTCTCACTACATAGTACTGAACAAGAAGAAAATTGTTATGGTGTTACCTTTGTTATGTTATTTGTAAATTTTGGAGAGGCTGAAGTTTTGTTTGTTTTTTTTAAGTTGCCGACAGATGTGTACACAAGAAATATTGTGTTCAAGGTACTTTTAAATTGCATTTGGCTCTGTAAATAAGAATTTAAAGCAAGATATATTCAAATAATAAAAAAGTTAGTTTAATATATTATAATTGTTTTTATTTATAGTAAATGAACAAAACAAGATCCATTGTTAATATTCTGAAAGTATTAAACATAAACAAGAAAATTCAAAGCAAAAAAAAAATTATGAAATCATTGAAATATTACTGTAATTTTTTTCACAAACAAGAACTGTAGTTATTTGGGTGTAAGATGCACTATTTTTCCAGATTTTTCAGCCTAAAAGTTAAGGGTGAGTATTATACTTGAGAACTACATGATTAACTTTTTTCTGGCCACATGTCTCACTATATTCAGAATGGGATGACTGTAAGTAAGTTTTATATATATATATATATAAGCAATGTTTTGTGCCATTATAAAGAAATATTTACTGAAATTTGTTTATAATTTTGTTTCTCCTAATGTGAGCTTGTTTTTAGTGCAAGCTTGTTGCATTTTCAAGTAAACATTTCTGTCTGTCTGCTCTAAATACTGTGTAAATTTTGTATTTTATGACATGATGCAAATTATATACATTTTTATTTTTAGTCTGTACAAACAACAAAGTCATTGAACAAATGCTAAAATTTAGGTTAAATTCTAAAAAGTCAGAATTTTGTTTTTCTAGAATAGTTCAAAGTTAGGGTTGTGTATTATATGTGAATAATTTTACTATAGGTACAAATCTGTTTGGTTTGATAACATTATTTTAAATGGTGCTGGCTATACAGATTTAGCATTAAAAAACAAAAAATTATTCATAAATGATATCAACCAAAAAGAGAGAAAACTAGTTTGAGAAAAAGGCCTAAATGTGGGAACAGTATTATTCCATATCCTCCAAAATAGTGTACACATTTTATTTATAAGTGAAAGTGCATGTGGTAAATGGATATTGTCTTAGAAAATAGACTCAGTGAGCCAAGTTCACATTTTATTTTGTTTTTGAGAAGGGCATGAACCCTTCTGTTATACATCCAGTTATGGGTAAGACTGAGCTTTAGTATGCTAATTGGTATAGAAGGAAAAACTCTGAATTTAAACTGGCTGTACTCTGCTTAAAATTTGACCTTGTATTGCATCCTATCTATGGTGGAGGGGTTGGGTAAATACAAACTTTATTATAATATTTATTTTATCATGAAAAGAATGAAATAGATGTTTATATTTAAATAATATGATTTTAAGTGTCAAAAAAAAGTTAAGTTTATAAACTATGTATAGACTTTTGTTGATTAAAAAGAAATAATACTTTTCCTTCATTATGAACACTTAATTGAATTTCAGATAATTTTGTTTCAATATTGTAGAAAACATTCTATGCATCTTTTACTTGAACAAATAACCAAATATATATCTAAATAAATTCCATTTTTCCTACAATGATAACTATGATACCACAGTGATTTGTGTGTGGGTATATATATATATATATATATATTAAAGAAAAAAAACTAAATATAGGTAACAACTCATTTTATTGATGTGCTTTTTTGTTTTTTTAATTCACAGAAAATCGTGAGAAGCATACAGTTGTGACCTGTTTGGACTGTGGTTTAGTCAAGAGGTTCCTATGGCGCCCTGATCATCAGCTGTGGCAAGACAACCCTGCTTCATGGCTGAATCCACAGTCTAAGACGCAAGTGACTCCTACAACTACAGAGGAAAATTTATAGAAAAATGACAATTGTGGCAATCATGATAAATTCACTTTTTAAAAATTTTAAAACCTGAAAACAATGCAAGCAATTGGCTAAAATTATTTATTCCACTTAATAAAGATTGGAGAACAGGTCAGTGTCTAGAGTGATGACACAAATGAACATTATCCAGAAAGTTTTAAAAAAAAGTCTTTTTGAAGATATTTGTATATATGTAACATGTCAGTAGTTTATTTGACGAATTATTTGGTAAATAAGAAAATTAAGGATAAGATAACTCTGATTAGTTGATTTATAAGTAAATGATGTTTGGTTAATAAAAAAAATATTAGTTTTTAAAAATTAAGTTGCAATGACCTTATTCAATACTTTTATAAGCAATCTGAGGCCTGTGTGATAAATTTAGCAAAACATATTAAATTCCAAGTATAATTAGTTTTTATAGTAATTCATTGTTTATATTCATAATTCTCAGATCTGTTTTCAGATCAGTATTTTTTTTTGTTTCGTTTTAAAAATTATTCAAGGTTTTTAAATGATCTTTTGGAAGTCATACGAATTAATTCTTACAAAATTTCTTTGGATTAGATAAGATCAAAATCTGTTTTGTTTTTCACATGTTATCAAATGTGCATAGGAAAAAAATTGATGCTGCCATTTTTTTCATGTTGTCAAATGTGCATAGAAAAATAAAATTGAAGCTGGCATGAAAATTATTTGCTGCATGAACCAACTTAAAACATATTTTATTAAGAATACTTAATAAAAAAGACTTATTTTTTCTATTTTTCTTTTATTTATATACTACTAAAATAACATATATAGTGTGTATTTACTCCACTCTTTCAACATGGGCAGGATGTGACATCAGGTCAATTTTTCAGAGTTTTCTTTCCTTTAGCTAAAGAGTCCAGTTTTCGCTATTATTTACCCATAGATGGGAAAAGAAAAGATAGTTTGGTTTGTTTAATAGCATATCAACCTTCATGGATTATTCAATGCCAAATCCATCCTTACAAAAGAACTGTAGTGGTACTTGTTAATCTACAGGTAGAGGGATATAGGGGGAGGGGTCATACCTTTCCTAAAAAAAAATAAAGGTAATAGCACAACTGGAGTTCAAACTCATTTGTTACAATGTCACCGTCAAGCACATTAGCCGTTATGTCATGGGGACTTCCCCAGAGAATTTTTATCATTAAGGTTTAGTTTGAGACACAACCTCCATTGCAACAACAACCCAGAGGGCATAACATCAGCTCCAAGAAACCTGGATAGGAGGATAGAGGACAATACCTGAAAACTCACCACTGTCTGCCCTATGTCAGAGGACTAGCCGAAAGGATTAGGCACCTTAAGGAACCAGCACATATGGTAGGCTACAATGACCTATTGAGTAGACCAAGTATAGAGATGAATACAATATGGGAACCGATAATTAAAAAGGTTAGATAAAAAAAAAAATCTAAATATGAGCATAGGTAAAAAAAACCATACCTAATAGTAGTAATCCTAGTCAAATAAGAACATTAGATTTATAAGTCCCAAAAATTCACTTTAAACTGTCCAGCAGGACACAGTGTAACGGTTATAGGCGGTTGTTCCTGACTACAGACGAGTAACAATACAGGAATTCTTAACACTTGTACCTGGTTATGGCTAATGGAATCAGAACAGGTGATCCTGTGGATTCAATAAAGGATGTAGTTCGAAGTTCTGTGTAGATTCCTGAGTTAGACAAACACTTGAAGAAGGGCAGAGGACATATCAGCCAAAATATTGTGGAAATAACAATGAAGATGAAGACAATAGTCCGAAAACCCTTAATGATAAAAATCATCAAGCTTCATCTCAAAAATTCTGACAACTAATTTCCCCAGAGAAGAGATGAATTAATGTTATTTGCAAGAGTGTCAGCGTAAAGTGAAATGCAAATAGCATTGTCTACAATTTGAATTCAGTTCGCTGTGTTTTTTTCTTTAGGTGATAAACATTATGCCACATACCCTCATATATATATGTATATATATATATATAAAACAATAAATGGGATACCATAACAAAATTTTTATTAGAGCAATGCATTTGAAATGCTCCAACTTTGAGAGTAAAGCAGGGTCAATATGTTGCAGTTCTGTTCAGTTTCCAACTCACCTCTCACACACAACCCTTTCAATAAAGCGAGAGGTATATTTTTCTAAAGAACTGTGTCCGCTCGTTCATTGATTGCGTCATTATGTTTCTGCATGTATATGTGTATGTATAGTTGGTTGTGACCATATAACTAATTGGATGAAGCATTATACAGTAAAAATTTTATATCAATATTCAGCTAATAACTAAGTATCAGACTTTTTTTTAATCTACCCTTGTACTTTAGTAATTAGTGACTGACAGGCTGATAAGTTTTGAGGCTAGTCTGGTTTTACTCCTCACCATTAAAATGTTAATCTCACTAATATTCTTTTGAACTTCCATCTTCAATTAATTCCTTTTGCATAGAAAACATTCTATGTCAGTTCTGGTAAAAGGTCCTTTTAAGATCGTGGACCCAGACTCTCTCAAATTAAGCTTTGTAGACCTAAAAAGGTTAGGAACCCCTGTTTTAGATAATGATACAGAAGTCCTCAGAACACAAAAAGCTGATAAAATGATATATGTATTTACCAACCCCTCTGGATGGGTAGGATATGACTCTCGGACAATTTTTGAGTAGATTTTAACAGTTTTTCTTTTATTTCTTTTTGAGTAGTTAGTCATTTAAATTTATCTAGAAAGAGAGTGGGAAAATTGATAGAGAACCTTTCTACCACAGGCAGGATGTAACACAAGGTCACTTTTTAAGTAGAGTACAGCTGGTTTTAATTCAGAGTTTTCCTTCTCCTAGACTGATTGCCTTACCAAGGCTAAAGAAATCAGTCTGCCCTACTATTTACCTATATCTGGAAGGAGAATAATTGGATTCATACCTTTCCCAACAGTATTAGTGCTATGTGAAATGCAATCAGCCTCATCCAGAATTTGAATACATGTTGCCGTGTCCATTTCTTATGACGATAACCATTACACTATGAGCACCTTCTTAATAAAATGACATAATGACTGATTATTATAACTGGCATTTTTTAGGTGGTGTTGACACTTAGAGCTTGTGGTTTAAGAAACACCTTCCAGAAGGCGCAGAGTTGATTCGTCTGTTAGGCAAATGGGGTTGGGTGTAATGCTGATAGAGAATACGGGTACACATCTGTGGGAAACGTTTGTTCAGCAATCTCACTTCAAGAGGTGAAGGAAATCTGTATTCTGAAGTGACATTGTCATCCAACACAATCATCTTACATGTCCTGAAAGAAAATTATAAAAAATGTTTAGAAAACCATTCATGAATTATTATTACATAAAGAATGGCAACTGTTATCTGTGGGGTAATATAAGGACCAGTGTGAGGGGTGGGGCTAAGCCTGCTTGGGAGCTCTGGAAGAGTGGGTTTCATATATTTTCTATGAAAATTGATATATAGTAGAGTGAGAGCCTTGTATCGTAGATTCTCTCTCTCTTTCTCTCTCAAGTAGTCAGTTCTATTTCAAACAATTCAGTTTAGCATAAGTACATAGTTTAATTGTCAAAAACATTTCTATTTCAAGCTATTCAGATTATTCAAACAGTTCTAATTCAGTTTAGTATAAGTACAGATTTTGTTTATACATAGTTAAATGTCAAAACAGTTCTATATTAAACAATTTAGTTTAGTGTAAGTACAGTTTCAATGTCTAAAACAGTTCTATTTCAAACAACTCTGTTTAGCATAAGCACAGTTTAAATGTAACTACAGTCTAATTGTCAAAAACATTTCTATTTCAAGCTATTCAGTTTAGTCAAACAGTTCTAATTCAAACAATTCAGTTTAGCAAAAGTATGCAGTTTAGTTCTATTTAACCCATAGATAGGACCCTATCAGGTGTTACCATTCCGGGCTAGAGTGGACCTAGGGGCAATGACAATGAAGGGGTGCTCTGCATTCTCCCAAGCTCCAGCATCACTGGAACCTCACCATCAGATTGTTTAGTGTCAATATCAGGACACTCATGGGGGGGGTCTTACCCCTCTACAGAGGTACAGTCGGTGTATTCTACAGCCCCAGCTGATTGGGCAATATAGGTCTATCGGTTTCTTTATTTAATGGCATATCAACCTTTGTAGGTTATTTAGTGCCAAAGCCATTCTCCTAGAAGAACAGTATTGGGACTATTTAACCCATAGCTGGGAGGATAAGGGGGTTCAATACTTTTCCTAAGGGTATTTGCCCGAAAGTGAACATAATAGCGTGACTGGAGTACGAACTCGCTTACTACGATTCCGCAGTCCGTCGCTTTAACCATTACACCATGAGGACACCCCCGATATAGGTCGAGGATGAATGAAAAGAAAACTGATTTAAAACTTTTTTATTTTAGTTTTAGTTCTTTTGAACATTAATGGTCATCATTAAGATGATATATTGCACAAGCCCTAAACATGATAACAGATTATAATAGTTAATAAAACTTATATAGCTATATAAATAGATGAAAAATATAGCAGCCCAGTTGGCTGGAGCGGTAGAATATGCCAACTGTTTCTCTGCAGAGGGGCAAGACCCAACCTCCAATGAGTGTCCTGATATGACACTAAACTGCATCTGATGGGGAGGCTCCAGCTTTGGGGAATGTAGAGTACTCTTTCATTGCCATTACTTCCAGGTTCACCTGGAATGGTAGTACCTGTTTAAGTCCATACTATGGGTCAAATGGAACTGTTTAACCATTTTACTTATTAGACTGAGTACAAACAAATGACTGATGTAAATTGAATTGCTAGTGTTACATAGCAATACTTGGAACCATTTAACTGTGTGCAAATAAAACTTAAATTATTAGTGTTAGCAATACTTAAAACCACATAACTGAGTGCAAACAAATGATTAATACAAAATAGAATTATTAGAGTTAGTAATATTTAAAAGTAAGTAAAGTTGGCGACTGTAGTCATGGCTCCCTTTTAAATAGCCACTACACTGAGGTGTAAGGAAGGGCACTACTCCTTTCCCTGGATTGCTCCATTTTACCCTTGATCCTTACCTTATAATGCTGAGTGTTTAGCAAGGAGGCATTAAGTACCATTTTTTGAGTCTTTGGTATGACTACGACCTGGGATTGAACCCTGGTCTCCCGGACCATTGGCGAACACTCTACTCATTATTCCATAAAAACGTATCCTTATTTTTGTTAATTTTAGTATTGTTTTTAACTGAACACACCAACCCAAGTATTGTGGTTTAAAGAAGAACATGTTAAAATTAATCAGAATAATGACAGCGTTTCTTCTATTTCAGATAATTGGTTTGGTTGGGTTTTATAGCATATCAATCATTATAGGTTATTCAATGCCAAATCCTGTTTATACATATATATTAAATATATATGATTTGCTTTGTTTTGCAAACACATTTTGTAGATAACATTCTTAAATGAGACTGAGCTCTTTTTTGCACACAGTTATAGTTTAACATCAGTCATTTGTTTGCACACAGTTTATTCTATCTGACCCATAGTTAGGACCTTATTGAGTGCTAACACTCTAGGTCAGAGTAGATCCGAGAGCAATGGCAATGAAGAGATACTCCACATTCCCTAAACCTCTAAGGCTGGAGCCTTGCTATCAGATTGTTTAGCGTCATATCCAGGACACTTGTTAGTGGGTGGGGGAGTAATGCTTCTGCAAAGATGCAGTCACTGTATTATACAACCCCAGCTGTCTGGGCTGTCAGACAGTTGAAGAAATTGCTTGTGTTAATAGGGATAAACTCATACTCAACTGACGGACAACATTAAGAAGTGATGGGGTTTAGTGTCAAAGAAAAGACATGATGAATGACAATGTTACTTAGGTGAATCAAAAGTTTTGCAATATTTTGGTAAAGTATGGAACAATTTGGCAGCTCCAGATGTTTTTGATAAGGTCGTGAAGGTGATTAACCATATTTGACAGTGAAATGTCAAGCTTGAGTGATACTTTCTGAGTGATACTTAGCAGGTTTGCCTCTATAACTTAGAACACGATCTTGGAATTTATATTATATATATATATATATATATATATCTATGCTTTTAGGCCTACTTGACCTTGCCTGATCATCAAGATTCTTGCAACCCAGGTGAAATTTCTTGAACCATCTGCTTACTGAGATCAACTGAATTAAGTTCTGATAATGATAATGTATGTTCCAGTTGTCTAAATTTCTGAGATGAACCTTGATGATTTTTATCACTTAGACTATTTGGACTATTGATTCACAACATTTCAGCCGATATGTCCTTCAGTCACAAGACAGGTGTTTCATGTTGAACTTGGGAGCCTCCACAGAACCTTGAACTGATCCACAGGAGTAGAGTGTTCCAATTCTGTTAACCATGACTGGGTACAAGAGTTAACCTATAGTAAAAATTCTTTGTTATTTTTACCTGTTGAGCAGACCAAGTATAGAGACAAATACAATTTGGGAACCATTAATCAAAAAGGCTCGATAAAAAAATGTGATATGTGCTAGGATAAAGAAATCAAAGTGATAGTAGAGAGTCGTATCTCATAGGTTGATGGAGACATAAGGTTTATAAGTCCCAAAAATTCACTCTGAATTGTCAGGCAAAGACATTGTGCAGTGGATAAGGTGTTTAGTTAGAAAGAGTTTCTGAGT
This sequence comes from Sepioteuthis lessoniana, assembly GCA_963585895.1. Lineage (NCBI taxonomy): Eukaryota > Metazoa > Mollusca > Cephalopoda > Myopsida > Loliginidae > Sepioteuthis > Sepioteuthis lessoniana. Next base: position 84,309,947 of record OY757918.1, read on the forward strand.
GAAATTATGTGGAATGATAAGGAATACTAACTACTGCTTAACACTTTTATTCAGTTATGATAAACAGAATTGGAACAATCTACCCTTGTGGATTAAATAAAGAGTTCAGTTTGAGTTTCTGTGTAGACTCCTGAGTTCAGCATGAAACACCTGAAGAAGCCCAAAGGACGTATCGGTCAAAATGTTGTGAGTATAACAATGAAGATAAAGACAATAGTCCAAATATTCTAATTGATAAAATGTATGCTCTATGGTTCTACTCTTTTATGGTCTGACCAAGAACTTTTCAAACTATCCCACATATATATATGTATGGGTGTGTATGCGTGTGGCATGTCTTGTAAAGTATGCTGAGATAAACAAAGAACAATGTCATGATCTTGCAACTGGAATTAGAGATATTTCACAGTAATTGAAGATGAACTTAAATGCACCCTATGACCTCCAAAATGACAACAAAATTTTTTCAAGTGTTTGTATTTAAAATTAACTTTCAAAACAAAATTTAGCAAATTTTGTCCAGGTCACCAATTCCATTTCCTGCAACAATAACCATTATGCCAAGTGCTCCTCCATATAACATGTAATTCTTTATTTGTATTTAACAGTTTGAATCTTACCTAGGATTTTCTGGAATTGATTTTGTGTGTGTAAAGCTTGTATTTTTGAGATGATATTTTCTTGTATGATCTGAAGTTTGAGAACAGCTTGTTCTTGGCCTTCTTTGAAATGTCTCTTGTGATTTCTGGGAACTGATACTGTAATTGACAAATTAAAAAATAAATTAATGACAATGATTTTATATCAATTAAAAAATAAATTTAACTAATATAGGAACTAAACCAACAAATCTCAAAATCAGTTAAAATTTTGAATATTGCACCATTAAGTTAAGGTAGTCAAAACAAAAATGAATCATCACAAGCTGATTTTTAAATATTTATATGATTGTTGATAACATGTGTGGAAGTAGTAGAGATCAAGTCACATGACAATTAAATTGATTAAAGAACCAACTGCGGGACATTAATAAAAAAAGTCAAGTCAAAAGTAGAGTGGTCACAGTGAAGGCAAGATGTACAACTGTAGTGTCTAGCCCTGAGGTCAACATCTCTCTTTTTACCCACTTCCTTTTTGCCAAAACACAACCAGCAGTCACAGCCAAAACAACATGTGGAAACCTCAAAAGTCTACATAAAATGACAATTACTATTATGTTTGGTATCCATACATGCACTACAGGTAAAAACACCTTAACATTAGATATTTGGGGGGGGTTCAAGCAAAAGATAAAATTTCAGCAATTACAGTGTATTTACTTTTATTTACCAGACTGAAATTGAAATTTTATTAAAAGAAGTCTATTCTCAAAGACAAGATGCCAAGTTAAAGATTTCTAGACATAATTTATAAAAGTAATAGTAAATATTTAGAGAAAAAGATCAGGAGCACTAAAAGTGACAACTTTTGCGGTAGATAAACAATTGATTATTGAGAGCAAATGACATCGAAGGAAAGCTGCCCAAGAGTTGACAACTGAACTTAATCCCGCCCTACAGCAACCAGCAACTTTCAGTATATTCTAAGCCCTACCAAGAGGGCAATAATAATAATTATAATGATGATGATGACTGTCCCAGTAAATGAACTGATGATGATGGAAATCACAATGTCTTCATGCCAATGAAGATGACTGAATACAAGAAGGAAATAATGATGATAATGGTTTAAGATAATTATAATGATGACTATATTGTCAAAGACTTTGTTACAGCTTCTGTCGACAAAACTATTATGATGAAAATAACAAGAGAGAGATGCCAATTAGCAAATAAGGAATTGTAAAAGATTTTTCAATGAATTCAACTTGAAAACTTTACACAACAAAATTGTTAATATTAAATTCACTGATCAAAGTAATATTGACTATATTCATATCAATAGCAGCAAATAGAAATTAACATAATAAGTACTATGTTAACATAAAAGAGTTTCATCATCAATACTTGTAAGGAATTAGGATACCTTGGACATTTAAAATCAAAACATGAATGAAAAGATAGCATATAAATATCTACATAACTTGTTATGAACATGAACAAAGATAAAAGAAGCAAATGAGGTGAAAATCTTAAATCTTTTAAATCCATACTACAGTTTGTTAAAGTCTGAAGAAAGTAAAAAGGTTTGGAAATATTTGTTGGATTCGAAAAATATGTGTATGTACTCTATAAGCAAAATGTTTGTGGTCACCCTGCATTTTTTAGGATACACCTTAAGATGAAGTATGTTTGGTTTGGTTTTAAGGCATTGTAGGTTATTTAATGCCAAATCCTCTTAATACATATTTATCAAATATATATGATTTGGTTTGGTTTTATGGCATATCAACCATTGTAGGTTATTTAATGCCAAATTCTCTTTATACATACATATTAAATATATATGATTTGGTTTGGTTTGGTTTTATGGCATATCAACCATTGTAGGTTATTTAATGCCAAATTCTCTTTATACATACATATTAAATATATATGATTTGGTTTGGTTTGATGGCATATCAACCATTGTAGGTTATCTAATGCCAAATTCTCTTTATACATACATATTAAATATATATGATTTGGTTTGGTTTGGTTTTATGGCATATCAACCATTGTAGGTTATTTAATGCCTCTTTATACATATATATTAAATATATAGGATTTGTAAACTCATTTTGTTGATAACATTTTTAAAAGAGCTGTAGGGGAGTAGTGTGATATTGTTAGTTTTAGTGAGGAAAAGTTGTAACGTGTTAGCAAAGAGAAGTGTTAACATGCGTGTGTGTGTTTACGTCGAGTTGTTTCCTCGCTAAGTTTGTAAGGTCCCTCGCTAATTGTTATTAGGTATATAAAGGAGAGAAGTTTCAAGATGTCGAAGTCAAAATGTTTTTAGGAATAGTTTTTATTTGCAGCATGGAAAATGTAGTTTGCGTTTGTGCTGCAAGCCTTGTGGAAAAGAAAAGATGTAAAGAAACAAAATGGAGATATGACAGAGTTGAGATAGCAGCGTGTGTTGTTGGACGTGCGAGGGATTGTGTTTGCCATAGTTTAGCGAAAGTCTTGTTTGCCATTGAAGGAAATAAACTTTGGAGTCACCATGAGCTTCGTGTGTCTGGTTGTTTTGGGGAGAGGCATGTGTGTCTCCATTAATGTTGCCCAGAGGTAAAATGAGAGCAAGGTGCCGGGAGCGGGATTAGGCATTGCATCGACATAGCCAATTTCGGGGGTGACAAAGTTGTTCCTGTGTGTGGTGCATTGAATGTATCTAATTCATATTCAACTGGGATTCCTTGGTCTAAGAGAAAATAGACGCAAAGAATCCATAAATTAGATAGGTTCCCTCATGTGTCCATGCTGCTGCTGCTATTGAAGAACTGCCAGTGAGACGTCTGCACTGGATGGCGTTGTTCAGCCAAAGAGAGAGTGTTTGGCAGCTTACCCAATTTCTGCTGCCCGGAAAGGAGGTCTGGATTGAATAGGATAAGTCATCCTGATTGGGTGAAATTATGCATCAAATTAAATTGCATGCCAAACCAAAATTCCTTCTGCTACAGAACCTAAGCTTATTTTTCTTGTGCACAGTTAAATGGTTTCAAGTATTTCAATCTAACACAAATAATTCTATTTATTATTAATCATGTTTTCACACAGTTAAATGGATATACATTTGATTTATAAGTAAATGGTTTGTTAATAATTTCATTTTTAAATGAGTTACAACTAATTTGCTTGCACATTAGTATTGCTATTGTTTCTACACAATTAAATGGTTTCAATTTTTACAATCTAACACATAATTCTATTCAATAATAATCATTTGTTTGTAGACTGTAAAGTGGTTACATGTATTGCTAATTTAACACTAATTATTCTATTGAACACTATTCATTCATTTGCACACAGTTTAATTGTTCTAAATATTGCTATGTAATACTAATAATTCAATTTAGGCACATAGTTAAAGAGCTTCAAGTATTACTATTTAACACTCATAATTCTATTCAACATTACTCATTCATTTGCATACTGTTAAATGGTTCCGAGTATTGCTATGTATCACTAACAATTCAATCAAATATCAGTGATTTGTTTACACATAGTTAAATGATTAAATAGTTCTATTTCTAACAATTATATTTAATTTAAGTCATTTGTTTGCACACAGTTTAGATGTCAAACAGTTCTATTTGACCCATAGAGAGAACCCTATCAGGTGGTACCACTCCAGCACAGAGTGGTCTAAAGGGTAATAGCAATAAAGGGGTACTCCACATCTCACAAGCTTCAGGACTGGAGCCTCACCATCAGATTGTTTAGTGCCATATCTAGGACATTTATTGGGTGGGGAGTCTTATCCCTCTGCTGAGATGTATTCAGTCTATTCTACAACTCCAACAAATTGGACTGTGAGATATTTTTGAATTTTTTAAAGTAAAAGATAAAGTTCCAGTAACTACAGTGTATTTGCTTTTATTTTCACAAAAATAAGCACTTGACTATAAACAACATTATCCTATTTTGTTTTTCTCAATAAAACCACCACCTGCTTTAATTATTGATTTACAAATTCTTGGAATTCTATTCAATGTTTTTTGATAGAAGTAGATGGCAGATCTACCCAAGTATTCTTCAGGCACTAAAAAAGCTCACTCTCATTCTTTGGGGATTCTCTTCAAATTCTTCTATCCAATTCATCCGATACTATTTTAATAGAAGAGATGTTAGGAGACTGAGGTAGCCAGGTCTTAATTTCCAAAATTTTGTTCCTATTTTTGACTCAAAGAAAGTTTGACATAATTTAGAAGAGTGTTTTAGATTGTTGTTTTGTAGAAAGGTAATTTTTTGCTAATTATGCATAAACCAGATGATATTGCATGTCTTTACAAAATCAAATGATATTATTCTTTTTTCATGATTTCTTTAACCTGAATCAAATCTTGAGCTCTCTCTTCCCTCAGAACACCTCCACATCATAACAGACCCACCACCATGCTATTCTGTTGGAACCACAAATTTATCTTCAAGTCTTTATTCTCCTATACACTCATCTCTTATTAGGAAAAAGTTCAAATTTGTGTACTATAGCCACAATTAACGTCATGTGCGAAATAGACATATAATGTTCATAACGATAGAACATATAAAGAACATAGGAATCTCGAAATTCGAAAACACATAACGACTTCTTGTTCAGGTACGAAACCTTTTTATTAACTTTGAGTTAAAGGTTTCGACATAAGGAGGAGAGACACAATCTCGCTATGCCGTCTTATTCATCTGGCCCCTATCTCGTGCGGCACCCACGGCGCGCAAATTCGTCTCGCCTCAGCGAGCTCCAAAAGTCAAACCTCCTTGTTCAGCGTCTAGTTTTCAACTCTTCTAACTTTCTTTCAATTCTCCACAAACCTCTGTGCACTTCCGGTGCATGACATCACTTGCACTCCATCAACTGTTTCATCTTGGACTATTGTGACATCTCTGAGTGACACTTTCGTCCACCCACGCACGCCCGCGTTAACACCTACATCAATGTTGCACCTAACTAACCCATGTGGTGAGCCGAAAGGTTCTCAGCCTAACTAAACTCAAAGGCATGAACCGAAATCCCTCGGCCATTATGTTACATTTGGACTCATCTGTTTACAATACATTTTGCCAGACTTTTGATGCTGTTCTTATGCTTTTTGCTCATAACAGTCTTTTCTGCTTATGCACCTTCTATAACAGGGTTTTTCTTGATGGCTATTCACCTTCTGAGCCGCATTGATCTTAGTTAATTTGTCACAACTGGGAGTGGTAAGTCTGTTTGCAAATTATTTGTATTAGACAGGAATACTAGATATCACAGAAACAAAAAACTGTATGCAAAAAAAAAAAAAACAAATGTGTGCAAAAAATGTAAATATAAATATACAATGTATGTAATTCTCAGGCATAAAATAATCCTAAGTGGGTTGACTCGCTGTTGATACTGTATATACCTTATTCTTTTTTTTATACTTATCTATCTGGCCAGATTCTCGGGTCTTCTATCTGGGACTTCTTCAGGTGGTTTTGGGTCTATCTTGGTCTCTGTATCCACTTCTGTTCTTATAGATGAACACAAAGACTTTGTTTGATTTTTGGTGTCTTTATTCACCCAAATTCCCATGTCAACTGCACAGCTGGAGAAACACCCATTTTAGGCTCCCGTTTGTTACAGCTTCCTGTTCTACTCTCATTAATTCTACCTAACTGACTTGTTCTGAAAACTGGACCTACCAATCAGAGAACTGATAAAAAGGTCAGCCAGGGGTCAAGTCTTGTCTATCATATCACTGGTTATTTTCTGTGACTCTTCATCTAATGAATTACCCATTGACGTTTGAATTCATATATTTTGGTTTGGTTTGGTTTCTTTGTTTAATGGCATGTCAACCTCTGTAGGTTATTTAATCCTAAAGCCATTCTCCTAGAAGAACAGTAGGGGTACTATTTAACCCATAGCTGGGAGGATAAGGGGGTTCATACCTTTCCCAAAGGTATTTGCTCGAAAGTGAACGTAATAGTTTGACTGGAGTACGAACTCACTTACTAGGATTCTGCAGTCCATCACTTTAACCATTACACCAAGAGGACCCCCCCACCCATATATTTTGAATTCTACACTTAGTTTACAAAATTAATAGGCAACCTATTCATTATGTAACATTAAAATCACTCATTATTATTATTATCATCATCATTATTATTACTGAATGATTGATTAGATAAAACTGCAACAACTGCTAAATGCAAAAAAGAAAAGGGAAATTCTGAATTCAAACAAGCAGTGCTTTGCTTAAAAATTGATACTTTGTTGCAACCTGCCCATAACAGAGGGGTTGGGTAAATATATAGCAGTCCAAAAAAAATTGATACTGTGTTATGTCCTGCCAATGACAGAAGGGTTGGGTAAATATATACCTGACAAAAAATTGATACTTTGTTGCAACCTGCACATGACAGAAGGGTTGGGTAAATATATAGCTGTCAAAAAAATTGATACTTTGTTGTGTCCAGCCAATGACAGAGGGTTGGGTAAATATATACCTGGCAAAAAGATTGATACTTTGTAAAATCCTGCCCATAATAAAGGAGTTGGGTAAATATATAGCTGTCGAAAAAATTGTTATTGTGTCGTGTCCTGCCCATGACAAAGGGGTTGGGTAAATATATACCTGTCAAAAAATTAAAAAAAACGAAGAAAAAATATTCATTACCGATAATTTGTGACAATTTCTTCTTCATTTATTTTTTCATGCAGACTTGCATTTGCAGGTTCGAGTATCTTTGAGTTTGGACATTGTCGCTGATCAGATATACATGGAGGTGTTTTGCTGTGGCCTGAAGACAAGACATTGTTACAAGATTTATTCCGAGTCAGGAAAATAGGAGCACTTTTGCATCTTGCCTTCTCATGTAGCAAACCCTTTCCTCTCTTGAGTAAAACAGAATTTCCAGATTCTGGAAGATTTATCTGTTGTGTCAAGGGATATATAATTCCTTGGTTAGAAAATTTACTTCCTTGGGCAGAAATAATCTTCCCATTTTTAGAATTTCCTTTAACTGGAGTTACATTGTCAGCTTGTGAAGATACTGTAAATAAATCATACAAGTTATAAATTCTTAGATAATACAATATGTTAGATAGGGTTAATATGAAAGTCAATCAATAAATCTATCAATCAATAAATCTATCTATGAAGGTCATTCAATAAATAAAGGAATTTTTTGAAAAAAGCTCAAATTTTTTTCAGGATTTTTTCCATAAACGTCAACTCTGCATTTTTTGGAATTGGTTTATGACAAAATTTCTTGCAAAAATATTTGTTTTGAATCTATTCAAAATAGTGTAAAATCAGAGTGTTTCAGGCTTGAACAGAGATCTGTCATCAAATGTTTGGTGTTTGAGAAGTGCAAACCACGTGAAATTTACAGAAGAATGAGTAATGTGTATGGAAAAGTATGTTTTAGTCAAAAAAAAATCTTTACAAATGGGTTAAACATGGGTTTGCCTGAGTTGAAAAGACAGGCCATCAAGTGAAAACACACTGACTCTCCAGTAAAGAAAAATTTATAGACACAGCAGTCAGTATAGTAGGTTATATTGACAGTTTTCTGAGACATTTTAAGGATGCATCATGATTGGTGTCCTTGAAGCTGAAAACAGTGCTTGTTATTGCCAACTCTTTGGGCAAAATTCACATTAAGTCATTGTGGACATGAAAGTGAGACTAACGGCAGCTCTCGACAAAAGAGGGTTCATTTGTGTCTGGCGTGCAGGTCAGTGATCTGATACAAAGAAAAGAAAAGAAAAATACTCACCGCTGTTTCAATAATCCACCTTCAGCCCATTAAAGGAAAAAAGAGAGGAGGCCCCCGATCGGAATTTTTATAGGCTAAGGAAATGTATTATGGGTAAGGTGACGTAAATAAAAACCGACTCGTTTTTCTTTTCGGGCGACTTTTTCTCGGCGAGAAGCAGAAGCAGGAAAGAAGGTGGAAGAGAAACGAAGGAAGAAGCACAGAGAGAGAGAGAGAGAAAAAAGGAGAGTGAGAACAAGAGAGAGAGAAGGAGGAAAGTGGAGGAGGAACGCAAAGAGGGAAGTGGTGTAACAAGCACTTTAGACTGAAATCTAAAGGTCGCTGGTTCAATCCCGGGTTCAACACACAGGGAGATTATCGACCCTAAAACTACAGTCATTCAATAAAATTGATTGGTTAGTTGGTTGGTTTTATAGCATATCAACCTTTTTTGGGTCATTTAATGCAAAATTAAATTTCAAACAATTCAGTTTAATATAAGAATAGTTTTTGTTTACAAACAATTAAATGTCAAAACAGTTCTATATAAAAAAAAAATTCAGTTTAGCATAAGTACACTGTTTAGTTCTATTTGATGCATGCATAGAACCCTATCAGATGCTACCACTCTGGACCAGAGTGGATCTGGGAGTGATGGCAATGAAGGGGTACTCCACATTCCCTAAATCTCCAGCATTACTTAAACCTCACCATCAGAGTGTTTAGCATCATATTCAGTGAGACTCCCTCCAACTCACTAGTTGGGGAGAGTCTTACCCCTCCGCAGAGAAGCATTCAGCGTATTCTACAGCCCCAGTCGACTGAGCAATCAATGAAATTAAGGTTTTGCAGGAAATTTGCTGTACAAGGTCTTGACTACAACTACTATAACAGGTGCTGTTAATGCAGACCATTAAAATCATTACAGGGTCCTCAGAAAAAGCCACTAAAGAGTGCTGGATGAAGAGAACAAACCCATGGATTATTGCTGTTGAGAAGTGATCAATTCCAGCTAGCTGGATCAGTTGATGAAAGAATCAAAACCTCTGATGAACCCAAGAACATGACATGTCCCAGCCTGTTTATAAGATGTGTCTTTTTGCACAATTTAATGTTTTTGCAGAATATTACTTTTTTATATAATCTTTCAACTGCTATTCATTGTGTTGATAGGATAACAACAGTATTTCCGCAGACAATGGCTTGTGAGAGGCATTATATCAGCCATTCCCCTTTGTGAGGTTTGTTCTTCAGGTGGGAACAGCCCAGCCAGCTGGAGCTGTAGAATACACTGACTGCTTCTCTGCAGAGGGGTAAGGCCTCCCCCCAATGAGTGTCCTGTATATGATACTAAACAATCTGATGAAGAGGCTCTAGTAATGCTGGAGCTTTGGGGAATGTAGAGTACCCCTTCATTGCCATTATTCCCAAGTTCACTTTGGCCCAGAGTAGTAGCACCTGATAGGGTCCTCTCTATGGGTCAAATTGAACTATTTCTCATTTAAACTGAGTGCAAACAAATGACTTATTGAATTGTTAGAAATAGAACTGTTTGATCATTTAACTGTGTGTAAACAAATGACTGATGTTTAATTGAATTGTTAGTGATACCTAGTAATACTTGGAGCCATCTAACTTTGTTGACTTATATTTACAGATAATATATCTTATATATATATATAAACCAGATTTGGCATTAAATAGCCTACAATGGTTGCTACGCCATAAAACCAAAGCAAACCAAACCAATCTGATGTGAAGCTGTTTTGAAGAAGAGTGGTGAGACACATGTTCATATGACTGAAAATTTTGATAGCAATTGATGCAACCATAAACCTGTCTGTTGGGGAACACATATTTAGTCAGTCTATATTCTGAGATATCTTGAGTGGCTGGTCCCACAACAACAAAAAATCAAAAAACAAAACAATAGAAAGATGAACATACCTATAATTTTTTCATCATTCTCATTGTAATTTCTTTTAGGATTATTTTTTTTTTCAGCAAACATTTGACGCTGTTTCTCAGCACTTTTAAGCCGAAGGTTTCTCTGCATTTGTCGCAGTTTATGCCTAAAAAAAAAAAAATCCCAAAAAATTATTACTTCTTGGTCATCTCTAACCCAGCATGGCAATACTAACTAGGGTTTCATCTATGGATCAAATAGACCTGTTTGAGATAATAAAGTGTTAACCTGCTTAATATGATTGCAAAGATACATTTTTGTATGTATTTACCCAACTCTTCTGCCACAGACAAGATGTGGCACAAGGTCTATTTTTAAACAGAATAAAGCTGGTTTGAATTCAGAGTTTTCCTTCTGGTTGCCTTACCAAGGCCAAAGAAATCAGCCTGCTTGACTATTTACGAATAGTTGGAAGAAGAACTGATAGATTCATGCCTTTTCCAAATAGGATGTAGAATTTGAGTCACTGATTCCTTTGATAATGACCATTACACTAAAGCCTGCATTCAATAAAATACATTTTTGTACAAAATATAGTTAGAGACTATAACTGTTAAACTAACATCTACTTAAAATAACCCAATAGGTGTTGACATGCCATAAAAACCAACCAACCTAATTAAAAGAACGGTAATATATTCAACAATATGGTGGGTGGTGGGTTTCTTTATTTAATGGCATATCAACCTTTATGGGTCATTTAATGCCAAAGCCATCCTTGTAGAAGATCAATATCAGTTTTGGTTTCTTTGCTTAATGGCATATCAACCTTCATGGGTTATTTAATGCCAAAGCCATCTTTGTAGAAGAACAGCAGTGTTATTATTTAATCCATAACTGGGGTGGAGATAAGGGAGTTCATGCCTTTCCCAAGAGTATTGGTTCAAAAGTGAATGTAATTGCACAACTGGAGTTTGAACTCCTATATGACAATGTTGTATGTTAGCCACTATGCCATGGGGTCTCCTTCCCTCATCAATATATTGTGTCCAAAGAGGTTCACTGCTGGCATAATTAAAAAAATCATGTTTCTCCCATTCAGTAACATATAAAATCACAGGATGAAATAAGGTCATGGCACCAGATGTTATTTTGAATTTATCTAACTTGCTAACCTCTGCTCCATGGAAAGATCCCCAAAAAGATAAAAGATATATTTATATATCTAAATAATATCTTAAATTATTTCCAACTCTGGCACAACAACATAAATGTGGGTCAACTAGTAAGGAGCAAACTCACTATAGGACTAAGGTTCGAGTCAATTATCTAATAATGATCTGATTTTGTATGTATATTACTGTAATGCAGCAAAATTGGCATATTATAGTGATACTTATGCATTTCTTACCAGTGCCAGAGTGAAGCCTTATGTGGTATAATGGTTAGTGGGCTAGGCTAGCAGACTATTGTTTGTTTGCGTGATTCTTCCAAGGTGCCATATAACACTGGTCTTGCATCAAACCAAGCAAAGCTTAAAAAAATGACTAACAGTGTCAGAGGCACATTTTTGGGCCGAGATAAAAACCTGGATACTGAATACAGATTTTTTTCTTTAACTTATTTCTCTTTTTCTCTCTCTTTTCGTTTTTCACTATTTTTCTTCCTTACTTTCTTCGATTCCACTGAAGCAGATGATAAACATCTGACGTATAGCATGATCACTTCCTCTCACTCTCCCTCCCTTTTCTTTCTTATCATACTTGCTTTCTTTTTCTCTCTGATGTGTAGCATGTTCTTTTTATCATCTTTCTCTCCTCACAATCAAAATAGTAAGGTCCATCAATTATTTTCGGTGATGACAGGGCGTAACATTCAAACACACATTCATGTCTAACACAATAATGATCTTAAAAAGAAGTTTTCTCATTATAAAGAAATATAAAAGTCGGCTGATAATAGTTTTTACCTTTCTATTTGCCTGGCACACCAATCTTCTCCAAAAGTATTTTCATCCCGACTGTGCTGTAAATTAAAGACTTTTGCACTGTTTTCTCTGTTGAAAAAGTTAGTAAAAATATCAACATTAAGCAAATCTTTTCAAATGATATTAAGTCATAAATCGTATTTGTTTTTTCAGGAATTAAACTTTAAATGTACTCAAACACAGATCAGATAGTTTGGTTTGGTTGTGTTTTATGGCATCTCAATCCTTGTGGGTTATTTAATGCCAAATCCCTTTTATACACTCACACACATATATATGTGATTTATAAACAAATAGTAGGTAACATTATTTTTAAACAAGCCAAAGCTCATTTGTTTACTCACAGTTAAATGGTTTCAAGTATTCCTAACACTAATAATTCTATTTAATATTAATTATTTATTGGCACACAGATAAGTGGTTTCCAGCATTGTTATTTAACATTATTTATTCTATTTATCACGTATTCTTATGTAGATGTACATTTTCTTTTTTAAGTAGAGGAATTATATTGTAAATTGCATTACCATAACCAGAAAATCAGGCAAACACTTGCACATGACATACAGAACTACTGGACAGTTGTTTCGACCTTATAAGGTCTCATCAGCAGTGTATATCATGATCTCCCCCACTGGAGATCGAACCAGCAACCACAGAATGCACAGCCGAAAGTCTACCACTGAGCCACTGGTCCACATTGTGTGACTGTGTTTTCTGTAAAGAGTACAGATGTAACTTACAAGACACATTCAGGTTAATTGGCAGTGCAATTGCCATGACTAGTTAATTTGGTGTCACTTGTGTGCGATGTGGGTTGATGGCTCAGTGGTAGAGCTTCAGCTCTGCATTTTGTGGTGACTAGTTTGATCTCCAGTAGGGGAGATCATGGTATACACTGCTGATGAGACCCAATAAGGTCAAAACAGCTGTCCAGTGGTTCCGTATATCATACGCAAGTATTTTCTGGTCATGGTAATTCAATTTACAATATTCTTATGTAATATAATCTGCACATAGCTGTATAGTTTCAAATGACTAATAATAATAATCCTTGGTAAATGATTGAACAATTGTAGTTAGTTCCCTGGGAATGATCTTCAAAGGCCTGGAAAAGATACTGAGGGAACTGATGATTAGAGGAAGAATTAAGAGCCTCCAGACAACAACAGAGTTAAAATCATATAGAATACTTAGAAGTCTTGAGGAGACTTGCTGTAACTGAGACTTCCGTTAAAAAAAAAAAAAACATCAGTTAAAACTGGCATGAAAAACTTACATGAGTAAAATAAACGGTACAAATATACAATGCAAAAATACGAATATGTAAGTTAGTCAACTGTAGTTGAGAGTGACCCAAAGGCTCCCTACTCAATAGCTTCCACGCCGAGGTGTAGGAGAGAGTGCTAGACCTAGCACTACCAAAATAAGTATACCCCTTCTTTATAACAGCTGTTACGGGTTTTCACACGTATTTTTGGTCCTTTTTAATTTTTCGAGATATGGACAAAGTCCTATGTGTGGATTACTAAGACCACGGATGAATGAGGGTGTTTCAAGGTTAAAGAGGTTGACGTGATATGAATGAACACATGGGGAATTCTGAACCGGACAAACAATATGACACGTAGTTGTTTTTTCTTCTTTTCTTTATATATGTATCATTCTTACATTTTTTTTATTTTAAAGAAAGCACAACTGTAACAACAGACAAACAAAGAGCAAAACAAATACAACAAAGAATATACAGAAATGTGGAGGACAAGTCGTTTCCAATAGTATCTGACTATGTCCTTCCAATAAGACAAAGTTCTCCTTTTTCTTTTTTCAACTTGTTTTAAAATTATATCCGCATCTTGTTTTTCCCTTTACAATTAAAGGGAGGGAACTTCCCTGTTTTTTTTGTTTTTTTCTTCTTTTACCGAAGAACAAAAGTCTCTCCTCTTCGTCTTTAATATGGATATACAAATTTTAAACAAATATGTTTTCCGCCGAAACTAGCTGCTACTGAACAACCTCAAAAATGTTTCTTTGGAATAGTCTTGATACGGACCTTTATTTAGGTGACGTATATTATTCATAATAAAATTTTTGACTAACCTTTTTTTTCTTTCCTTTCTTTTGTTAATTTTTTTTTTCTTATATTCGTTAATCTCCTATTAACGAGTTGCAAGGCACCAGTTTTTGTTATCCTTTTCTTTTACGTTGAGCCTCAAGTTCTTACCCAACGGAGTCAATGGCTTCTATTAGGCCATTCTGTGACTAGAATTTCCCCTTTCACTGGACCACGTGAAAAGGCGACCTTTCTCTTCCTTGGCAAAGCTCGAAACTGACTTTTTGGGTTTCGTTTCTTTTTGGCGGTAAAACGCCCTCCCTGCCTCAACCAATGGCATGTCTTTTCCTTATCTGGGTCAAGACCTTTGCCCCTTCTCGGCTGCTTCTTGACTGTTGCTAGGGCTCGAAGACCCACCAATCGCCTGCCCCCACTTCCGGTCCACATAGTAGTTCTTGCTTCCCGGCATTATAATCCTACCGTGGCCGGTGGCCGTAACACAGCTCCATTTTCTTTTTGATTACAGAGATTGGTGTACAAGACAAATAGAAAGGTAAGAACTATCTTCAATCAACTTTTATATTTCTTTATAATGAGAAAACTTCTTTAAAAAAATTATTATTGAGTTTTTGTGTCAGAATTAATTTTCTTAGAATCTATAATATTAATAGGATAAGACATGAATATATGTTTGAATACTGAACAGTTTGGTTATAGATAATATTTAATAACATCTGTTTTGGTTGTAAAATTTTCAACTATAAATAATAATAATAAAAAAGCTGGAGAACATGAGGGTAATGGTGATACCAGTTATAATCAATGCCCTTGGAACAGTCCCCAAAGGTTTGAAAAAGGAACTAGAAGAATTGGAAATCAGAGGAAGAATCAAGACCATCAATATTACAGGATTGTTAAGATTGACCAGAATACTCAGAATAGTCCTGGGGACCTGAAGAGACTTGCTGTCACTCAGCCTCCAATAAACAACCACCACTTGACACTTGTGTGAAAAACTGGCAAAGAGAGAAATAATAATCTGAATACTTAGGAGTCCTGGAGATCTTAAGAGACTTACTCAAACTTGAGTGAAAAACTCACATAGAGTCAAAATAATAAAATGAAATTATAAGTAATAAGCTATCATCCAAGTCAACAAACTCTTTACTCCAAATATACTTATAATAATGAACATAAAACACTAATAATATGAATGAAAATACTTGATTTGAAATTGTCAAATTGAAGTGGAAGATCAATAAAGTAAAATGGTGGATTCTGGAAAAGGTGAAAAATAAAGATGATTATCATTTTAAAAAATGAGAGTTTTATTTGAGAGAAAATGAAAAAAAAGAAAATTTATTGATGATCCAGAAAAACTTTTAATTATGATAATGAATTGAAAATTCATAATGAATTTTAATTTTAAGTTTAATAAGTGAAACAGCTGTTAACTAACCGAGAGAATTTTGTGGCAAATTGGTTCATTCGAGTATCAAAATCTGTATGTTGAGTCTGAAATACAAAAATAGTTTTTATCATTAAAAAAACAAAAAAAAGAAAACAAAGAAAAAACCCAAAGAATATTATGCAGTACTTTGTGTTATATATTGAGAGTTAGAAGTTGAGTGAAAAATTGTTATAAAAAAGATTTAATCAATGTTTTAGGTCAGCAAACTAAATGCACACATTTCTAGTTGCTTATGAACAATAAAAAGAAAAAAAATTTAAATCAAAATTTTCAAAAGTTAAAAACATCAACAAATAAATGAAAGAAGAAAGAAATCTAAAAATCTCAAAGTAGAAAGAAAGCAGGTAGATAGAAGAAATGAAAGATGTTAAAGAAAAAAAAAAAATTTAGAAAAAAGGAAGATGGAAGAAAGGAAAAAGAAAGAAAAATATGAAATGAAAGGAGAAAGAAAAAATAAAGCAGTAGAAATGAAAGAAGGTGGAATGAAAGAAAAAAGAAATGAAGGAAACAGAAAGATAGAATGAAAGTAGAAAAAAAATGGAGGAATAGAAAGAAAGAAGGATAGAATAAAAAAAGAAAGGAAGCAGAAAGATGGAAGAAAAACAGGAAGAGGAACAAAAAAGAAATCTGATTAAAAAAGGTTGCTTTTGACCGTATTGTGATAGTTGTTACATCAGCACTTTTATTTAAATTTGTCAAAACTGACTTATTTTTGTTGATTGATTCTAATATTAAAGATGGAAAAAATACAACATATTTGGCATTTTTGAATTTCATTTTAAGGTGAAAAAAAGTATTGACTAATTTTTGAAGAAGGTACTTGAAATAACTGAGCATGTCAAAAGTGGTTTGTGAACTTTCATCCAAAAGATTTTTCACTGAACAATGTTCACTGGTTGGGTAGAACAGTTGCAATTGATAGTGATCCATTGAAGACATTACTTAAGAATAATCAATGTTACCCAATGCTTCAGATCAATGAAGAAAAATAAAAATAGTATGAACAGAGTTCAGAATTCAATATAGTATGGGGTTGATACTAGGAAGGATATTTAGTGGAATCCTCACTCACCAAGGTCTAATATTAGCATTAGTATATCTAATGATGCACTAATACTGAATAAATAGAAGAAAATGAATGAAAAGACAAGATCATTTACACACATAGGAACATTTAATACATACATAATACACATACAAGGAGTATCAACAATAATACACCAAAAGGTAAAAATGCGCACATATTATTTTATGAGCAAGGTGTATATGAAAGGAATACAAAAACTGTTAAGTTTTTCATTGATGGTTGTAACTATGTGGGTTTTACATTTCAATGATGAGGCAGGAGATTATATCCATCATTGGAAGAGGAGATAAAGATGCAACTGTTCAAAGAACCAAAAAAAAAAAAAGAAAGAAAAATAGAACATCTTCACCATTCAATGAACAGAGACAAAAAAAGATTGTTTGTTTGTTTGTTTTTTATGGCATATCAACCTTTGCAGGTTATTTAATGCCAAATCCATTTTTATACAAATAAACAGTTTTATTTCAAATGATTCAATTTAGCATAAGTACACAGTTTAATTGTCAAAAACATTTCTATTTTAAGCTATTCAGTTTAGTCAAACAGTTCTAATTCAAACAATTCAGTTTTGTATAAGTATTGTTTTTGTTTACACACAGTTGAATGTCAATACAGTTCTATCTAAACAATTCAGTTTAGTGTAAGTACAGTTTCAATGTCAAAAACAGTTCTATTTCAAACAGTTCAGTTTAGCATACAAAAATAGTTCCATTTAAACAATTCAGTTTAGCATAAGTACACAGTTTAAGTGTCAAAACAGTTCTATTTCAAACAATACAGTTTAGCATAAGTATGCAGTTTAGTTGCATTTGACCCATAGATAGGACTCTATCAGGTGCTACCACTCCGAACTAGAGTGGACCTGGGAGTAATGGCAACAAAGAGGTACTCCGCATTCCCCAAAGCTCCAGCATTACTGGAGCCTCACCATCAGATTGTTTAGTGTCACATCTAAGACACTCATTGGGGGAGTTTTACCCTTCTGCAATGAAGCATTCAGTGTAAGCAACTGGAAAAAAGCTTTAAGCAACTGGAAAAAAATAAAAATAAAAAGACTGCAATGGATTTTAGGATTAACATATGACCATCAACAGATACACCTCTACCAAACACAGGAGAGACAACTATTTATTGGCAGGGTAAAAGATATCTCCACTGTTCAAAGAACAGAGGTAAAAGAGGTCAAGAACGAGTTTCTGTGAATGTCATGTGATACCCAACAAGGCACCTAATGGACCCACTCATTCTCTAAGGGAGATAATAATTTACTATTTCTCTAAAATTTGAATGAAAAGATAATCTAAAGAAAATGCAACTTAATCCTATTTTAGGCTTCCACAAATTAGAAGTGTGTCTTTTTTTTTGGGGGGGGGACTTGCCAAGGTATATATCATGTAACTAAGCAAATAATCTACTTTTAAAATTCAATTCCAGAAACCTACCTGAGAATGTTTGGTTCTTGAAGGATATGCTGATTTTGACCGAGGAAAAATTTCTTTATTTATTGCTTTGGAACAAAAGAAAGAAAGAAGTTAAATTTCATAAAAGGTAAATAATGAAATAAAGACGCCGATGATCAATAATATCCTTTAATGAGTCATTAAGTTAAGCTTTTCTCATGATTTTCTTAATGTTATTCAAAAATCTATAAATTATAAATGTCGGTATTATTTTGCATCAAGATAGAGACAATTCAACATTTAATAAAACCTTGCTTTTTTCTAAACACATTAAATTTCTGGTCACAAGCAAAAGAAAAGAGTGAAGTAATCTTTTAGTTTTTTTATACTGCTCTGCTTGGCAAAATTTGAGCATTTTTATTCTTTATTCTCAATATGTTTTTGTGTTTAACTCAAAATATTGAATAAGCTGGTCCACACAACAATATTTTATCTGATATTGATAATAAGGCTCCTTTTATTAAAGAAGTTGAGCACTTTTGAAGAGCATTTATACTCTATTCAAGTTGGTCTGATGATTGTATTGGTGAGAAGCTGTTATTGACTGTATCTATGCTACTCTTAGATCTACATATGTTCTATCATTGATATTGTATACTATTTCTTTATAAATGTAGCAAATATATATATATATATATATATATATATATATATATTGTATTGTATTGTATTTGCTTCGAGGGCTATTGCAATGCAAAATAATAATTCGGGTCTAATCAATTTCAAAGTAAAGTTTTTACTTTGAAATTAATTAGACTCAAATAATTATTTTGTCCTTGAAACAAATACAATACAATAAAATAATTTGTGTAATGCTTCAAGAAAATTATGAAATACTTATATATACATAAATATATATATATATAATATTATATCATATAAATATATATATTTTTATTTTTTATATATATATATATATATATATATGAAAAATAAATGCAAATAAGAAAGTTTTGGGATAAAAAAGAGCTTAAAACTATTATAGCAGAGCAGATTTAAAACCTAAAAACTATGAAAATCATGGACACTATAAGTCGACGACTTTAAATTTTATGTGGTTTGCACATTTTTAAGATGCAAACCACATGAAATTTGAAGGAACAAACTTACAGATTTTGATATTTTTTAAATGTTATACCTGCTCTACAATAATATGATATCTCCATCTGAAGATTGTGCAAGCCACATGGAATTTAAGGGAATGAACATATAGTGTCTAAGATTTTAATTAATATATATATATATATATATATGCACACACATTATATATATCAAAATGAATAGGTCCACAAAGAGATTTATATCTTTTTAAAAGTTATTTATTTAGCTCTTACATATGTATATTTCTGGCTTGTTGCTTTCTTCAGAGAACATTCAATGTTTTTTCAGGTGTAGTATCAGTTTATATAGAGGTCACTGTTTCATGTTAAGTTTCTTGTAGGAATTGTTTTTTTCTTTCTCTTCTTCCTTCTCTCTTTCTATTTCTCAGAGTGTGTCTCCTGTTCTCCCTTGTGGGCACATTTTTTATTTCCCCAATAAGTCTTTGATATTTGATATGCTATAAAACTTTTTGGTTGTTTTATTCTGGGTTGTAGTATGTGTTTGTATGTATGTGTGAGTGTATAGTTGATATTCTATAGAGTTGTGGGGGTTGTATGTATGTAATTTGGTTATTTCAGTGGATATGCATCCGTATTTTACGGGTATTGCTCCCAATATTATTTCCATCACAAATACAACACAAAACTTTACAATCGCATGAAAGAAATGGAATAGAACACAACGAACATTAAACAACAAACAATTTAATATGCATATAACAGAATATGAAAACAAATAAAATACATGATGTGTAAATGGCCTTTTGGAAAATAAAGTTTGGCAAGAAGAAAATAAATTTGTTTAAAGATGTGTGTATGTTCATGTTAACAGAGTCCGTAAATAAGTCGTTCTTACTTACATTAAGTTCATAGTGAGTTTTATGATTGTGGCGACAGCATGTCGTGTTGATGAAAGAAAGTTTGTCGGGTTTTTCTTTTGAATGTGATTCACGGCCATCTGTAGCTAGGTCATGAACTTTAGTTGAGAAAGGAAAGGAATTTGCCGGACAGAGTATCGGCTACTGCTTTACTGGCTTGTGGTTTATTCTTAGTCTTTGTGTTCCTATTTGTGTGTTATTTATACCGTAATAGTGGATCAAAGAATTGTCCTAAAATTTTGGCGCATAGACATTTATTGACCAATCAGATTTGTATTTTAATATTTTATTCTAAAACCTAAATATTTTCTGTTAGTTGACTTCCGATCCTATTTTTCTAGAATGTTCTATTCTATGTTTTTAGCTGATTGGTTGAAAAATATAAAAATGTAACTTAAATGCTAATGCAGTTTTGATCCTAAATTTCTAGAATGTTCTTAAGTATGTTTTTATTGCTTATTTTAAGACTAGAAAAAATGTGTATCCCATAGAGTTTGTTTCTGTCTGTCTGTGAGTATAATTTATAATTTATTCAGTGTGGGCTTGAATATTTCTATGAAGCTTTTTTCTTTTGAAGTGATGTGGTTTAAAATTTGACTGGCAATTACTTCTTACTATTTTTTTTGCGTGTGTGTGTGTGTGTGTGAGTGTACATATATGTGTAGGTCTGTGTGTTTGCTTGTTTCTGTTTGTGTATAGTTTATGTTTTATTCAGTGTGAATTTTGAATTTTTCAATGAAGTTTTTTTATTTTATTTGATTTGTAGTCGTTAGTTTGATATATGGACATTGTTTTAAATTATCTGTCGCTACATTCATACAGGTGTTTAGATACATTTAATTTTCTAGTATTTTAATGTTGCTTTTGTAGAGTAATAACCTAATATAGACAGCTTGTGTTGATCCTATGTATACTTCTTTACATTTGATTATGTAGACTAAATCTTTTTACTTGAAGCTTAAATCTTTATTTATCATGTTTTTTGTTTTTGGGTTTTTGAAGGTATAGGATTTTCCTTCTATAATTATATCACATACTCTACATCTTTTATTCTTGTATTTAGTAACTCCTTCTGTCATGTTTTCCCCAAATGTAAAAAAAGGTGAGTATTCTTATGAGATTTTTCGGTTGTCTTTGCTTTTCTTTGGTTTTGTCATTGTTTTTAAGTTCTAGATTTTTTATTATTTTTGTGAATAGTTTTGGGTTGTTTTTGTAGGTTCTGATGTATGCAAGGGTTTTTTTTTTTTGCTGTTATGTTTTTTTAGGTTTTGTATTTATTTTTGTGGTATTTTTCTGTTAATTTGAATCCTTTATTTATCCTTTTATGGTTGGGTGTTATATGTAGCTCTTTAAGGTAAGTTTTTCTGAGATTCTTGTTACTGATTATGGGGCATATTCTATATGCTAGAGTGTAAGGGACGGATTTTATGTAGTTTTTGGGATGGTGACTATTGAAGTAGAAGTATTGTTGGATGTCTGTGGGTTTGTGGTAGATATCTGTGATGATTTGGCCATTTTTGTTTTTTTATGAGGATGCCTAAAAATGGTAGTTTTTTAAAGCTGTGTTCAATAGTGAATTTTACAGTTAACATTTTACATATTGCTACTACTCTTGGGAAAGGTGTGAATCCAGCTATTCTCTCTTCAGTTATGGGTAAATAGTAGGGCAGACTGAACTCTTTAAGTTTGCTATGGCAACCTGTCTAAAAAGAAAACTCTGAATTCAAACCTGTTAAACTTCACTTAAAAAATTGACCTTATGGAGGGGTTGGCTAAATATATATATATATATATATATATATATATATAGGAAAAGGAAGATATAACAGAAAATTAAATTGATGTTTCACTATGAAGATATCTTCATCAGAAATTAAATTTATGACAGATATCTACCACAAACCCACAGACATCCAATAATACTTCTACTTGTGTTTAATTGGAATCATTTTGAGATGAGGCTTCTTAATCTGAGAATTAATTTTTATTTATTGTGGACTTTTTGTCCTCATCTTGGTAGTTTTTTTTGTGTTGTTTCTTCTTTCACTACGTTTCGGCCAAATTTCACCTCTGGCCTTCTTCAGGTGATTTACCGCGACCTCGGATAGGAATGCTGAGTCTTGTAACCATATCCCCAGTAATTACTGCCTTCCATAGTTGTTGTCTATTGCACCACGTTTTTGACCAAGTAAACCTCTGGCCGGCTTGGGTAGGATTTGAAACCGCTATCTTCTGACAGTGCTCACCTGGAACCGTAAAGACTCACTGCCTCTATCCGCTACTTCTACTTATTCTACAGTTTCTTTTTCTCTAGAAAGTTGCCTCTGTAAAAAAAGAGGAAAATAAAAATAAAAAGGAAGGAGAAATTAAGCAACCTTTTGTAGAGAATATTTGTCTCATACCTTTGTCCACCTGTTCTTCAGATCGACGAGGTGTAATCTTTATAGTCATTGGAAAATATCTAATTTCTGGAGAATCAGCAGATTCTTGTTGGGAATGAGATTCAGTATCGTCTTCTGAGTTGACACTAACTTGTTTCTGTTCAAGGAGAAGAGAATTAATGTCTTTTGTTTCAGTAACAATGTTGCATTCTGTAGTTTTGACGTTTGAATCGCTAACTTTTAGCTGCTCTGGTCCTTCCTTTTCTGGAATATAAATAAAACAATAATTAATATAGGAATCACTGGATGTATGTGTGTGTGTGTGTGTGAACAAGAAAATGGAAAATAAGAAATTCAAAGAAAATAAAAAATAAAAGGGGTCATTACTTTCTTGGTTTGGTTTCTATATTTTTAATAGCATATCAACCTTTGTGGGTTATTTAATGTCAAAGCCATTCTTGTAGAAGAACAGCAGTCATACAATTTAACTTATAGGTGGGAGAGAATAAAGGGTTTGTACCATTCCTAAAAGAATTAGTCCAAAAGTAAGGGTAATAGTGCAACTGGAGTTTGAACTCACTCACAATGATGTTGCAGTTCAGCACATTTGCCACTACACCACAGGGACTTACCCTACGTTCTTTGTTGGATAGAACTTTTTGGCACTTTTTTTGCATCTGTATTCTTATTTTGTCATAACATTTTGACCCAAGCATTTTTCAGCCATCTCTCTCTCTCTCTCTCTCTATATATATATATATATATATATATATATATATATATATGATGATAAAGGAAGGAACTATATAATCTCCCTTATTTTCTGGGAACGAATTGTTACCCTTTTGTTTAGTTGACTGGTGGGGGGCCATTTTAGCCGTGACTACCTCTAAGACCAGTTCTTAGTTAAATAAATTGTAATAATTAATATGTTAGAGCTTGCGCTTAATTGAAGAAGTCAGATAAACTTGTAGAAAAGCTTTATTCAACTAAGAACTGGTCTTAGAGGTAGTCACGGCTAAAACGGCCCCCCACCAGTCAACTAAACAAAAGGAGAACAATTCGTTCCCAGAAAGTAAGGGAGATTATATAGTTCCTTCCTTTATCACCACAATATATATATATATATATATATATATATATATATACACACATCATCATCATGTCATACCGCTAGTAGGGATTTCCATGACACTCTCTCCCCAGTTATCTCTATTGTCCATTGCATTTGGCAGGTTCTCTAGACTATATCCTGTGTCCATACAGAGCTGTTATAGTCAATGCATTTTTCTTCTAGTACCACATATGACTGATAAACTAGTTGTTTATCAAACTTATATAGTGGGTGGGATTTATTAAAATCTTCAAAACTAAAATATACATATAAAATATATCAAGAAACTTTAATAATGGAATATTATTCTTTTAACTAATCACTACAGACAAAATCTTTTAAGTGTCTTTCTTAGAAATGAAGGAGAGGCAAAAAGGATAGTCCTGTTTGTTATATATTCATAATCTTTGGAGAAATTATCATACATTGATTTGTTTAGATTTATTATTTTTATCACATTTTAGCCAATGTAATCTTTAGATTTCTTTAGCTATATACAGCTTATCCAGGAATTCTTTAGATTCTAACATCCCTTTCTGTTGTTTATTTTGTTTTTTCCTTGATGTCATTCATATAGACAAAAATAATTTAGTATATATTTTTTTACTTACATAGATGCAAAATATCACACAGTCATTTTTTTTTTACATAGATTAATACAAAAGTATACCTGACTCCACCTCTTTTCACAAAGAAGGGAAGAGCTTTATAAGGAATGAATCCAAAGTCACCAAACAATATTTACTGTTTTTTCTTCCTGCTTAATAGTAGAGAAAATTCAGTATAAAGTCAGAAAAATTCTACTGTAGTGGCAAAATTATGACATTAGAAAGAAAAGCCCCAAAAATAAATGTATAAAATCTGACCTGGAATAATATGTAGTAAGGGCCAAATATTGTGAGTACATTGTCATTTCTTGTGGACAAGGATCCTTATCACATAGGGACATATTTAAGTCTATTAAGGCAACATGGTAACAAATATGGTGTAATTCTGATATATACATTAAAATTTTACATAATACTTAAAATAAATCTGAATAAATTAATTCAAAACATGTAGTTTTTAAAAGATCTCAAACCCCAAGAAGAAAGCATGATTAGTTTCAGGTAGATTTCTAGTTTTTTTAGGGTTACATTTTGATAAATAGAGAAAAATTGATAACTAGGTAATCCAAGAAGAAGGAGAGATTTATTGAGAAGCAAAGTCGATATTATAGTGTTTCGGTTCTAAGGAGCCATCATCAGGACTGTGAGGGATTAAATCAATATTAAATCAATGATGGATGTTTAAAAGTACAAAATACAAAAACCTAGGGAAAATTTGTATAACAAGAAAAAGTTGGCCATTTAATTTAAAACAAACACTGATTCACTAATTAAACAGCCAACTTTTTCTTCTTATACAAATTTTCCCTAGGTTTTTGTATTTTATACTTTTAAACATCGATCATTGATTTAACATCACTAATATCATCCCTCA
Organism: Sepioteuthis lessoniana; assembly: GCA_963585895.1. Classification (NCBI taxonomy): domain Eukaryota; kingdom Metazoa; phylum Mollusca; class Cephalopoda; order Myopsida; family Loliginidae; genus Sepioteuthis; species Sepioteuthis lessoniana. Next base: position 84,335,235 of record OY757918.1, read on the forward strand.
CAGTCCTGATGATGGTTCATTAGAAGCGAAATGATATTGTGTCGATTTTGCTTCTCAATAAATCTCTCCTTCCTCTTGGATTACCTTGTTATCAATTTTTCTTTATATATTGTCGGATTACACCCCATTATTTACTTTCATTTTGATAAATGTAACTCTAAAAAAAAAACAAGAAATCTACCTGACACTAAAGAAAAAAGAAAAGTTTATCACTGAGAAGCCTTCAGGTAAGGCAGGACAAAATTTTAGTTATGATAAAAAAAAAACCCAAAATGTTATACAAAAATATTAACACTGTGATAAGGTTATAATGGATTCAACAAAGTTCTTTTTATAAGTGTTATCAAATTTGCATACTCTGTTCAATGTTGGGGTTAATATCTTTTATTCATTGCCTGATCTTTTCAAACTCCTGAAACATTATATCTAATTCTTTTGCAATGATTTCTCTTATTTTTTGTTCATCAGCAACTTATTTGTTCTCTTCTTAGTAAAGACATTTGAAAATACAAGTATGAGTCAAAAAGTAATGCCTTCTTCTATAGTACAGGAATAATTACCAAAACAGGAACATGTATCATACATCAAAATGAAGCTGGTCCTCTGTGGATTACATCCCTACTTCTTAACATAGTCACCATTTCTCTAAATAGCAATGTTCCCCCTTTGAATGAGAGCATGTAACTCTGCCTCATAAAATTCTGTTGACTGTTCTTTGAGCCACTTCATCACTGCAGTTTTCACTTTCTTGTCACTGGCATAATATTTGCCTCCTAAGGCCTCTTTCATAGGGATGAAGAGTTGAAAGTCTGAAGTCTAGTGAGTATGGAAGATGGTGAAAAGTTGTCCACTTGAATGAGATGATTGTCTCCCTTGTCCTCGTGTGATGTTGAGTATTGTCATGCAGAAGAAGGACATTATCGATTGGCAAGATTTAGAGCCTTCAGACTGTTGTATATTGACCTCCAACCCCGCCAAACATGCCATTCCAAAGACGGCGAAAGTGCATATTCCATTGGCGTGGGCAAGCTTGGCTGACAATATGGGACAGGGTTAAAATCCTTTGGTACAGTCGCAGACTGATACACTGGAAGAAAGTGACCTGTGAACTGCATGACAGTTATTTCCGTGTGATGACGATCAAACATGCCATTCCAAAGACGGTAGAAGTGACAAATTCCGATGGCCAGTTATGGGGAGATATTGAGTGGGCGATTAAACTATTATATAACTCGGTGAAGACAGGAAGTCAGTTAAGTTTGGAGATCGGAGAGTTTGGAGACAAGATGTGGTAGAGAAAGCCAGCACCCAGCAGAAAGCTGGGCCCCCGGACCTCCGGTTGAGCAACCCTGGAGAACGAGAAAGACACAACGCTGATGGTCATATGGGTGGGGAGGTCAATATGTTGCAGTTCTGTTTGGTCTCCAACTCCCTCTCACACAGAACCATTTCAAATAAAGTGAGAGGTATATTTTTCTAAGAACTGTGTCGCTCATCATTATGGTGTCGTCGTTATGACTCTGCATGTAGATGTATCTGCATTATGTGTTTGTATGGTTAGTCATAGTTGTGACTATACAACAAGAGTACCATCTCTTCTGCCCTATGAAAGAGGGCTTAAGAGGCAAGCATTATGCCAATGATGAGAAAGTGAAAACTGCAGTGGCTCAAAGAATAGTCAACAGAATTTTACAAAGCAGGGATACATGCTCTCATTCAAAGGTGGAACATTGCTATTGAGAGAAATGGTGACAATGTTGAGAAGTAGGAATGTGATCCATAGAGGACCAGTTTCATTTTGATGTATGATACATATTCTTGGTAATTATTCCTTTACAAAAGAAAAAGGTATTACTTTTTGACTCACCTTCATATAACCATGCCAATCAAGATTAGATCTGTTTTATTCAGGATATGGCATCAGTTCATAAACCCTGTGAAATTGCAACTGTAAATTGAATGTTTGCAGTACTTATCATAACAAAGGCCAACACTTCTATATCTCAACAAACTGGTTACATTTCTAAAGTAGCCACAATAAACTGGTGATTATTCAATGTGAGCTTGTAACTTCACAAAAGGTAATTTTTGAAAAGAATAATAAAAGGAGCAAGAAAAAAGTTCCTACCTGTTTCTAATTGTTTTTGTTCATATTCCTGATTTTCACAATTGTCACTTGTGCTCTTTTCATTCTCTTTCTTCTGCCCTGTTTGTAAATGTCTGCTGTTGTCGTTTGGCATTTGAGAATAATCTATAGCTTGTGTGTCTTGCAACTTATTAATTGTTGGCCCATCATGCTCTTCAGTAAAATTTCTACTATCAGAAGAAATTTTCAGGGGAGAAGATTCCTCCACAATGTGGAGACTTGCCTTAAAAAAAAAAAAAACTAGAAATAAGAGAACAAATGAAAAAGAAAAACAAAACTAACATCCAGTAATTAGTTACAAAGATTTTTTGCTTGTGTAAGTTTGAAATTTTTATGCTTAGGTTTATGAATCATTCTTATTGCTACAAACATGAGGAATGTGAATTCTTCCTTTAATGGCAAGTTAACCTATCAAGGGTTATTTTATGCCTAGGGGTTAGGGAATTGCATCCATTGTACATTCATATTTACATCTTTTATGTAGTTAAGAGATGTTTTTTTTTTTTTGCACACAGTCCTATTAAACACAAATCATTTTTAAACAGATCTATTTGACCTATAGATGGGACCCTAATGATTAAACATTTAGTATGTTTTCCTGTGTATTTGTACATAAAATGCTATTATAGCTTCCTTTCACATATAAGAATCCATTGTATAATATCTAATGAAAAAAGTATCAACAACAATTTTTGCTGTTTAAAGAAACTATTAATTTTGTTGAGTTTTCTTTTATAATTTCTCTCATATTATTTCATTAATAACAAATAAATGACAGTTTTATTAATGAAAAAAAACCAAAAAAACAAATGTAATTCTGACACTCACTTGCAGTGAGTGTCAGTTGTATTGAAGACATCAACACCTGGTACAAATGGTGACAGGTGGTTATTGTCCTAAAATAAAAAAAATTACCTGAATGTTAGTTGTTTGAGAGAATGATAGATTAAGTACAAGCTTTGCACACTGAACAAGGAGAACTTTTATTTTATTGTATATAGAATACTTGAAACAGAACTTTTTAATTTGTTCTTTTTTTCATTAAGTAAATTTTTCATTGAATTATTTCATTTTATAGAAATTTTAAATCATGTATTTGACTTGCCTAAGCAATATATCACAAAAAAGTTATATATGATTCTAGGTAGAAGGCATGACAATGACATTGACATTCTCAACCAAAGATTTAATTATTTCTAGTGGAACATTATACAATCAAAACGGATATTATTGTGCATTATTTATTACCAAATTCTACAACATTGAAACTCTGGTTTGGTTTGGTTTCTTTGTTTAATGGTATATCAACCTTCATGGGTTATTTAATGCCAATGTCATCCTTGTAGAAGAACAGTTGCAATACTATGTAACCCATAACTGAAGGTATAAGAGAGTTCATACCTTTCCTAAGGGTATTACTCTGAAAGTGAATGTAATAGTGCAATTGGAGAGCAAACTTGCTTACTACAATGTCACATGTTTAGCCACTATACCATGGGGATTTCCCCTTTAGTTTTGAAACTCAGAAATCAAAAATAAAATTGCATAAATAATCAGGGTGTTCATAGTCTTGCAGCAGTTTTGAAATTAAAAATCTAATAACTTTCATTATTATTAAATGATAGAATCATTTAGCAAAAATCAAATGAAAGTTAAACCCCTGAAGTTTTATTTTTGATGTACATTTTGATTATTGCATTTCAACATGATCACCATCTTTGTTGATACATTTTAAATCTTGTGAATTGAATTACCACAACCAGAAAATCTGCTGAATGCCTACGCACGACATACAGGAACATTGGACAGCTGTTTCGACCTTATTAGGTCTCATCAGCAGTGTATACCGTAATCTCCACCACTGGAGATTGAACCAGCAACCACAGATTGCAGTACCAAAACTCTACAACTGAGCCACCAGTTCATATCGCACAGAAGTGACGCCAAATCAACCAGTCATGGTAATTGCGTGACCAATTGCTGCTGAGACCTGATAAGGTCGAAACAGCTGTCCAGTGTTCCTGTATGTTGTGTGTAGGTGTTCGGCGGATTTTCTGGTCGTGGTAATTAAATTCACAACATTAATTCCTCTACTTAAAAAATAAAAATATGTACATTTTAAATCTTCTTCAGGATTTTATAAACACCTTGTATATAAGGAGTGGATAGCTACACATATACATATATTTGGTAAGAGAGTTTCAATGCTATAGAGTTTGGTAATAAATAATACCTAATAATAGCTGTTTTGATTGTATAATGTTCCACGAGGAATAAGAATAACTTGTATTCTAGGCTTGGTTGGTTGAGTCTTATGATATATGAACCCTTGATTGTTATTCAGAGCCAAATCCTGTTTATACATATATATTAAACATATATGATTTGTAAAAAAAAATAATTTGTACATAGAATTTTTAAATGAGCCAGAGCTCATTTGTTTGCACACAGTTAAATGGTTTCAAGTATTGCTATCTAACATTGATAATTCTATTAAATATTAATCATTTGTTTGCCCACAATGAAGTAGTTTCAGGCACTGCTTATACTAATAGTTTTATTTGCACACAGTTAAATGGGTTCAATCATTGCTATGTAACAATAACAATTCAATGTAATATCAGTCATTTGTTTGCACACAGTTACATGATTAAATATTTCTATTTGACCTGTAGATGGGACTTTAACTGGTACTGCTATTCCAGGTTAGAGTGGACCTGGGAGTAATGGCAAGGAAGGGGTATTCCACATCCCCCAAAGCTTCAGGGTTGGACCCTCACTATCAAATGATTTTACATCATCTCCAGGATACTTGTTAAGGGAGAGTCTCATCCTTTTGCAGAGATGCAGTCAGTGTATTCTACAGCCCCAGACAACTTGGCTGCTTGTATTTTAGAAGAAAATAAACTTTTTATTAAAAAATTCAGAGGGATCTACTTATGTATGAGTGATACTGTATATTTGGTTTGTTCAATCTAATTTTGTTATCTTTATTTTTTGTTTTTACAATTTTTAAAATTAACTAGGAAGAATTAACTGATAATTTACTGATACAAGATATACTCTAAGTCTAGAATGCTCTTTTGTTGGCAGAGTTTAGAATACTTGCAAAGGAGTACCCCCCCCCCCGCAAAAAAAAAAAAATAAACAGGAGTATCATGTGTATGACACTAAACTGCATCTGATAGTGAGGCTCCAGTTCTGAAGATCTGGAGAGTGTGAACTACCTTTTCATTGCTATTACTCCTCAGTCCACACTGACCTTGAGTGTTAATAGCTGTTTGGGTCTCATTTATAGATCGAATAAATTTTTTTAAAAATTATTCATATTCGATAGGACTGTGTTTCAGAAAAAAAATCTCTGAAGAAATAACTACACAAAAAAAATATAAATGTGAACATACACTGAATGTGATTCCTTAACCTCTAGACATAAATAACCCTAAACAGGTTGACAAGCTGTTAAAATCAACCAATCTAAGCCTAGAGAACAGAATGAGAACAAGATACTTCCATGGATGAAATTGTTGTATTTTGGCCTTTGACCCGGCCAAAAATGCCATTCCAAGGTGATGCATCGGAAGGAAGTGACACATTCTAATGGCAGTTATGAAAGGAAATCGCGTGGGCAGAAATTGGCTGATGAAATGGGACAAGGTAAAAAATCCCATGATACTCTCATAGACTGACGCACCGGAAGAGAGTGACCTCTGAATTGCATGACAGTTATTTCCACTTGATGACGATTGAATATGCAATTTCAAAGATCGAGTGGGCGATCAAGTGGGCATAGAAGTATTATATAACTCAGTCAAGACAGTTCGAGTTCCAGTTCCAGTTGCAGTAGAGTTGGAGACAGAGATAGATGAGATGTGGTAGGTAAAACCACACCTGGCCGAAGGGGCCCTCGGGAACCCTGATGGAGTTTGGGGATCAGAGAAGTTGCTGATAAGATGCAGTAAAGAAAGCCAGCACCCAGCAGAGTGGACCCCAGGGCCTCCGCTTGAGCATCAGGAGAACGAGAAAGACACAATGTTGACGGCCATAAGAGTGGGAGTCAAAATATTTTAGTTCTGTTCGGCCTCCAACTCCCTCTCGCACGCAAACCTTGAATAACCTTTTCGAACCCTTGCAATAAAGTGAGAGGTAAATATTTTGTTAAAGAAGTCTTCCTGTGTCTTTATTATTGTGTCGTTATGATGCTGTAGATGACAATATAACAAAATGAAGAATTAAGTTCAAGTAGGTTAATGACAACTACACATACCTGAAGAAAGCCGAAGAATATATCAGCTAAAACATGACTATAACAATAACCAATATGAGAACACTAATGCTGATATTGACATTGGAAGCAAATATCCAGGATTTGAACTCAGATTGCCAAATCCTTTTCCAATGATGATAACTGAAACTCTGAAACCAAAAATTTAGAATCAGCTATATTACATCCCAAAAAGTTTGGAAAACTCTAAATAAAGTGATAACTGTTGGAAAATTGTTATCAGGTTTCTGTCATATATACATGTGTATATATGATGTTTGTGGACCAGTAAAAGGTCCGGAAGAAAGATACAAACTCAGGATTACGTGAAACAAGTATATTGAACAAAAGCATAAATACAGCATAGGTAAAAGAGCGTTGAACATCAGTCTGACTGTCAAAGTGTTAACTTAACACTGAGATGAATATTCTCCTAGTATTCATAGTAATAGGAAGAGTTCATTTTAGTCCGTAAGGTAGATACCATAACAATGATAATATCTATCTATCTATTGACATCGACAAACAGACTGTTTTGTTGTATCACAACTCTTCAGTGTGGCTAGACTCATGAGATGCTTCATGCTGAGATCGAAACCTGGCTGACTTTACATCAGTTAAATATCTTACCCAAAAGCCATCATCATTCTCAGTGTAAACGAAGGAATTTTTTTACCTATATCTTTTTACTTATATGTCATCAGCTACCAGAGTGCTCAATTCATGAGAAGAGCTATTACATTTCAGCATATGTGGCAGCCAGCAAATTCCCTAGGGTAAGGGAAGCATATATTGTCATCCACACACACATAGATAGATAGATAGATAGATAGATGTATATATAGAGATATAGATACAAAGGTTATTCAATAAATAAGAATAAGAAGAGGTTTCTTAAAAAAGCAAAATAAATTTTTGTCAGAATTTTTTCCATGAATATAAACCCAACATTGTTTGGAATTGGATTTTAGTAAAAATCATTTTAATTTCATGAAAAAAAAAGCAAAATCATTTTTTTTTTCAGAATTCTTTTCAATAATTGTAAACTCTGCATTGTTTGGAATTGGTTTATAGCGAAATTTATTTTAGTCTTGCAAAAATATTCGTTTTAGGCGATTCAAAATAGTAGCAAATCAAACAGACTTCTCCAGGCTTGAACAGAGATCTGTCATTAAACTTTTGGTAGCTGAGAAGTGCAAACCATGTGAAATTTATAGAAAAATGTGTGATGTGTATGAAGAAACATGTTTTAGTCAAAAAATGTTTATAAATGAACTAAACGTGGGTTTGCCACTACAAGCCTGAGTCGAAAGACAGTTCATGGAGTGGAAACACACTGGCACTCTGGTAAAGTTCTGGGTGCAGTGGTCAGTAAAGAAGGTGATGCTGACAGTTTTCTGAGACATGAAACGACTCATCCCAATTGATTTCCTTGAAAAAGGTGAAACTGTAATCAGTGTTTCCTATTGCTAACTCCTTAGGCAAAATTCACCTTATCTATTGAATGACCTTTGTATAGATATCTGTGTATGCATATGTAATATATATATATATATATATATATATATATATGTATATATGCTATATGCACTCTGTGTATATATTTAGCATCATAATATAAAGCAGACAGCATAGATTAATGGTAATCTTTCATTGTTTGTTTTTAACTCATCAATAGATACCACCCTTATAGATGAGTAGCAGTAGTTTTCTGATTGAACTATTTGATCCTGGCTGTTAACCTATGAGGTTCTTCTGCCAGGCATATTGTGAAGCACATCATTGATCCATTTTTGGATTCATTCACCTTACTTCACATTCACCATGCTGCTTCCGATGGTTTCCGTTTATATACACTGATACATATATATTTTGTGAGAGGAAAGGATGTATTGGATTATCAGTTTTTCCAAAAGTTTGCTGGACTGAATTCTGACCTTGATTCATGCTTTTAAGTGGATATCATAACACAAATTAGGATTTGAAAGTTTAAGAGTGAGCATAAGTTTAATAATCCCTTTTTATTTTATTCAAGCTTTATAGATTGATTTTATTCCTTACTTTAAAATTAACCATCAATTTAGTAATTGGCATTCTCAGTGAAGGTGTGTGTGTGTTGATAGATATAAATATATACTTGTGCCTCTAAAATTTCTAAGTTTCAACTTAGTATAGTTTAAACTATCTCCTTTTTATTTCAATCTGAGTTTATAGGATTTAATCTTACATCCTTATATCAGTTGCTATTTTTTCTGTACTGATTTTTTACTGATATCAATCTTAAGACACTTTTCACACAAGTTGATTTGGGATTTGAATTTGAGTAACACCAATTCAAAAGACAAAAAACTGACAGTTTAGCTATGAGTCTAGTTTCTAAATAGATTTTATTTATTTATATTTAGGGATGGGCTAATTATGTGTGCTTAAAAGTTCTAACAGATGGCTTCTAGGAAGTTTTTTCTTTCTATTCTTAAAAATACTTTTTTAAATATTAGAAAGACTGATTTTACTTTGATCATTTATCAAAAATATACAGAAACACTTATACATATATTAAAAACAGAAAATTTTTCTTCTTATTATTATCACCATTACTACCATTGCCACATTGTTAGTCGTAGTTATTAACAGCTCATATTTAAAAAAATAAGAAAAAAAAAACAGTAGAAATGAAAGTTAAAATTCAAGATGCTTCTCCTATTGTACAAGTAAAGAAACTTGAATAACATCAATCATAAATCGATAAAATATATAGTTAAATTAATATACAGACATATACAGCTTGCGAGGATCACGAATCCATAAGGTGCACCGGTGCAAACAACGTAATTCTCCTGCCAGAGAATGTAAATTGATATATGGGCCTATGAATCAGGTTTACCCCCACAGTATTCACGAGCCCATTGTTGAGCATTAGCATCCTGGAGACATTCCTTCCAAGCCAAGAATTTAGTGGCCCAAGGGTAATCAGATAGCTACCTGGACAAACTTAGACCAGGAGCTTTCTTTTTACTCACCACCTATCTCGAGGCCCCCATTGATCAACAAATAACATCTTTCAGCAGAATTATATATGATGTTTGTCTCGAGTGCTTTTGTGCAGTAACACATAAAAAATATAAAACTGAAGGAAAACAAACCGAATAGAAGACGGATATAGAAAGGATTTCAACATGAATGATATGCATGCGGAACCACCTTTCTCGTGTGATTATGCAAAATCAAGAAACGGTTGCTATGACATCAACGGTCGTAAGTACACGTGTTTTTAAATCACAAACTGTACTAAAATGAAGATGAACGAATATCCAATGTAATGTCTGCTTTTAGTTGATCTGGTGTATATATAGATATATATTTCTTTTAAATACCCTGTCTGGTGGCAAAAGCTACTTGGTAGCACCTGGAGTGGCAGTACCGCCTTGAGCTACTGAAACTGTGTTATCACCCTGGTTGGCAGCTGATGAGGACAGAGTATCGCACGTGCTTTCACACATTGTATGATAAAAATGAAAAATAAAAAATATGCATCTAAAAAATTTATTTTTAGCATAACTTAATTTCATATTTCAATGTACTGTAAAAACATATACTGTAATTGTTGCAAAATAAATTCTGTGCAAATTTAAAAGATAACAAAAAAAAAAAAAAAAAAAAAGAAAGAAAATAGCAATGTACTAAGTATAAATACCTCCCTTTGTATAATGCTAAAATATAGATAAATATTAAAGCTTGGTCACTTGACCAACTTTATAAATAAGTTAAATATAATATAGTTAATTTTTATAAGACAGTTATTTAAGTTACATTTTTTAAAATAAAATAGTTTATATCACATTAATATCATAAACAAATGCAAAACACAAATTTGTACATACAAGTAATTAGAATCCAGGAAACTTGGTCGCATCATACCAAGACTTTAAAAATGGTACTCGATACCTCCTTGCTTAACACTCGGCAATATACGGTATGTATCTAGGGTGAAGTGGAGCAATTCAGGGAAAGGAGTAGTGCCCTCCCCTACACCTCGGTGTAGTAGATATAGAAAAGGGAGCCTTCTGGTCGCTCTCAACTATGGTTGCCAACTTAACTTACTATAATTTGATAGATGAATAAAGAATATGATACAACAAATAAGTAAATAAAAAAAAATTGTCACAAAATCTAAAATATATTTCTATATATATATATATAATATTAAATAAATAATCTAATATTCAATTAATTTATTTGGGGGTGAATAGAAATTAAATTTGGTTACAAAGAGTACAGCAAATAAAAATGTTTGAGAAGCCTGGGATAAACAAAGTACTATAATCATTATATGTGGTGCATTTAATAAGTTTCCAGACTTTTTTTGTACAGGCATTTAAAATTGTCGTAGACTCTTGAAAATTCACTATGTTATTGCTATACATCTTATGAGATGACTGACCAATTTGTATGATTTCAGGTTCAAATAAACAGCTACAGCAGGAATTGTAATAAACCCTACTAAAACCTGATTGTCACAGCTGGTCAATTTCAAAAATGCAATCTGGACGTGAGGACACTTTAGAAGAATGATATACAAAAAAAATCTGTTTAAAACTTGGAAAAAATGCCATAGAAACGTATGGAATGCTTCAGACTGCTTTTTGACCATCTTGCATGAATTGAGCATCAGTTTTTGAGTGGCATAAGAGATTCAAGGAAGCCAGAGAGTCTGTAAGGGATGATGAGAGGTGTGGGAGAGTAAGGAAGTCAATACACCAGAGTTGATTGGCCAAAGGGTTAGGGTTAGGGTTACTATGTTGAGGTTTTAAGGGAGTTCAGTAAGAGATTCCGTCGGAAGAGGCCAGCCACTCTTCAAATCAGGTCAGTAGCATTTCCATCAGGACAATGCACCAATCAACAACTCCATCCTTGTCACAGACTATTTGACCAAGATGGGCATCAAGACAGTTCCTCACCCTCCCTATAGTCCAGACCTTGCTCCCTGTGACTTTCGGTTATTCCCTAAGCTCAGAGGCTGTCATTATGAGACAATTGAGAAGATGAAAGTGGCTGTGATGAAGGTCATTGACATGCTCACAAAAGAGGACTTCCATGGGGTCTTCAGAAGTTGTTGGAACGGTACAACAAGTGTATTGCAGCCGGAGGAGATTACTTGGAAGGGGACAAGAGTTTCATGTGTGTACTATCAATAAAAGTGCCCACACGAAAAAAGTCTGGAAACTTATTTAATGATCCTCATATATATGTAAAAATGTAACCAGCTGAGATTGTTAATAATAATAAGCTTTTTTAAATTATATCAACAAACACATCAGTGAATAATAGTGAAAATATTTTTTTAAAATGCACAATTACATGAAAGTTGTCATAATACATTTAAAAACCAATTCTTTTGAATGAAGTTCACTAAAACTAAATGCTACTAATGGCATCTAACATGAAAAAAAAAAAAAAAAAAAAAAAAAGAGAAAAGAAAACAAGAGAAACTTTTTGACCAATTAAATAGACTAAAAAGTAAAAAGATATATACAGGATATCTAAAAAAATTTGATATTATTTGAGATTTACAGGCTGTTTAAAAAATTGATATGATTTTGTAATTTAATAACTTGGCCAATTCTCTTTTAAATGATCTCAGATTTTAACCGCATGTGCAGAAGCAACTCAAAATTCTACATTTGATATTCAAATTCCAGTTATTTTCAAGTGAATGACATTTCTATACTTGAAAAGAAAAATGTAACTCATTAAACATAGAGTTTTAGATTATTTGTAGCTGTATGCTATAGTAATGATGAATGAAGTTTGTCTTCATATGTTAGTCATATTTGGGTATCATAACTCACTGCTAACATTATTAGAGTGAGAGGAAATCATTTAGACACACTGTAGTGGAGACTTGCGTGTAGTCTGATATATGCTCATGTAGGATATATGCAAGAACAATTCATGATGAATCAACAACAACATTTTATTGCCTAAGCAAGCTTAATAGAATGGATACAAAAATTACATGAGTACATAAAATCTGTACATAAAGGAGTACATAAAATCTGTATGAAGAGGAATATCCTTGTGTTGTTGTAAGAGTTTTTAGGGTAAATGTACTATCCTTAATATATGTATGTATGAGAGAGACTAGAAGTTTTGGATGAAGACTTATATGTCTAAGAAAGGTTATCATGTGCAATGCCACACTAAGTTATTTGGGGCACAAAGCCTTGTCCAAGCAGACAGGAACATAAATCTGTTTCAAGACATTGTTGAGATCGAAAAGGGATTTCATTTTGGCACATTAGTGTAATATACTAGTTTGATCATACCCTCTGGTGGCCATTAGCAGAACTATTAGGCAAACATTATGACCCTTGTGTCACCAAGCAAATAGTACAACTTCAGCAAACAAGGGGTGTAATCCCCATGTTTCCACACATGCTGTTAAGTATTAAGATCATTTGAACAAGAATTGGTCAAGTTATTAGATTATGAAATAATCTCAATTTTTCTTAAATGCCTTATATATATATATATATATTATAAATGAAAGAAATTTAATTTCTTTTTTTGTATTTACCATTTCTGGTTTGTTTTCCATCAAAACAGCTTCATTATCTGTGTTGTCATGGCAATCTTCTTCAGAGTTTCTCTCTTGCTTAATCATGGGCTTCTTGGGCCGAGTGACAAAAGTTTTCCTGTTTTTTTTCTTAACAGAAGTCTTTTTCATCTTCTAAGAAAACAAAAAATAAATATTTGTCAGAAATTACAGAGATAATTCTTATCTGCTTATTGTCTCCGTCTATTTAATGCAGATTTTCTTTTTGGTTTCCGTTGTTTTGTTGTTGAAATTAGTTGCTAAAGCAAACAATGTTTCCTTTGTTACTGGCTGATTATGATCATGTTTTAGTGAGATCTCAAAGGACTTAACACACTTCACTACACAACTGGCTTACAAGCAAAATTTCAAAAAATTTGCTCTGTTGAAATACAATACAAAGTAGATGATGTGTTGGCACATTTAAATATATAATACTAATCTGATTTCTTTCAAATCTTGATATTAAATTTTTAATGAAAAACATCTAAAAATTATATGATCATTTGATTGATTGATTAATTCTAACAACATGTGTTGTATAGCCATGACCACTATACATACACATATACATGCAGAAACAAAATTATGACACAATAAAGATGAGCGAAGACACTTCTTTAGAAAAATATACTTCTCACTTTGTTCGAAAGGGTTACTAAAGGTTTTACTGTGTGAGAGGTAAGTTGGAGGCTGAACAGAACTGCAACATATTGACCCCCACTCTTATGGCTATAACAGCGTTTCTTTCCCATTCTCCTGGGCTGCTCAATCGGGGGCCTGGAGGCCCAGCCTCTCTGGGACATGTTCCTCATTCCAGTATCTTCTCTCCAACTGATTGAACTTCCTGTGCACTGAATTATATAATAATTTGATGCCCACTCTTCTTTCTGCAAGCGTCACAATTTCACACTCAATTCAACCCGTCCATGGTCAAGGTTATATCCTGATATTCCTCGACCGGATGCACTTGTTATTTACACAGGTGCATTTCCTATTTTGACAGCTTGGCCGGGGTCAGTATGTTACACATGTCAACCTAACTTGGATTATTTCATGCCAAGATGTAAGGAAATTATATTCATGTTTACATTTTAGTGTAGTGATTTCTTAAGTGAGTCTTTTTTTTCACATGGTTTGACTGAATATGAACAATTTTTAAACAAATCTATTTCACCCATAGATGGGACCCTAACAAGAGACTACTTCTCTGAGTCAGTGTAAACCTGGGAGTAATAGCAATAAAGGGGTACTACACACTCCCCAGATCTCCAGAACTGGAGCCTCACCATTAGATGCAGTTTAGTGTCATACCTAGAACAAATCTTTGTCAAGGGATCTTACTCCTCTGAAGGGAATACAGTCTGCCTATTCTAAGCTCAGCCAACTCTAAAGATATAGAATTTATTAAAAACATTCAATATGAAAATAATATCAACATAAGCATCTTGTTTTGGTATAAAGGCTAGCAAGCTAAACTTGCACATTATTATTCATTAATGAGTTTTATTCTCAATCGGTGCTCATTAATTGTGACCTCACGTCAAATCTAAGTTACACTTAGTTATTTTGAAGGCATTATACGTAGCATAATAGCTTGGCTAGTAGACCCTTATTAATGAATTTGATTTCCTATTTGGGTGTCTCATACATCTGGTCTTGTGTAAAAACTAAGCTAAGCTGAGTAAATGACTAAATTAATACTACCTCTAGTAGATGACTTCATAATACTACCAATAGTAAATGACTACATAATGTCATCTCAAGTAAATGACTAAATAATACAATTTCTAATAAATGACTAGATAATACTACCTATAGCAAATGACAAAATTAATACTACCTCTAGTAAATGACTAATAATAATACCTTTAATAAATGACTAAATAATACTACCTCTAGTAAATGATTTCATAATACTACATATAGCAGTAATTTACTAAGCTTTTTGCTTAGATGTGGCACAAAGTTGAATGGGGCACTCAATGAGGGTCAAACTCACTCATGAAGGTTCGCTAGTCTTGATTGCTAAACATTACACCACCTGAGGTGCCCAATACTACGAATAATAAATAACTTTATAATACTACCTCTAGTAGATAACGACATAATACTACCTATAGTAAATGACTACATAATACTATCTCAAGAAATTGACTAAATAATACAATTTCTAATAAATGACTAGATAATACTACCTATAGCAAATGACTAAATTAATACTACCTCTAGTAAATGACAAATAATAATACCTTTAATAAATGACTGAATAATACTAACTCTAATAAATAAGTACATAATAATACCTCAAGTAAATAACTAAACAATACTACCTCTGGAATGTGTGTTTGTTTATAATTTATTACTTCTATTGTGAACTTATTTTTACTGAAAGTTAGTTATATTTTCATGTAAACATGTCCTTCCTTGCCTTTGCCCTAAATACTGCATAAATTTTGTGTTTTGAAACATTATGAGTTTTGGTTTCTTTGTTTAATGACATATCAACCTTCATGGGTTATTTACAATAAAGCCATCCTTGTACAAGAACATTGCCCAGTCAGCTGGGGCTGTAGAATACACCGACTGCTTCTCTGCAGAGGGGTAAGACCCCACCCCCAACGAGTGTCCTGGATATGACACTAAACAATCTGATGGTGAGGTTCCAGCAATGCTGGAGCTTTGGGGAATACGGAGTACTCCTTTATTACCATCGCTCCCAGGTCCACTCTGGCCCAGAGTGGTAGCACTTGATAAGGGTCCTATCTATGGGTTAAATAGAACTATATACCATGCTTCTTTCACTTTACTGATTTTTGCATTTAAACTGAGTATTTATGCTAAACTGAATTGTTTAAAATAGAACTGTTTTGACATTGCGACTGCGTACTAATGCTACACTGAATTGCTTGAAATAGAACTCTTTTGACGTCTAAACTGTGTACTTATGCTGAACTGAATTATCTGATATAAAACTGTTTGACATTTAACTCTGTGTATTGCCCAATCAGCTGGGGCTGTAGAATACACTCACTGGCCCGGAGTGGTAGCACCTGATAGGGCCCTATCTATGGGTTAAATAGAACTAACAGTATTCTTATGCTAAACTGAATTGTTTGAGTAAACTGAATAGCTTGAAATAGAAATGTTTTTGACAATTAAACCGTACTTACATTTAAACTGCGTGCTTATGCTTAACTGGATTATTTGAAATAGAACATTAAAATTGTATTTACACTTAACTGAATTGTTACATATAACTTCTTGAATAGTTTGAAATAAATGTTTTTGACAATTAAACTGTGTACTTATGCTAAACTGAATTGTTTTAAATAGAACAGATTATTCACATAAAAATAGATTTGGCGTTAAATAACCTACAAAGGTTGATATGCCATAAAACCCACCAAACCAAACCAAACCTTGTACAAGAACAGCAGTGATACTATTTAACCTATAGCTGGAGGATAAGGAGATTCATACCTTTCCCAAACATATTTGTCAGAAAGTGAATGTAATAGTGCAACTGGAGTTTGAACTCGTTTACTTTGAAGTTGTAGTTCACGATTTTAACCATTGTGTCACAGAAACTCCCCAAAACGTTATATAATCTATATAAATTTTTATTTTTAGTTGATACAAACTGGATAAAAAAGTTGAACAATTGTTAAATTTAGCTATAACAAATTCCAAAAAGTTAATGTGTATCATGCACAAGAGATTTTTTTCCAGAATTTTATAGGTGAAAATTTGTGGTGCATGTTATACACAACTAATTATGGAACTAAGAAAATAAATTTCTTAACATACAATGCAGAATAAGACATGAAAATTATAACTATTATGAGACAGAGATTATCTATATATATATATATATATATATATATGTATATATCATCATCATCATGATGTTGCGCCATTAGCACAGATATTCCTGACCCTTTCTCTATTGTCCATTGCTTCTAGCAGCTCTTCAGGGCTACATCCTGCTGTTGTATCTAGGTTCTAGCTGGTCATCCTGCCTTGGCTCGTCCATGTGAAGGGGTCCACAGGAGTATGTCACTTATGAGTTTGTCTCTACTTCTCCAGCAGTGTCCCACATGTCTGGTTCGTCTAACTTGGATATATATATATATATATATATATATATATATATATACATATATATATAGGTCATCCATGTTATATATTTTTATCATAATTTATTAAATGTATAATCTAAAATATATATATATTAACAAACCACTCCACACAATTTTTAGGCGGAGTTTAACAGGTTTGAATTCAGAGTTTTCCTTCTCTTAGACTGGTTGCCATACCAAAGTTAAGGAGCCTAATCTGTTCTACTATTTGCTCATAGCTGGAGGGAGAATAGTTGGATTCATACCTTTCCCAAGGGTACTAGTGCTATGGGAAATGCAATCAGTCTTATCCTGGTTTGAATTTGAGTCACCATGTCTATTTCCTCTGGCAGTAACAATTACACCATGAAAGCCTCCAAATAATAATTAAGATTATAAGAAGAACTTTAGCATCTAACCATATTTTTTCTAAATACAATTCATAAAATCTCTGGGCTTGTATAGGTTTGCACAGCTGATACTTGATAACTGACCATTCTACAAAAATTAAAATAATGTTTTCTCTTTATCTGTTGCATTTTTCAAAACAAATGTCTTTATGTTAACTGCACAATGTCTGAGTTGGCAGAACACATCACTCCCCTCCAAACTTAGATTGGGCTTGAATGTTTGGGGCACAATATCATATTAAATTTCCCAATTATAATGAATAGAGAAAAGTTATTGACAGTAAAATTTAGTTGTAAAGTTGAAACAAAAATATATACTTGAAAAACAAGGAGTAAAACACATTTAAGATTTTTAAAGATTATTTTTTATTTTTTCAGCCAGAAATCTATCCATCTGAGTCTTGTTATTAGGATTTCATTTGTTTTTTGGCTGATTTTCATCGGCCTGAAATAACTAGCCATCATTTCTTTTTTTTTTCTTTGTGCAACATTATTTTGAACAATGTCAGCAAAATTTATTTAAATCAACATTTTATGGCATGAAAATAAAACAAAGCAATAAAAGTGAGTTAAACTGATTGTTCATGATGGATCAAGTCAAAATCAAGTTCAACCAAAATCAAAGACAAATGACTTGTTCTGAGATAATATCTATTGCTTCAAAGTAGACTTAAGAGTCTTTGAGTTGAGCACAAAAAGCCCTACCACTAGTCTCTACTAGTATATATATATATGTAATATGTGTGGGTGTCTGTATGTGTGGATATAATGGTAAGAAGTGAAATTAAATCTGGTGCTATGAACAAAAAGTAAGAAAATATGGAAAATTAGATTGATGTGTTCTGATATTTGTTGAGCGCCTCATGTATATGTGAATATGGTATATGACCTTTTTTATTGTGGGAACCACAGCTGACACACGCCCAACGGTTCCAAAAATGCCTTGAACTCCATTGGCATTCCCCTAAAAAAGGGCACCTCAGGTACCAGGCAATAAACCTAGCCCCTCCAGGAAGGGTTAGAGCTTGAAAGGACAGCTTCCAAGGCTCAAGGAGCACTGGTCTTAATGCATGTGACATGAATGCCGGCTTCCCAGAATCCATGTCAGATGGCCTCAACTGACTGCCACCAGAACCAAGACACAACCAACCTGATCAGTGTATCAGGAAACATGGATGGCCGAAATGTGTCCCACCCACTGGGCCAGAATGCAAGTCAAAAAGACAATACAGTTCTGCTAAGGATAACTTTTTTGAAAAATTGGGATTCTAAAATATTCAAAATATAATCTACATGCAGTTAAAATCAAAAGAATAACTATGTACAAGTGAAATGGGATGAATTGGAAGTAACTTGATATTGCTGAAAACAAAATGTCATCTAGTACACCTGGAAGAAGGTGTATAATGTAATTATCTGGAAATGACCCTGATGTCATCAGTTGCAGATTAAAGAGATGTAGGTGTCATCAAGGACATCTGAAAGAAGTTGGAGTGGAAACAATATACTCCATATCCAAAACCGAGCTGGAATAGATATAGCTTCCATGTGCTGGGGAGAGACTTTCACCAACAGACCAGCAGAGGTGAAAAGATGAGAGTTATTGAAGAAAGCACTAACAACTTAAAAGATAGATGTTCCATTTGGAGATAAGAATTAGCAGTTAATTGGGATTTCCTTTCATTCAGACAGCTGATCTAAAGACATATGACCTGTAACACCAATTTGCCTCCAAAAATAAGAAAGTTTCCACCGTTGTTTAGTTTTATGGAAGCACTTGTAGTGTAATGGTTATCATCATAGGAAATGGATACAGCAACCCAAATTCAAATCCTGGATGAGGCTGTTTGCATTTCACATAGTGCTAATACTCTTTGGAAAGGTATGAATCCAACTATTCTCCCTCCAGTTATGGAAAAATAGTAGGGTAAACTGGGCTTTTTAACCTTAGAATGGAAACCAGTCTAGGAGAAGAAAACTCTGTATTTAAACCTGTTAAACTGGGCTTAAAAATTGACCTTATGTCACATTCTGCTCATGGCAGAGGGGTTGGGTAAAACATAAAATTGTTTAGTAAAAAGTTTCTACAGTTGTTTAGAAAACTTGTCTCAGTGTTTTTTTTTTTTGTTTTTTTTTTTTCAATGTAAAATAATCACCCCCAGTATTCATGTTCCATAATGGACAATGAAACATAAGTCTTTCAAACTTAAATGCAAGGTTTCTCATAGTGGTGCATATGGATCCCTAGGGGTGAATAAAATTCTTAGAGTGAATAAAACCAAGTGGATGAATTTACTAGTTTGCATTTATAAATCTCTTTATAAAAAGAGAACAAAAATAACTGAATCATGTAGACTAGTAACCAGAATGCCTGATTGGGTGTGATGGCAGAATAGAATGCCTGATTGGGTGTGATGGCAGAATAGAATGCCTGATTGGGTGTGATGGCAGAATAGAATGCCTGATTGGGTGTGATGGCAGAATAGAACGCCTGATTGGGTGTGATGGCAGAATAGAACACCTGATTGGGTGTGAAGACCACTAGTGATGTGTCATTTACATGTCATCATCATCATCATGTCGTGCCGCCTGCACGGATATCCTTGACCATCTCTCGCCACTTTTCCCTATCGTTCATCGCCTCCGGCAGGTCTTCTGGGTTACATCCTGTGTCCTCACATAGCTGCTGTATGTAAGTTTGGGCTGGTCGACCTGCTTTTGCTTGGCCATATGTGGGGGTCCATAGGAGTACGTCACTTACGAGCTCATCCTTGCTTCTCCAGCAGTGTCCAGCGTATCTGGCTCGTCTGACCTGTATAGTTTTTGTGATGAGAGGCAAGTGGCCGTACAGTTGGTGTCTCGTGGGGTGTTGTCGCCAGGATTTGTTCAATATTACTCTCAACATTCTTGTGTAGTTGCCGTCAAGTTTCTTCTCCAGCCGTTTGGTTAGCGTCCATGTAGTGCATCCATATAGCAGTATCGATACAACCACTGCCTGGAAGAAACTGCGCTTCATTTCATCGGTCAGGTCTGATTTCCATATTATTGAGAGCCTATCTATAGCCGTCCATGCTTTCGTCAGTCGTGTGTCAATGTCGTTTTCTGTTGATGAGACGCTACTTCCTAGGTAAGTGAATTTGTCCACTAGCCTCAGAGAGGCTCCATCTAGAGTGGTAATGTTGCCCGTTTGGTTGTAACACATATTCAGTTTTTTGCGCATTGACATGGAGGCCAATGCCTGCTGCAGCTCGTTCCAAACTATGCAGTAGTGTCTCTACTTGATGAGGTGTATTCGCCAGTAACGCTAAGTCATCAGCGTAGTCGGCGTCTGTGATTGTTTTTGCGAGGTACCTTTTGCTTCTTTTCTTAGTCAGCTCGAAGCCATTTTCTCTGATTTTGTCGATCGAAGCTCTAAGCACGTAGTCTAGACAGATGATAAAGAGGTATGGGGCTAGCGTGTCTCCTTGTAGTACTCCTGCAACAATGTTGAAGTATTCCGTGTCTCCATCTGGTGAACGTACTTTCACTTTTGTGTTTTTGTAGAGTATCATTATTGCTGCTACGGTTTCTTTAGGTAGGCCGTATGCTAGTAGGATTAGTTCCATTTTCCCCTCTGTGGATGGAATCGAAGGCCTTGGTAAAGTCGACAAATAGTAATGTCGCCTGAAGGTTTTTTGCCCGGACGCCTTCAAGGATTCTACGGATGGTCAATATTTGTGAGGTTGTGGATCTATTTCTCCGGAAGCCATTTTGGTTTTTCCTAAGGATGTCTATTTTGGGTTCTATGCGGTTTCGTAGTAGGGCATTGTAGATTTTGGCTGCTATGGATGTAAGTGTTATCCCTCGGTAGTTCTTCGCTAATCCGAGGTCGCCTTTTTTAGGGAAAGGAAGGATGCATCCCTTCATCCATCTTTCTATCCTATTTTGACTATAGACAGCCTTGCATTGCCGGAGCAGTATATCGTCGAATTGTCTAGTCTTCCACACTTCTGGGGGGATCTCGTCTAGCCCTGCAGCTTTCTTATTTTTAATTTTTTTAAGAACTGAGTCGAGTTCTTCTTTGGTGAAAGGCCCTAGTTTAATGTCTAATTGCTCATTGATAATTCTGGTGATCGGTTCATCCATTATTTTCGGTGGGCTTCCTAGTAGCTTTTTGAAATGCTGTTCCCACAGTTTTACTCTTTCTTGTTGGCTTGCAGCTTTCAATTTTGCTTTGGCTGTGCTCTTCCTTCTACTTACTTCGTTTATTGTTTGCTATCCTGGATTGTCTATCTTCCACCAAGTCTCGAATCTTATCTATTGGATTTTGTATGTATTCTGTCTGTTCTTTTAGATATATTCCTGCTAATTGATATTGTACCTTTTCTAGTTTTCGGGCATTTGTGTTTGTTGGGTTCTTCCGATAGCTTTTGGAGGCAGTTTTCACGAGTGCACGTTTTTCTCTAACCGCTAACGTTTCCCAAGGGACTCTATATTTAGTTCTAGGTTTTGTTGGGATACACTTTGATGCTGCCTCTAGCTGTGCTTCAACAAAATTTTCATATTCGTCATTTGGGGTAACATTTTCTGTTTTCTCTTGTAGTGTTTCGAATCTGTTTCTTAATTCTAATGCATATTTATCTCTAATGTCTCTGTTGTTAAGTAGGGCCCAGTCATAGTGCCTAGTTGTCACTGTTCGTGTGGCGTTTTTTCGTAGGCTTAGACGTATTTTGGCCGTGACTATTCAATGATCGGAGGACACACCCTCGAAAGTGGAGTATGCCTCGCAGTTCATCGCACTATTTTTCCATTTTCTGTTTATAAAGAGGTAGTCTATCTGTGCTTTACTCTTGTTCGTGTATGTGTGGGTCCATAATTTTCCCTCCCTTTTTTGAAAGTTTTTATTGAGGCATGTTAATCTATTTTCTATCATGAAATCAATTAGATGTTGTCCATTCCTGTTTGACGTGTTGTGTAGGCTGTATTTGTTGTTTCTGTTTTTCCTGATTTGTGCATTCATATCTCCGCCAATGACTAGCAGGTTGTGTTTCGGAATGCTATGTACTAGGGAGGATAGCTCCTCGTAGAAGGTGACTAGTTCGGTTTCTTTGCTAACATTGGTAGGGCTGTAGCAGGAGATGATCGTTGCTTTGGGGTTGCCATTAAACGTTGCAGCCATCATCCTAGGTTGTATTCTCTCAATGCCATTAAGCGTTTTTTGCGCTCTTGGTCCTATAAGCATTCCCACCCCTCCTACCGATGCATTGACAGAGTTTTTCCATGCCGATACAGTCACCAGCATCCATCCATTGCCAGTTTCGTGATATTTGATATCTTCGGTGTGAGTGTATCGATGTTCTTGTATACAGATTATGTCTATCTTATGTTCTACGGCTGATGCAGTTAGCTCTGGTAGTTGACCTATTCTATTTAGGGTTCTAACGTTAAATGTCGCTATCTGTATTGTTTGTTTGCATTTCAGTAGTGTTTGTTTGAGCTCTGTAGCTGATTTTTTGAACACTGAGGCCAGGGCTCCAACCTCAGCAGGACGCGCCCCTTTTTTACCCGCGCGAAGAGCGATGCGGTTTGTGAATGTGGTTTGAGTATGAGTCATGGTTATCTTTCGATGGCTGTTTTTATTCTCATCTATAGAAGCCACTCTTATAGATGAGCAGCAGTAGTTCCCTGATCGAACTGACAATCCTGAGCGATAAGCCGCAAGACTCACACGTTCAGGAAATATTAGGCATTGCGAATTCGAACACCTTCATGTACACGATGCTGCTTCCCATGTGTACGTGAAAAAGAAAAAAATAAATAAAAAAAAAAATAAAAGTAGAAAATAGAAAAATAAAAAATAGAAAATAAAAATAAAATGAAATAAAATTAAATCCTTTTACCTTAAGTTTTAACTTAGTTAAAGTCCAGGACTTACGTATATTCAAAGAAATTTTGGGGTATGTTCTATCTTGTCATCTGATATGGGCCCTACCAGGTTTTTATTTTTTTTTTTTAATTTTTAGTGGAGGTGGAATGCTAAATTTCTAAGTTTGGCGCGGTAAATTCAAACAATTGTTAAGTTGACTCGTGATAGTTGCATCTGGTAAAACAATTTAGTCGATTAGAAATAAATCAAGATTCTTAGATTAAAATATAACAAAAATTCACCAGCAGATTTTACAAGTCATAGAAAATCCAGTGTTATTTTTAAAAAAGAAAATTGTACTAACCTCTACCCAACGAGTCTTTCCTCACAATTGTTTAGTTTTTTTTTTCTATATATCCACATATTTATGAAGCTTTTATGTCTTTCCTTATATTTATAATGCCACCTGATTCTAGAATGTTCCATTCCAAATATTTCTTTAGTGTTTGGTTTGGCCGTTTTCTTTTGGGGGGTGGGGATTAATTTGTGATAGCTGGGAGTGTTTGCATTTGTTGGCACAATAATCTATACTAATTTATGCTAAATTTCTAAGTTTGGCGCGGTAAATTCAAACAATTGTTAAGTTGACTCGTGATAGTTGCATCTGGTAAAACAATTTAGTCGATTAGAAATAAATCAAGATTCTTAGATTATGTGGATCTTTTAAATGAATGAACAATCTGACTGTACAAAAAGATCCAGATCTTTTCAGTGTCATTTGCAAAGCATATAATCACATTTTCATGAAAGGAATCATTCAGAAACAATTATATTTTAAATGAATTATCTTATAAAAATACTGAATTCTAAAATATCCCTTTTTATAATAGGTTATGAGATGTCTCTAGAAAAAAAGATTACTATATGATAAGAATAAAAATATAGATTAAAAAAAGAAAGAAAAATAATGAAAAAGTAAAATGAAAATACAATGCCTGCAATTTTAATTTTCATCCATGTTAACAGATTTTTAATGAATAAAATTAAATCGTCATTTACAAAAAAATCTAATCAAAGAGATTCGGATCATCACTTGTTAAGTCAACTTCAGTATTGTGAGGTATTTCTTGGTGTAAGTATCATTATATGATTCAATATTCCATTTATAATAAATTATTTGTATTTTGTAAAAATTTTAATCTTGAAACCAAAAACATTTAAAGAATTAACCCCTCTCATAACAGCATCCGATGAGAATAAGAAAAAGTTGTCAGCAATATTCAGTTCATTTATTTGAGAGTGAATGGAAATTGAATTTTGTTACAAAAATGGTACTTCAAGTAAAATGTTTAAGAAGCCCAAATCTAGGTAAGATATATTTTATTTTTTAGAATATACCTACCTGTGATGTGAGAGATTTTTGAATTGTACTTTTTGCAATGCATTCTTCTTTATTTTGGCTGAAGACCGGAGGGTGGGCTGGCTGGGTCAGGCTCAATGGATCAATACTGATGTCCCAAAGACGAGACCTAGCAGCAAATGAATCTGATTGGATATCTCTGGAATTGTCTTTCTCTGGATTCTTTTGAGATTCCTTGCTTATTGTTGCGTTAATCCCAGAAGAAAAGGACTCAGGTGTTTCATCCAGGACTGAAATAAAATTGTAACAGCTTAAATTATTAATAACAACTGACTTTTTTTTCTACTTTGTGGCAAGCCAAGTTTACATCCTAGACAAAGCTGTTTGCATTTCCCTTTATGTTAATACCATTGGTAAAGGAATGAATTTATCTCTTCTCCCCAATAGTAATGAGTAAATAGTAGGGTAGGCTGTGTTCTATAGCCTTGGTTAAGCAATCAGTCTAGAAGGAAAACCTTGAATTGAAACCAGCTATACTCCACTTAAAAATTGACCTTGTGCCGCATTCTGCCAGTAGTGGAAGGGTTGAAAAAATACATACACATGTTCAAAACATACTATCAGTAGGCCAAACAAAGATAATCAGAACATTTTATTATTTCTAGTGAAACTTTACAATCAAAATAGGTGGGGGTAACTTTGTGGTATAATGGTTAAAGCGCTGGACTGTGGAATTGTAGTTTGAACTCCAGTTGCACTATCATGTTCACAATTATTTTTGGACTGCTGAATATTCGTATTTTTGGTTACAGAGTTTCAATGCTGTAGAGTTTGATAATAATACTTAATGTCATCCATTTTGATTGTATAATGTTCCATTTGAAATGATAAAATCTTTGTTTTAGAAGAAAATTATCTTTTCAATAAAAACTGTTAGAGGTCTACTTATTTAAGAGTGATTCTGTATTTACCATTTTTTTCCTGTTCTTAAAGTCACTTTTATTCCTTTTTGTTTGTAGGGTTTTTCTTTCTTCACCTAAGACATACTTCCTTGTTTTATCTGCTAAATCTTTGGTGAAGTAATTATAGTTACACAGTCTTTTATATCACAAAAAAATGTAATGACTATGTAAGGAGAAAAGAAGGAGGAAAGAGATTCATGAGTAGAGGTGTGTATTCCTAAGAAGCAAGATATGCATTACCTACTACATGCACACACACACACACACACACACACACACACACACACACACACACACACACACACACACACACACACAGGATCTACTTAATATCACAAATATTCTATTTTAAATTTTGTCTCATTTCATTCAAAATATTTGTTTGTTATTATGGTAAGCATTAGTTTTCACACATTGAGTATTTCTTCATTCTACTCTCTCTCTCTCTCTCTCTCTCTCTCTCTTTCTCTCCTTTGTCAAGCAAACAGGGAAGGGAGATTTCTTCTCTTTGTGAACAAGGCTGAAATATCTAATTCCAACAATTAGCAAGATATACTGCCAACTATTGCTACAACAGACTTCACAGACAGTTCAAGCAATGATGACCCTAATCCCCAAACATATTTCATATTATATTTTTCATAAGAGATATACCAACACTATTGAGCAGGATGAATGTGTATGTTAGAAGAAAAGAAAATGAGAATCTCTGGATGAGGTGTTTTAATCATTATATGTTTTTGTTGTGAATCTTACAGTCTTATTACAAAAGATACTAGAGAAAGACTTGAGAGTACATGACTAAAATGTAAAAAAACAAAATAACAATAACAAAGAAATTAGTCTCAATTAATCCTATTGAAAAATAGCATGTCTCAAATAAAATCCTTAAATAAAACCAACATACAGTGGTTTCTCTTAGAATCTTCTTGAGTATTTGTCATTTCTGAATTTTCCAGGCAGGTTGGTGAAATTTCTTCTTGAGGTATGGTTAAATCCATCACCTGGTAAAGAAAACAAAAAAATGACAGATATAATTAAAATGAAGACACTTACCATTAGATAAAATCAATAATACTAAAGAGGTGGGCTGAAAAGTTCATATGATAACATCATATTTGCTCCTGATGAATTTTTTTACCAATCGGATCCAAGCCCAGCAGCACCAATGGAAGAAGTGTGAGGACTGCAAGGGAGATTATATTGAAAAGTAAACCTCATTTGGCCATATTTCATGAGAGTATCTTGGTCAGCCTATGAACTTTTCAGACAACCCTTGTATAACTACTCAATACACAAAAGTATAAACCCTTGTATAACTACTCAATACACAAAACTTAAATGTAGAGTAAATATCACAAATTTAAAGTATAATAAGAAATAAGATTAACTCACTACTTAGAGTTCCACACTCTTGATCATCAGGTGAATTTCTTTCAACTACATTTGTAGTCATCTGAATTTCACATAGCATTAATATCCTTGGGAAAGGTAAGAATCTAAATATTCTCTCACCATCTATGGGTAAATAATAGGGAAGGTTGGGCTTTTTAACCTTGGTATGGAAACAAATCAAGGAGAAGGAAAACTCTCACTTCAAACCTGTTCAACTCTGCTTAAAAGTTGACCTTGTGTCATATCTTGCATGTAGTGGAGGGGGTGGTAATTACATATATTTGTTGTTTGAAGTCTACAAAATTTATAGTACTCTTGACATTTATATAGCAACATTTAAATCATGTAATTTAATCAGATAATTACCTTGTTTTAGGGAATTTTTTTATTGACTTATGACTATGCAACTTATAACAACCCACATATACAACTGCGACTAAAAGTCATGACTGAAATCCAAAAAAAAAAAAAAAAAAAAGATGAGAAATTTTATGCAACAGGTAATGGAAATGAGTGCTGGTTCCAGTGTACCATACAATAATGACTTTTTTGGGATCAGCAGTGGCAGCTTGTCTATAGGCACTGTGGAAAACTTGTTGGCTGTAGACATTGCAAAAGATACAGAATCTTTTTGGTTCTGTACTTACTTTTCTACTTTCCTTTCTTAAGTTTTGCAAAAAGAGATCCCAACACAAGGGGAGACAACTTAAAACAAAGAGAAACTGTTTCAATAATTTACAATAATTATTCACATTAATTAGCCATTTCTAATTAGGTTTGGTTTCTTTGTTTTATGGCATATCAATTTTTGTGGGTTATTTAATGCCAAAGCCATTCATGTAGAAGAACAGTAGTGGTACTATTTAATCCATATCTGGGGATATAAGTGCGGTTCATACCTTTCCCAAGGTACTAGTCAAAAAGTGAATGTAATAGAACAACTGGAATTTGAACCTTTTTATTATGATGCTGCAGTCTAGCATATTAGCCACTAAGCAATGGGAACTGCCCCACATTACTAATAAGGTTTCTTCAGTAGTAGAATATATACAATCATTAAAATCAGTTCTGATCCATGTCTGGATCTCTTATCTTACATCGATGTATCACCTTGTAATTTTTAAAATCCTACAACCCAAACCTATTTGGATTAAAACCATTTTGGCTTTGTTTAGATTTGAAGATGAGTTTCCTTGTTAAAATCATTAGATATCATCAAATATCATGCAGACTTTCCTGTCAAATTTTCAAGTTTAATTTATATATATATATATATTTGTTTCAAAAAGAGATGCAGAAGTAGGATGGGGCTGTACTTCTGAAATCTCTGATGCCACCACATATCCTCCATCTATGGGTTATTTGTCTGTATCACACTGTATATTGATAAATGCCACAGTAGCCTGTTTTTTTTTCAATTTTTTCCTCAAATCCTTTAGAGTAATGAATATGAATATGAAAAATATGATATATGAAAAATCTTTGCCAATTTTTTTTTTCCTTTTATATCCTTCTTTGTTAACAGTTGATTTCTTTTTGGCATATACGAATGAATGAATGAAAATCACTAAAAGTATTATTAATACTTAAAAGCAGAATTTGATGATTTAGCCAGTGAATTTTTCTATTTATTTTTTTAAAAATAAAATTCCTTTTAGTAAGTTTTTGCACTCAGTGTGTTTCATATTGGAGTCTGAGAAAAAGCTAGATGGGTACTGCACAAGAATGCTACATGCTGTTTTGAAAAAATCCTGGAAGGGAGAGTTCCCTATGGCCTTGTGGCTTACATGCTGGAGTGCAACATCATAGTAATTGAATTTAAACTCCAGTTGTATATTATGTTCACTTTTGGATTAATCCCCTTGGGAAAGGCATGAACTCCCTTTTCTCACCAACTATGGATTAAATAATACTACAACTGTCTTACAAAGATGGCTTTGGCATTAAATAACCCATGAAGGTTGATATGCAATTAAACAAAGAAACCAAATCAAATCCTGGAAGTAGCACCCCCACAAAAAAACAACAAAAAAACCCAGCTGTACAGCTACTTACCTCCCATCTCATAAACCATCTAACTGAGATGAGCAAGACATGCTGGGTATAGGAGAAGTAAGGACCAACTCATATGTATTGTTCTCCAATGAACTCCTACACATGGACACACCAGTGTTGGTTGACCAGCAAAAACTTACATTCATCAGCTCTGTGCAGACGATGGATGCCGTCTAAAGAACATGCCAAGAGTGATAACTGATAGGGACCGATGGCAAGAGAGAGTCAAAGGAATCTATGCTGTCAGCACACCATGATGATGGTGCACATTGAAAATCAAAAAATGGAATTTTTAGAGGGTAGAAATTAATGCAAGCAATTTTCAGTGAATAAAATGAGGGATTCAATAATTATCTCCTTTAGATAATTTGCACATCCAGCAGGGGTCTATTGTTGGAAATGGATATGGTGAACTGATTTCAAGTCCTGGATGAAGCTGTTTGCATTTCACATAGCACTAATACCTATTGTCCCTCTAGCAATGAGTAAATAGTAGGGCAGACTAGGCTCTTTAAACTTGGTATGACAACCAGTCTAAAAGGAAAACTGAATTCAAACCTGTTAAACTCTACTTAAAACTGACTCTGTGTGTCATCCTGCTTATGTGGAAGGGTTGGTAAATATATGTATATTCATATTGTGATTTCAGTATTTGAATGCTATAGAGTTTGATAATAATTGATAATAATAATACCTAATAACATCTACGAGGGTCATTCAATAGATAAGATGAATTTTGTATAAAGAATTAGCAATAGACAGCACCTTTTAAAGCTGTGGACCCTGTGATGATTCTAATGGTCCACTTTAGCAGCTCCTGTTATACCAATTCTAGTCAAGGCCCTGTAGAGCAAATGCCCTGCAAATCTCCTGATAAGTGTTCTGGATATGACACTAAACCATCTGATGGTGAAACTTCAGTCATGGAGCTTTGGGAAATGTGAAGTACCCCTTTGTTGCATTTACTCCCAGGTTCACTCTGACCTGGAATGTTAGGATCCCATCTATGGGTCAAATAGTTGCTTGAAGCCATTTAGCTGTGTGCAGTCAGATGATTAATATCAAATAGAATTGTTGTGTTAGATAGGAATACTTGTAACCATTTAACTGTGTTAATATTAAATAGAATTATTACTGTTTGATGAGAATATCTGTAATTGTGAGCCAACAAATGATTGATATTAAATAGAATTATTTGAGCAAGAACAAATCATATCTATAAAAACAGGACTTGGCATTAAATAACCCACAAGGGTTTACATGCAATTAGACCAAATAACCTAACCTAAAAAATATCTACCTGTTCTTTGATGACCTCTTCAACTGGAGAATTCATTCTTGATGATTGAGATGAACAGTTTTGGTTTGGAGAGGTATTAAGAATGGGATAATCCATTTCACTGAGTGAATCTGAAAATAATCCAAAGAAAATTTATTTAGAAAAAGAAAAAAAAGAAAGAAAGAAAAAAGTCTTTCTGTGATTCTGGCAATTTGAACATAAAAAAGTATCCTTTAAAAATGAGTTATCTCCCTTAAAAAGACAATGGGTTACTACTATTCCCTCTGTTTCTTTTTTAATCCAATGAGTATTGAATTCATTAAACTAATGATTAATCTGTGAAACAAGCCTTCTAATAATCCCTTTCTAGGAGATGTTCTTTTCTTATCTGCTACATAATTATTTCAGACACTTATATATTTATGTTACATTTTTTCCTTAATCAATTTCAATAGTTTTTTTAGCAGAGTGTACATGTTTTCATAATTTTATCCCTAAGTTTATGTTTAATTTTTAAAGATGATTCATTAAAAGATTAAAATCAAAGCAGGTCTTAATATCAAGTCATTATACACTAATATACTCACAAATAAATGTCTTAATCTTTTAAAGAAACATCTAAAAAAAAAGGAAAAAAAATTTGTTGACTTTGTAGCAGAAAGAATTGCAAACCATTATTTAGTGCAGGAATTGTTTTGCCATTGGAATTTTGAAATTATACATTTCATCCAATTAGAACGACCCATGCCATTCTGCCTGGGCATACCTCACTGGGCACCATAAAAGGCAGCGCTAAACACATGCGACCTCTCTTTTCTTTTCTCATTCCTCTTGGCTGGCAGATGGTAAGACCAGCTGATATGAGAGATAACATTTCTCTCTCCAGTTTGGGACGATTCCAACAGCAGGCAGGGACTATCCATCTTGAGAGAGCACACTTCAACATTTGTTGACCTGCATACCTTAGGAGACCATTACCCGGTCAATTATTTCTCCTTCCTAAACCAATTGGACCCGAAGCTTCTGGCTCAGCACTAAACTCCCGCATAGCCATTTACAAATGATTGCCTATTCTATTCAACTCGTAGCATAAGGAAAACTTCCTCTCAAGCAGTAATTAAACTTCTAGAGTGAAAGCCATCAGTATCTACGCGTTATTTATTTTATTTCTATAAAAATAACAAGAGGCAACAGAACGATACTACATTAATTATCATTTATGCCAAAATGGTAATATCATCTACCTTCCAGTTATAACTTAAACAAACAACACTAAATCATTCAAATTAATAGTATAATTTTTTCCAAGCCTTACAAAGGGAAATATTATGGCAGTCATTTAGAGCTAAATAAAAAAAATCTAAGTGAACATCCTTAAGTGTGCTAATTCCATAAATTTTGCCCGGATACATATATATATATCATTCACCGTGAAATATGGGGTCAGGTGTAGGTTAGACCAAGCTGTGTTGCCGTTTGATATCTGACTCCATTCTGAGGTTATTTTATTTTACCCTACGTTGTCTAGTTGATATAACTCCTTGAACAAGAAAGGCCCCAAAAGAATTATACGAAAGAAGACAGCAACAGATAGGAGATGAAGACGTTTCTTTTATATTTTTCCTTTATTTCCTGGATTCAACAACCATTCAACGGGTGAGGGAATTTTCCCTGAATACAATTGAAATCGTTGAATCCCCTAGTCAAGAAGTTTAAAAATACATTAATCATTTCTTGGTATATGTTTGTCCTCATTTGGTATTTTAAAGCTTCAACAATGGTTAGTCACTTTTGGGAGTTTGTTGAAGTCCAGTGTTTTAGTTTGTAGTTCCATTTCGTAGCCTTTTATATTTCGGCATACTGTTAACCGAGAGGGCTACTACCAGTGAAAGGACTAGCCAATGCTTCGTCCAAAGATGAATGCATGGCATCTTCCACTAGTTAGCAAGGTGTTATCACTTCGCTGGTCATTGCCTGAAAGAGAATGAGCTTACTCCTTTTGTCGGGAGGTCCCTTTACACACGAGTTGTCCCTTTTTCCTGTCAGAGACCTCTGGGAGTTTCTGTATTTTTTAATAATTTTCTTTGTTTAATACAATTTAATTTTTTTTAAAAATTTATTTTTTCATTCCCTACAGACATACATATATAATAATACATAGATTTGCACACATACACCCAAATGAGGTCTGTCTGAAAACTAATGAAACTGGATATGCTGTGTGAGCTATAGGCAAAAGAGGGATAAGCAGATTGTGTAATCTTAACATGATATCTTGGGAGTATATAAATGGAATTTAGGCTTTCTGCAACCATAACATTTTTTTATATGCTTTAGCTTACACTTTTTCTTTTTCAGGTTGTTTTACTATGAGCACTGAAGAACGAATGATGAATAGCAAGTAACAAATAAACCTGAAATTTTTGGTCTGGTTAAGGAAAACTCCATCACAAGCACTTGAAATTCTTCAGCAAGTGTATGGAGATAACAGCATTCCATGCATATGTGTTTTTGAGTGGCACAGGAGGTTCAAAGAGGAGTGTGAGGAGGTGAAAGATGATTCCAGGAGCAGGAGGCTTTCAACAAGCAAGACTGAGGTTAACATTGAGGCAGGTGGAGAGTGGTAATCATCGGTTCTGAGTTTGAATAATTCCAAGCCAGCTGAACATGAAAAAAGACAATGTTTGGAAGTTTATCATTAAAGATTTGAGCATGTGGAAAAGTCTGTACAAAATTAGTGCTCAGACTGCTGAATGATGATCAGAAGGAGCAAGTGTATTAGGATATTATTGAGCATCTTCAAACTTAACCAGACTGGCTTCGTAGGGTTCTCACAGGTGATGAGACATGGATTTTTGCATACAACTTGGAAATCAAGCATTGGAGCAGTCAGTGGAAGTCTTCAATATTGTTGAAGAAGACAAGACATGTTAATTACATTCTTCTTTTGAGGGGCATTGTCTACAGCGAGTTCTTGCCACAGGACCAGACCATCAATAAGCAAGTCTACAAGTAGGTCCTGTGGTGTGTGCTTCACTTAGTGCACAAAAAGAGAGAAGAGTTGTGGTAGAACAAATTGTGGCTGTTTCACCATGACAATATACCTGCGCATATTGTCCTGAACATCCAGCAGTTCCTGGCTGAAAGAAAAATCCCTGTAACTTCTCTCTTTCCCTGATCTTGTTCTGTGGGACTTTTTTCTGTTCACTAAGCTCAAGGGGATCATCAAGGAGACTTATTTTAAAGGCATGAAGACTATCAAGAGGGCTGTAATGACAGAGCTGAGAACCATCCCGGAAGAATCCTTCAAGCAGTGCATAGAAGCATAGCAAAGAAGGATGGGAAAGTACATCAGACTTGAGAAGGATTAGTTTGAGGTAAAACCATGTAGTTTGTTGTTTGGAATTGAAATAAATTGTTTGTGACACCAGTCCTGTTACATTTCGGACACACCTTGAATATATTCACATACATATACAAGCATGAACTTGTGACAGATTGCCTCAGCTCTGCAATGCATTTGTTCAGTGATTTATGTAACCCAATGCTATGTTTATAACACAGAGTCTGAGATGGTGTGACAAAAAACAAAGGAAATAAAAGGAAACTCAAACTCAAGGTTTGAAGGACTGGACTTGCTCACAGTAGAGAGGTGTGTGTTACCTCATACCTTCCTTTGGCACTGTTCCTTCCCCCCATGTGTCTGGTATGAAGTCTGTGTTGCCAGATCCTAGTAGATCACCCTAGCTTTAGTGGCATCAGCAGACTCTGCTGCTTTATCTGATCAATTGACTGATGAATTCCTCTGACCAACTCTCTTTTAGTCTCTGACTACACTTGTACATATGCAGGGGTGAATATTTCCTACTTCGAGGCCTCAAGCTACCCACGGAATGGACATATAAATATTGTCAGACTGTATGTCTCTAGGACAGTCTAAAAAATGTCATAATAAAATTGAAGTCTTTTAAATCATGGCTCAACTTTATCTCCACTTAGACTGGGAGAAAAGGATGAGTGGTTCACACATAAAATACATACAGCCACCCACACACTCAACACGCCCATGCAGATATGACCAGGCCTTTATATGTATATACACATATACATACCTATGGTCAACTCACAACCATACATGCATGTACAAACATACATACATGTACCCACACCAACTCATGTCTGCCGTTATATGCATGCACAAATATGTCTAACTCTATATATTACCACACCAAAGGTCCATAGTATCACATACTGAATTGAAGAATGCTTATATCATTGTGGTTTGAAAGGTTATTAGAAGTTA
This sequence comes from Sepioteuthis lessoniana, assembly GCA_963585895.1. Taxonomy (NCBI): domain Eukaryota; kingdom Metazoa; phylum Mollusca; class Cephalopoda; order Myopsida; family Loliginidae; genus Sepioteuthis; species Sepioteuthis lessoniana. The sequence continues at coordinate 84,369,970 of OY757918.1, forward strand.
AAAAACAATGAGATTGTGGGGTATCAATGCAAAGTAGGTGAGGTTAGGTTGTTTGAAGTACCTCTGCTTTTCCCAAGATCTTACTCATTCCTTCTTATTGTAATATAATTAAGGATGGTAATTAATTATATTAGTTCATTATTTTATTTGTAGTAATAAATTGTGAGTTAGCTAAAATCTTCGTGTTGAAGTGTAAGTCACATACATAAAGTCAAATAGTGCACATGATGAGATTGACAGGGTGTTTTGAAATCTGTAGCAGACAGAATGTTGAAAATAAATACATTGAATGCAATGACAGCTGATTTAGCTGTTGGGTTTGTGAAAAGTTTTAAATGACGTGTTCTTATTATCATTAGTCGAGGAGATAATATATTATATAAGCAGAATAATCAGGCAGTCAAGTCAGTTGAGAGAGTTGGGTTGGACAGAGAGGGTTGAAATTTGGGTCCAGAGTTGACAGCCCTCTGGGGGCAAAGTGTTTGATTGGGGGAGAAAATGAAGTCTGTGTTTTGTTGTTTGAGACTTTTAGTGTTTCTAGTAACATGACTTAATTCTTTCACTATCTTTCTCTTGTGTTTTGCTGATGACTGCTGTGAAATGTTGCAGTCAGAAAATAAACTTTTGTATTTGAAACAACGGGTCTACCTTGTATTTGAGCAATGTAACACTTATTGATATTCAAAATGGTGTTGTGTCAGTGAGGCAATGTTACACTTATCATTTTCATCTCCATCTTTCACAACCTTTCTGGAACATTCCTTTTTTAATCACTTTAACTAGCATGTTGCTACATCAAGTTTGCCAAAACGAATGTCTCATTTTTTATTTTTGGTTAGATTTTATCCTTTCTTTCTCCATTCCCACAATGCTTCTTGTTTCTGGTTTGTATTTGTGCTATTTCTTCTTCTTCCTACCACTAGGTAAGTGAAATGCCATCTTTTCTTTTTCCTTTCATTCAAACTACAATTATACAGAAAAGTCTTTTATTTTTTTAAATTATTTCAGAGAACAAAAGAAAAATAAATCAGTTTGTTTAAGAACAAAAAAATATTTACTCTTTCCCTTTTTAGGAGATCTTCTCACTGAATCTTCAAACACTAAAGATTTCATAAGTTAAATGAAAATTTATAATTTCTCAGAATGCTAAAAAATAAATTATCCCTGAAAAAAGAAAAAAGAAATACATTTTAAGTAAATAAAACAGGATAAATACTTACCAAGTTTTTCAGTGTGGGAGAGGAAAGTGGTTGAACTCCAAGACTCAGAGAGTGATTCTCTGGGAGATAAGTACACTTCCGTTGGGGCACTGTTTACATATTCTTCTAAAAGTTCCTCATTTTCAATTGTCATTTCTCCTTTGCTATTATTCTGAATAAATGAAATATCAAACATTTTTAAATCTACTTACTGATTGATTAGAGAAATCATAAAAAAAGCAATCATCTAAATGTTTTCAGTACAAGTAATTTGCACACAGTTAAATGACATGCTGCGAGCAATCTTGAACAAGTCCTGGCGACAACACCCCACAAGACACCAACTGTACAGCCACCTGCCTCCTATCACGAAAACTATTCAAGTTAGACGAACCAGACATGCACGACACTGCTGGAGAAGCAGGGACGAACTCATAAGTGATGTACTCTTATGGACCCCCACACATGGCCGTGCAAAAGCAGGACGACCAGCATGAACATACATTCAGCAACTATGTGAGGATACGGGATGTTGTCCAGAAGACCTGCCTGAGGCGATGAACGATGGGGAAAAGTAGCGAGAGAGGGTCAGGGATGTCCATGCTACCAGCACGACATGATGATGATGAAATGACATCAAGTATTCCTATCTATTAATAATTATATTTAACAATAATAATCATGTTTACACACAGTTATATGGTTTGGTTTATTTATTTTAATAGCATATCAACCTTTGTAGGTTAATTAATGCCAAATCCATCCTTCTAGAAGAACAGTAGTGTTACTATTTAACCCATAGCTGGGGTGGTTTTATGTATTCTTATCCAATAATAATTTTCATATCAGATGTATAGATGGGACTCTAACAGGTATTACCTTCTTTGGGTCAAAGTGGACCAAGGAGTAATGGCAATAAAAAAGATATTCTACTTTCCTCAAAGCTCTAAAACTGGAGTCTTACCAAAAGATGCAATTTAGTATCATATATCAGGACACCCTTTTTGCGGAGGGTCATAACTCTCTGCCAGCTCAATTGGCTGGTGCTGTAGAATACACCAACTGTATCTCTGCAGAGAGGAAAGACTCCCCCAATGAGCATCCAGGGTATGGCACTGAACAGTCTGATGGTGAGGCTCTGGTAATGTGGAGTACCCTTTCATTGCTATCACTCTCAGGTCCATTCTGACCCAGAATGGTAGCACCTGATAGGGTCCTATCTATGGGTCAAATAGAACTGTTTGACATTTAAACTGTGAAAACAAATGACATGCTAAATTGAATTGTAAGAAACAGAACTGTTTGATCATTTAACTGTGTGTAAACAAATGACTGATGTTTTAATTGAGTTGTTAGTGATACATAGTAATACTTGGAACCATTTAACTTTGTTGATTTAATGCTAAATTGAATTGTAAGAAATAGAACGGTTTGATCATTTAACTGTGTGTAAACAAATGACTGATGTTTTAATTGAGTTGTTAGTGATACATAGTAATACTTGGAACCATTTAACTTTGTTGATTTAATGCTAAATTGAATTGTAAGAAATAGAACGGTTTGATCATTTAACTGTGTGTATCTACAAAATGTCTTTACAAATCATGTATTTAATATATATGCAAAAATAGGATTTGGGATTAAATAACCCATAATGGTTGATATGTCATCAAAACCAATTTGCAGAAGATACAGTGAGCGTAGTCAAAGTCCTTTTTTTTTCGAAAAAATTTTAAATATTCTTCAGGAAACCCAATCTGTCAGTGACAGATTAAAAAATGGCTATTTTTCTGACACTATATGCATCGCAAACAGAAATAAATTAATAATGTATTCAAGAAATGTTAATTAAAAATAAAGTTGGCCTCAGTTACAAGTCTTTGCTTATAATTATTGTGTGTAATTAAAATGATTGCATTACACTTGAAAGATTGAATTTGATATTACTGTTGACAAACGCAGAGCAGAAAATTACAACAATTATATCAATACAAAAGAGGAAGCGAATGGATTATATGAAGTGAGACACCCTCCACCAGTTCTGTGTATCTGGGTCAGGTCTTTAATAGTCTCATGACTTCTCACATGAGATGAGTGAGGATGAAACCGGAGAGGAGGATTAATTTTCCCCTGACAGTGAGAACAGAGGTGCAGATTATTGTAAATTTCATTAGCAGTAAAAATGAAATCAGTAAACTGAGTTTGAATTTTAGCCAAGAAAAAAGGCATGAACTCATATGTCATCATATGAGCATTACTGCAATGATTGAGGGAGAAAAGAGGGTGGGTGAGTGAATACTTGAATAATCCATTCTCTTATAGCTACCTTAACTGCACAGGCAGTAGCAGTAAAAAACTGTTACCTCCATAATCAACCTTGACAAGAGCTCATAGGAATTAGAAGACAGTGAAAGCAGAATTTATATTTCAGTCTGAATGTTCACATGATTATTTGTGACAGGTTTAAATTGGTTTTCTTCGAATTTGGCAAATAGTTATAGAGTGTATATCTTGAAATAATTTTAAAACCTTTTAAATATTTGTTTTTAATGAGTTGAAGAAAAGCCTATTCATATACCTACATTTTTTCTTTTGAAATCATTTGAATACTGAACACCAGCAATTTTAATATATGATTTGTATATTATTGAAAGTGTATATTGCAGAAACTAAGCCTGAAATTGAATATGAAATGTCTATATAAAATTGTATACAAAAATTATATGTGAAGTTTATATGTAAAATCGTATACATAAATTATAAATGAAATTTGTATATATTTCATATCTTTTGATAAAAATAATAAATGAAATTTCTTTATGAAATTGTATAAAATTTATATAATTATGATGCACATCCTTTATGAAATTGTATAAAAGTTGTACATGAAAGTTATATGTTCACAAGATTATTTGAGACTAAGTTTTATTGTTCTTAAAACACTTTAAGATCTTTAAAATATTTGTCTTTAATAAAGTGAAAAAAAGCTAATTGATGTGGTTAATGCTTTTAATCTGAATTATTTGAACATCTATCTTTAAAAAAATGACTAGTTAAAGAATAAACAATTACCTTTTTTCCTCCAGTAACTTCAGCATTCATTTGGGAAAACTTTCCTGGCAAGAAATACTTTGAAAAATCCATTTTATAGGGGACCTGATAAATGAACCAAGAAATTTAATGGAGTCAGAACTCTTTCTTAAAGAGTTTAAGAAAATGATAACGAGATTTCTCAACTATTCTGTTTTTAAATAGAAAGTTTATTTTTTATTGGAATTACTTGAAGCTATAACTATTTATTAAGGATTATTATTATTATTAGTTAGCTGAGACAGAAATTTTACTTTCATTCAAGGTTATTGGAATGTTTGGTAGTAGTAAAGATAGTGAATCAAGTCCCCATTCTCCATGGAACAATATAAACATAAATATATCTGTGATATACCAACACTGAACAAAACAGAAAGAAAGACAAGGTAAACTCATTTACACATACAGGAACATTTAACTTTTTATAGACATAATATATATGGTGGTATAATTAAAAGGAAAGAATACATAAATGTACCCTATGAATAAGCAGTATATGGAAGAGGTACAAAAATGGAAAAAGGATTACTTGACAAGAGAGGTTAATATAGCTATATGGCTTTACTGTTCCCTTCAAAGAATAGAGACAAAAAGAAGTTGAGAAGGAATTTCTGTCAGGTAACCACCCTATGAGGCCCTTAATGGACATGCCAATTCTCTAAGGGAGATAATTATTATATATATTTACTTACCCTTCTGTCAATTTTTAAGTGGAGTATAACAGGTTTGAAGACAGAGTTTTCCTTCTCCGAGACCAGTTACCATATTAAGGTTAAAGATCATAGTCTGGCCTACTATTTACCCCGAGCTGGAGGCAGAACAATTGGATTTACACCTTTCTTAAGAGTATTAGTGCTATGTGAAATGCCAACAGTCTTGCCCAAGATTTGAACTCGTGTCACCATGTCTATTTTCTGCAATGGTATACATTATACCACAAGACAAACAGGGGAAAAAACAAAAGCCTAACTTTTTTCTTTATTCTTGTTTAAAAGCTTTGTTAAGCTCACTGTCAGGTAATTTCTTATTTATAGAACTTATAATTCTTCAAACAATGAATAAATGATGGAAGAAGAAAAGAAAAAGAAAATAATAATACCTGTGAAATACTAATAATACTATTAAAATAAAACCAAGATTACTTAACAAGTAATGTGTCATCTTTTCAGTTTATACTTTAATTACATGTTTATCCACTTCTTTTTGTCATTTAGACTGAAATGATGATCAATGTTTTTTTAAGTTTTTCCAGGAGCAAGGATCAGTAAGACTGCTTTGTAATTTAATATAAGGTTTCATAGAGATAATAAGTATTATTTTTAAATATAGCATGAATAAATTTCAAACTTTCTTTACTAAGCAAACTTGGGTCTATCTTGTTGTAAAGATTAGATTTATAAAGATAAGATCAACTGGTTATATTGTCCAATATAACCAGTTGATCTTTCCTTTACAAATGGAACCTATAATTGTTAAACTGAACAGCAAGGGTTTATCTATGACTGAAAAATGGATCAATTTTAATGCCATGTCAACCTGTCTTGGGTCATTCTATGCCAAGAAGTAAGAGAATCACATTCATTGTATGTTTATATTCATATTTCTTGGGTCGGTATTTCTTAAGAGTTTTTTTGGCAAACACTTGTATGATATCAATTATTCTTATCTAATTCAAATGATTTGTACACAGTTGTATGGTTTCAAGTATACCTATCTAATAATTTTAATATTTCTCTAATATTCCTGTGTATCATCATCATCATCATGTCGTGCTGGTAGCACGGATATCCCTGACCCTCTCTCACCACTTTTCCCTATCGTTCATCGCCTCTGGCAGGTCTTCTAGACTACATCCCGTATCCTCACATAGTTGCTGAATGTATGTTCATGCTGGTTGTCCTGCTTTTGCTCGGCCATGTGTGAGGGTCCATAAGAGTACATCACTTATGAGTTCGTCCCTGCTTCTCCAGCAGTGTCGTGCATGTCTGGTTCGCCTAACTTGAATAGTTTTCGTGATAGGAGGCAGGTGGCTGTACAGTTGGTGTCTTGTGGGGTGTTGCCGCCAGGACTTGTTCAAGATTGCTCGCAGCATTCTTGTGTAATTGCCATCTAGCTTCTTCTCCAGCCATTTTGTTAGAGTTCATGTAGTGCATCCATATAGCAGTATCGATGTGACCGCTGCCTGGAAGAAACTGCGTTTCATTTTATCAGTTAGGTCTGATTTCCATATAATCGATAGCCTATTGATAGCTGTCCATGCCTTCATTAACCTAATGTCGATGTCCTTTTCGGTTGATGAGATGCTGCTTCCTAGGTAAGTGAATTTGTCTACTAGTTTAAGAGGAGTTCCGTCGAGAGTGGAGATGTCACCTGTTTGATTATAGCACATATATTCCGTTTTGTGTGCATTGACATAGAGGCCTACTGAAAATTACTAATTTATGATCTAATATTCCTATCTATAATTTACACACAATTATATGGTTTCAAGTAACTATTCCAATTTAATAATAAACATTTGTTAGCACATACTTATATGGTAACAAGTATTCCTATTTAATACAAATAATTGGCACACAACTTAGCTGTTTCAAGTATTCCTATCAAATACTAACAATTCATTCCCAATTATATAGTTTCAAGTAACTATTCCTATTTAATAATAAGCATTTGTTTGCACACAGTTATATAGTTTCAAGGATTTCAAGCAATGTTTCAGGTAATTAATAATAATCCTTAGTAAACAATTATAGCTTCAAGAAACTATTCTTAATACTTTATAGTTACATAGAATCAAGTATTCCTATCTAATACTAATACTTTTCAAACAGTTTTATTTGATCCATAGATGGGACCCTAACAAGTTCTATCATTTTGAATCAGATGGACCTGGAAGTAACAGCAAAGAAGGGTACTCCACACTGTCCAGAACTGGAGCTTCACTATCAGATGCAGCCTCATGTCATACTCAAGACACTTCTTTTTTTTTTGGAGAGGAGTCTTAACTCCTTGCAGTAGACATATTCCAAGCCCTGCTGGTGTTATGAAATAGCCGAGGGATTTCGGTTCATGCCTTTGAGTTTAGTTAGGCTGAGAACCTTTTGGCTCAGCACATGGGTTGGTTGGGTGTAAGATTGAAGCAGGTGTTAACGCGGGTGTGCGCGAGCGGATGGAAGTGTCACTCAGATGTCATAACAGTCCGAGACGATACTGGGTGACAAGGTGTGGGTGACGTCACGCACCGGAAGCACGCGGAAGTTTGTGTGAGAATTTGAAGAAAATAAGAGTCGGGTTTTGGACGCCAAATGAGAAGGATCAATTTTGGAGCTCGCAGGCGCAAGGCGAGTTTGCGCCCTATGGGGGGGGCCGCTCGAGTTGGGGGCCAAATGAATAAGACAGTATAGAAGATTGTGTCTCTCCTCCTTACGTCGAAACCTTTAACTCAAAGTTAATAAAAAGGTTTCGTACCTGAACAAGAAGTAGTTACGTGTTTTTGAGATTCCTGTTCTTTATATATTCTATCGTTATGAACATTACATGTCTATTTCACACATGGCCATATTCGTGTATATGGCTATGCAACACTGGCTGTGTTTCTTATCTAATACTAATAATTTATACACAATTATATGATTTAAAATAAGTTTTCCTATTTAATAATAATCATTGCAATATTGAAAAATAAACCTTATTTGGCCACTTTTCATAAGAGTATCTTGGTCAGCCTATGAACTTTTCAGCCAACCCTTGTATAACTACTCAATACACAAAAGTTGTCCTGATATAACATAAATGTCGAGTAAATATCACTAATTTAAAGTATAATAAGAAATAAGATTAACTCACTACTTAGAGTTTCACACTCTTGATCATCAGGTGAATTTCTTTCATCTACATTTGTAGTCATTTGTATTTCACATAGCATTGATATCCTTAGGAAAGGTAAGAATCTAAATATTCTCTGTCCATGGCAAGTTAGTATAGAAACAAGTCTAGGAGAAGGAAAGCTATTTCTTCAAACCTTTTAAACTCTGCTTAAAAATTGACCTTGTGTCATATCTTGCACATAGTAGATGGGGGTGCTAAGTACATATATTTGTAGTTTGAAGTCTACAGAATTTATAGTACTCTTTTGACATTTATGTAGCAATATTTAGGTCACATGATTTCACTGGATAATTTCCTTGTTTAAGGAATTTTTTATTGACTTATGACTATGCAACTCATAACAACCCACATTTACAACTGCGACCAAAAGTCATGACTGAAACCCAAAAATTAAAAAAAAAAAAAAATATATGAGAAATTTTATGCAACAGGTAGTGGAAATAATTGTTGGTTCCAGTGTACCATACAATAGTGACTTTTCTGGGCCCAGCAGTGGCAACTTGTCTACAGGGACTGTCGAAAACTTGTTGGTTGTAGATGCTGCAAAAGATACAGAACCTTTTTGGTTCTGTACTTCCTTTTTTACTTTCCTTTCTTTAAGTCATGCAAAAAGAGATTCCAACCCAAGGGGAGAAAACTTAAAACAAAGAGAAACTGTTTCAATTATTTACAATAATTATTCAAATTAATTAGCTATTTCTAATTAGGTTTCCAGAGATTGGCATAATGGTTAGAGTGTTCGCTAATGGCCTGGGAGACCTAGGTTCAATCCCAGGTCGAGTCATACCAAAGACTCAAAAAATGGTACTTGATGCCTCCTTGCTTAACACTCAGCATTATAAGGTATGGATCAAGGGTAAAGTGGAGCAATACAGGGAAAGGAGTAGCACCTTCCCCTACACCTTGGTGTAGTAGCAATCGAAAAGGGAGCCTTTGGGTCAATCTCGACTATGTTCCCCAACTTTACTTTTACTTTAATCAGGTTTGGTTTCTTTGTTTTATGGCATATAAACTCTTGTAGGTTATTTAATGGCCAAGCCAGCCTTGTAGAAGAGCATTAGTGCTACTATCTAATCAATAACTGCGGATATAAGGGTTGTTCATACCTTTCCCAAGGGTATTAGTTAAAAATGAATGTAATAGCACGACTGAATTTCAAATTCACTTACTATTTTGCAGCAGTCCAACACTTTAACCATAACATCATGAGGACTCCCCTTTACAGTTATATGGTTTCATATATTTTTATTCAATACTAATAATTTTCAAACAGATGTATTTGACCCATAGATGGGACTCTAATAATTTGTACACAGTTGAATGGTTTCAAGTATTCATATTGTTGAGTCAATAAAATGGTAATTCCTGTGTATGGAGTGAGTAAGGGAGAGCTCTCTGTGATTGGATATACTAATCACGTGATAAGCCTAGAAGTCTTGGTGCAAAATCCCAAATCCAGTCAAATAGATTCCACCAGGTGTTCCCTGAGGCAGTGACATTAAAAGTTCTCAGAAAGACAACCCTAAGATACCTGATATCTTCTTCAGCATGCTGGTAAGTCCCTTAAACTCAACTTTATACACAGGATGGACTGTATATTGTGATTCATTGTTTCACATGCTGGTTAATAACTTGTTAGAATTAAACAAAGTATTAATTTATTCATTTGTTGTTGTTAGCCTTATAATAAATGCTATTTTAACACAATAATATCAAACATTAATAATTATATTTAATAGTGATATTCATATGCTTACACACAGTTATATGGTTTTATGTATTCCTATCCAATAATAATTCTTATATCAGATGCATAGATGGGACCCTAACACTTCAGGTCAGTGTGGACCTAGGAGTAATAGCAATGAAGGAGTACTCCACTGTCCTTGGAACCCTAAAACTGGAGGCTCACCAGCAGATACAGTTTAGTGTCATACCAAGGACATTCCTTTTTGGAGAAGTCTTATCCACAGGAAATACAGTCAGTATATTTATGCCCAGTTGACAGGATGGAATAAGGGTTGAGATGCTGTAAAAACCAACCAACCAAACAGCCATGTAAAAAAACAAAGCTTCCTTTTTATTATATGAAATGAGTAAGTTCAATCTGTTGGTTTTGATAAGCAGTGTAAGTTGTATGCAAAATAGCAACAATGAAAACTAACAGGTAAGTCAAAATCAACATGGTGTGGGTATATTGCTGGCAATTTTGTTCCAGGTAAGGTCAGGTTATTTTGTTAGTAGGGAGAAATTTTTTATTAATGAAACTTACCAAGTAAGAATTCATTCCTTCTGTTTCTTCCCTCTTAGTTATCAAATCTTCAGTTGTGATTGATGTATCTTCATAGATATCTGATTCTAAAAGAAAAAAAGAAAAATAAAGAGGAAAATACTGAGTTATAAATTCTCTTAAGAAGGATTTGTATGCTGTTATGTAGCTAAATGCAATGCATACACAGACACACACACACACACATATATATATATATATGAATTACACATAGCTTCATCACTTATAAAAGTCATATTCAAGTGTGTGTGTGTGTATTTATGTACCCCCAGCTGCATTTTTAAAGAGGGTTTAACAAGTTTGAATTCAGAGTTTTCCTTCTCTTTGACCAGTTGCTATACCAAGGTTAAAGATCACAGTCTGGCCTACTATTTACTCATAGCTGGAAGGAGGGGAGTTGGATTCATACTTTTCTCAAGTTTATTAGCACAATGTGAAATGTGAGTAGCCTTATCCAGGATTTGAACTCAGATCACCATGTCCATTTCCCGTGATGATAACTGTTACACCATCATGTGTGTGTGTGTGTGTGTGTGTACTAATAAATAAGCCTCCTATTTTTATATTTGTCCATACCTCTCTCACACTATGACAATGAGACCTATAACTGTTTCATACTATATAAGTTATACATATATATATATTATACAAATGATAGCTGAAAAGTTCTTAGCCTCACCAAGATGTTTCATGTTTCATTAATAAAAAAAAAACTTGAAAAACAATGAACCAAATGTGTTGAACTGTAAGTTAAATATATAGAATAGTATATATGTTTTATGGTTTTGGATCATTTTCTGTTTGGTTGGGCTGAGGACCTTTCAGCACCTCCTTGGTCAATGGCATTAAGATCCGACCACAGCATTTCAAAACCATAGAAGCATCGAGAAACATAAAGATAAAATATATATAATACAATGAATAGGATTATAGTTGTAATCTAAGAGCAAAGCTTCCACACTATTATTATATTGGTGCCTAATGTAATAAAATATTAAGTTGCAAGTAAAAATGAGATTTTCTTACCTTCAGCTGATGATGTGGAGGTTTCAGATGTCTTAGGCATTGAATGAGGACAAACTGCAGGAAAATAAGAAATTAACTGATGTGAAAAAGTTGTTTTATATTTAGTTGTGGAAAAACTCAACACCACCTCTGTGTAAATTATGGGTCGTATTGGTTCAAAGTAGACTGACACATAAAAATACATCTTTATAAAAGATTAAATTGTTGCTTTATTATATGTATTTACCCTACCTCTTTGCAACAGGTAGGATGTGACAAAAGGCCAATTTTTTTCAAGTGTAGTAAAGCTGGTTTGAACTCAAAGTTTTCTTTCTCCTAGACTGGTTGTCAAACTAATGCTAAAGAACCCAATTTGCTCTAGTATTTACCCATATTTGATGTATGATGGGGAAGAAAAGATGGATTCATGCCTTTCCAAAGGATATAAGCACAAAGTTACAGTGCAAAAAGCCTGATATAGGATTTGAACAAGGGTTGCTTATTCCATTTCCTAGGATGATAACCACTACGCCATTCACGCCTGATTTCAACAAAGACAGTGTAGGAAAATATAACAAAGAAAAAGATTTGTGAAAATCTTTTCATTAAAGATTGGAAAAAGCTGTACACATATCTCAAAAATAGAATTGCTGCTTGAATGATTAAAATATTTCTGCTTATTACCATTTTGTTTGACATTGCTGGAAAAAGAGACCTTCTATGAGGGTCATTCAATAAATAAGGTGAATTTTGACAAAGGAGTCGGCAATAGATGTACAGTTTATAGCTACACCCTTTTCAGGGAAATTAATAGAGATGGGTCCTTTCATGTCCCAGAACACAATCAGCATGACCTTTACAGGAGAGTCAGTATGTTTCTACTCCATGGACTATCTTTTCCACTCAGGCTTATAGGGTTTGGTTTGGTTTCTTTGTTTAATGGCATATCAACTATCATAGGTTATTTAATGCCAAAGCCATCCTTCAAGAAGAACAGTAGTGGTACTATTTAACTCATAGCTGGGAGGATAAGTGGGTTCATACCCTAAGGGTATTTGTCCAAAAGTGAACATAATAGCGTGAATGGAATTTAAACTTGCTTATTACCCTTCCACAGTCCAGCGCTTTAACCATTATACCAAGAGGACACTTACCTCAGGCTCATAATAGCAAACCTACCTTTAGCCAATTTGTACACATTTTTTTTTCACTAAATCCTGCTTCTCCATACACATCACACATTCTGTAAATTTCACACAGTTTGCACTTCTCAGCAACCAAAAGTTTGATGACAGACCTCTGCTCCAGCTGGGAGAAGTCTCAAAACAAATTTTTTGGCGAGACTAAAATAATTTTTGCTATAGACTAATTTCAAACAATACAGAATTTACATTTATGGGAAAAAATTCTGAAAAAAAATGTTTTGTTTTTTTCTAAAAAATTCTCCATGTTGAATGAACCTTGTATTTAAATATAGGCAGTACAATTGAAGAAAACCATAGCATGGAATAGTATTGAGATGCTTGCAGCTCAAGAAGATATTTAGTTGAGCCCCCATTCACCAATGACTAATATTAGCATTAGTATATCTGTGATATCATATTTACCCAACCCCTCCGCTCGGGCAGGATATGACACAAGGTCAATTTTTAAGCGGAGTTTAACAGGTTTGAATTCAGAGTTTTCCTTCTCCTAGACTAGTTGCCTCACCAAGGCTAAAGAACCCAGTCTGTCCTACTATTTACCCATAGCTGGAGGGAGAATAATTGGATTCATACCTTTCCCAAGGGTATTAGTGCTATGTGAAATGCAATCAGTCTCATCCAGGATTTGAACTCGTGTCGCCGTGTCCATTTCCTACGACGATAACCATTACACCACGGGCACCTCCGTATCTGTGATATACTAACACTGAACACAACAGAAAAAAATTGCCCAGTTGCCTGGGGCTGTAGAATACACCGACTGCTTCTTAGTAGAGGGGTAAGACCCCCACAACAAGTGTTCTGGATATAACACTAAAAAATATGATGCTGGAGCGTTGGGAAATGCAGTGTACCCCTTCATTGCCATTGCTCCCAGGTCCGCTTTGGCCCAGAGAAGTAGTACCTAATAAGGTCCTATCTATGGGTCAAATAGAACTAAACTGTGTACTTATGCTAAACTGAATTGTTTGAAATGGAACTGTTTTATATGCTAAACTGAATTGTTTGAAATAGGACTGTTATGACATTTAACTGAGTGTAAACAAAAAATGTATACTAAACTGAATTGTTTGAAATTTAACTATTTATATTTATAAAAATGGATTTGGCATTAAATAACCTACAATGGTTGATATGCCATAAAACCAAACCAAACAGAAGGAAAGATACAATAAACTCATTTGGACATATAAGAGCATTTTAACATTTAATATATATAATATACATATTAGGGTTATTAAAAAAAAATCTGAATGTGTTCCAACACATAAAAATATACACATTGTTCTGTGAACATGTAGAATGTGGAAGGGATACAAAGATGGGAAAAGGGGTGTCCTCATGGTGTAATGGTTAAAGTGATGGACTGCAGAATTGTAGTAAGCGAGTTCGTACTCCAGTCGCGCTATTATGTTCACTTTCGGGCAAATACACTTGGGAAAGGTATGAACCCCCTTATCCTCCCAGCTATGGGTTAAATAGTACCATTACTGTTCTTCGAGGAGAATGGCTTTGGCATTAAATAACCTACAAAGGTTGATATGCCATTCCCTAGCTGGTACCAGAGACAGCTCTACTGTTCAAAGAACAAAAGCTGAAAGAGGGCAAGAATTGGTTTTCTGGGACTGTCATGTGATACCCTATGGAGACCCTAATAAACATGTAAATTATCTAATGAAGATAATTGTTTATAATATCCCACAGTAAAATGTGATTATAATGTCATACATACAAAGAAAGGAATCAATAGTCCAAGAAGAAAAAATTTGTAATTTTTTTTAATACATCCTTTATATTTCTCATGACAAGAGCAATATTTTAAAAGCCAAACTTCAAAATTAATAGATATATTTCAAGCAGCAGTTAATTTCACAAATACTAGGGTGTGTCAGAAAATTTGTAATATTTGCATACATGTTAAACTCCAAGAACTTGAGGAAATTGAACTGGTGCCACACCCAGTATAAAGTCTGGATCTAGCTTCTAGGGATTATCAACTGTTCTGATCCATGGTTCACTTCCTGTACTTGTGATGCTTCAACCACTTAGAGAAGGTGGAAGCTTCAATGAAGGGGTTCTTTGAATAGAAAGACAAGATCTGAAATCAGTCTGGGATCAAATAATGAGCAGAAAGGTGGTAGCTTCAGACAGTGCAACACAATAGCCTCTATTTTGAATGCTCGGTAGCTTTTGTTGTAACTTGAAGAATAAAGCAAATGTTACCAAGATATTGTGAAACTTTAAACTTATCCTAGTATCGATAATTATTTTTCTGATTTACCTACCTTTTGAATGAGGGATACAAAAGATATGATTCTGGAAAGACACCAGCAAATCACCAAAGTCGTTCAGGAAACAGATGGAACCTAATGAGTCATCTAAAATTATTTCTCTAATGAGAGTTCCAGACACTTCCCAAATTTTAATGTTGCCATCAGAACTATATTAAAAAGAAAATAATTAAAAATTAGTAGGACACACGAAAAATTCACCATTCAAATAATAATATAAAAATAATATATAGTATTCATTTCAAGTACATATGTGCTAAATGAGCTGAACTGCAAGATGAATATTAAAAATACCAAGTTGCCTTTGCATATATTCATATGGTTTATATGGTTTCAAGTCACTATTCCTATTTAATGATAATAGTCATTTGTTTGCACAGTTATATGGGTTCAAGTAGTTCCTATTAAATGGAAGTAATTTGCACACATTTATATAGTTTCATGTATTCTTATCAGTACTGGACCATTGGCCTAATGAGTAGAGCGTTCACCAATAGTATGGGAGACTGGGGTTTAATCCCAGGTTGAGACTCAAAAGATGGTCCTCGATGCTGCCTTGCTTTGCACTCAGCATTATAAAGTACGGATCAAGGGTAAAGTGGAACAATCCAGGGAATGGAGTAGCGCTCTTCCCAACACCTCAGCGTAGTAGCTATTGAAAAGGGAGCCTTCAGGTCACCCTCAACTAAGGTCGCCAACTTTACTTAATTTCATTCTTATCAGATGCTAATAATTTCTACATAGTAATATGGTTTAAAGTATTTCAAGCAATTATATAACCCAAGTAACTAATAATAATAATCCTTAGTAAATAATTATAGCTTCAAGTTACTATTCTTAATATAAATGATTTGCACACAGTTATATGGTTTGAAGTATCCTGATATAATGCTAATAATTTGTACATATTTATCTGGTTTCTGTTTGTTTGTTATTTAATATTAGTCTGCAGACATGGAGGAAACAAGAAAAAACATGAAAGAAGAAATAATGTATAAAGATCAAATAAAGTAGAATAATTACCATAGAAAAGAGATTTAAAAGCTTATCAACTTGAATATTTTATTTCAATTTCTTTTTTTTTTAATAATTTATAAATGATAGAAAATTTGCTTCTCAGTCTTTACCTGCAAGAAGATAATAGTAATCTGGCTGGACATGCATCAACATTAAGTATTTCACCTTGATGAGGGGGTGTTTTTCTTGGTTTTAAATTTGGCTCAAATTCAGGGTACACTGTAAAAAAAACAACAAACAAACAAAAAAACTACATAAAATGTTTAAAATTATGTTTATTTAGGGATAAACAAGATCAGATGATTTATAAAATAAGTAGATACTTCTAATAAAACAGAAAATTCAAATGATTTCTCTTGATAAAAATACTACTAATAAAAAAGAGATGACTATATTTACTTCATAAAAATTATTCAAGTTGTTGTTCATTAATGACTGATAATATAAAAAGGATAGACTAAAGAAATACATAAAAATATTACTTCACTTTAATAATTATATATAGTGGAACAACTTCATAATAATAAAAGCATTATGAGAGATTCATTGGGATTTATCTTACTAGAATTAATATTTTACTATGCATTACAAATTATTTACAATAAAAATTCATTAGAAATGATTTTGATAATATTGGTTTAAATAACTAATGATTACACATACAATGACACAGTAGATACTAAAAACATACAGGAAAACGTCTGGAAACTTGTTGAATGCACCATTTAACAAGTTTCCAGACGTTTTTTGTACAGGTATCTAAAATTGTTGTAGACTCTGGAAAATTCAGTATGTTATTGCTATACATCTTATGAGATGACTGACAAAAAACGTTATTGCTATACATCTTATGAGATGACTGACAAAAAACGTCTGGAAACTTGTTGAATGCACCATTCAACAAGTTTCCAGACGTTTTTTGTACAGGTATCTAAAATTGTTGTAGACTCTGGAAAATTCAGTATGTTATTGCTATACATCTTATGAGATGACTGACAAATTTTTATGATTTCAGCTTCAAATCAACAGCTACAGCAGCAATTGGAATACACCCTACTAAAGCCTGATTGTCACAGCTGGTCAAATTCAAAAATGCAATCTGGACGTGAGGACACTTAGAAGAATGATATGCAATAAAATTGTGTTTTAAACTTGGAAAAAATGCTTCAGACTGCTTTTCGACCATCTTGCATGAATTGAGCATCAGTTTTTGAGTGGCATAAGAGATTCAAGGAAACCAGGGAGTCTGCAAGGGATGAAGAGAGGAGTAAGGATGTCAATACATCAGAGTTGATTGGCCAAAGTGTTAGGGTTAGGGTTACTATGTTGAGGTTTTAAGAGAGTTCAGGCTGTCGTTATGAGACAATTGAGGAGATGAAAGAGGCTGTGATGAAGGTCATTGACATGCTCACACAAGAGGACTTCCATGGGGCCTTCCAGAAGTTGTTGGAACAGTACAACAGGTGCATTGCAGCTGGAGGAGATTACTTCAAAGGGGACTAGAGTTTCATGTGTATACTATCAATAAAAGTGCCCATCCGAAAAAAAAGTCTGGAAACTTATTTAATGATCCTCGTATATAGAAATTTATTGTCAGAGAAATGCATAGCAAGTTATTTTGATATTAGATATTTATATAACCTATGATAATACAAAAAAGATTAACAAAAGAAATGCATCAAAATATTAATTCACTCAAATTATTATATATACAGGGACACAACAAATAATATAAGTGTTTGTCGACATTGATTGAAAATTATTTTACAAGAAAAATGCATTACAAATTATTTACTATAGAAAATTGTTGGAAATAAATTCATAGAATGTTTATGTAACTAATGATTACACAAAAAATAATGCAGTAAATACAAAAATCACATATAGAAATTCATTGGAAATGGTTTTACAGAAAAATCATTACATATAATGACATAGTAAATACTGAAAGAATATAAATTTGCAGGAAATAATTTTACAAGAAAAATGTATTGCAAATAATTTCAATACTATTTGTTCATATAATTAATGATTACGGATAGTGACAAAGTAAATACTAAAAGAATATAGGAAAATTAATTAGGAATTATTTCACAAGGGCTCGGTTTAGTTTCTTTGTTTAATGGCATATTCCTCCTTTGTAGGTTATTTAATGCCAAAGCCACCCTTGTATAAGGAAAAATAGTAGTACTACTTAAACCAAAGCTGGAAGGATAAAGGGGTTCATACCTTTCTCAAGGGTATTTGTCCAAAAGTGAACTTAATAGAATGACTGGAGTTCGAACTCGCTGACTACGAATCCACAGTCCAGTGCTTTAACCATTACACCATGAGGACACCCCAATTCACTAGAGAAATGCATTGAAAATTGTTTTAATATTATTTATATAAATCGCAATGTTACAAATAGCACAGTGAGCTGGAGCTGTAGAATACACCGACTGCTTTTCTGTAGAGAGTTAAGACCCCTCACTCCCAACAAGTGTCCAAGATATGACACTAAACAATCTGATGGTGAGGTTCTAGTAATGCTGCAGCTTTGGAGAATGTGCAGTATCCCTTCACTACCATCGCTCCCAGGCCCACTCTGACCCAGAGTGGTAGCATCTGATAAGGTCCTATCTAAGGGTCAAATAGAACTAATCTGTGTATTTACAGTAAACTGAATTGCTTGAAATAGAACATTTTACATTTAAATGACATGTAAACAAAAACCTATATTTATACTAAACTGAATTGTTTGAAAAAGAACTGTTTATTTTTATAAAAATGGATTTGGCATTAAATAACCTACAAAGGTTGATATGCCAAACAAACAAAAACAAATAAGATTTATTAAATAAATATATCAAACCTTTCAATCAACCTAATGATTACATATGTAGCAGAAAGAACTTCATATTTTTGTCTGGCGCATAAATTAATTTTACCGTTATGGCTGTCGCATATTTTCACCCAATGAGTATGACTTATCCTCTTCAGCCTGGACCATTTTCCAGGACAACATAAAGATGGTGAAAGCCTGCCAAACTTCCTCTTCCTCAGAACCTTTCAAGCAGGACGGACGTACTTTCTGTCCGCTCCCTTCATAGCAGCAGAATCACAACACCATGAGGAGAGCCATCTAATTTATGGACCTTTTGAGTCTACCTTCTTAGACCAAGGGTTCCCAGTTGAACATGAATTAGATGCACGTAATCCGCCACTTACAGGAACAGCCTTATGTTGCCTCTCACTTTTACTATGTCTACAGTGACGCGCAATCCTGCTCAGACATCCAGCTACCTCATTCCTAGGCAACATTATTTGGAGACTTTCATGCCTCTCTCCTACAGCAACCAGGATCACACATTTATGGGTGACATCATTCCTGTCCTTAAACAGAAAACACGACTTTTGCTATGTCTATAGCGATGCATATTCTGCTCATATTCAGCATTGCCTTAACTATAGTGACGCACATTCCGCTCAAGCATTTAGCAGCTATAATTCCTTCTCAACTCAGTAACTATTTCCTTTCTTCCTTCCTTCCTACAAGACTTGCAGCATAAAGGTACCCTTTCTTCTGGTTACCATTAAACGATCTTAAAAACTTTTCTATATCTTGGTTCAACTCATTTATTTAACTTCAACTATAGTGAGGAACCAACATAATTCTTCCTCGCTAAACATATACACTGACACAGTAAATACTAAAAATATACAGAAATTCACGGAAAATTGTTCTACTTGATATACATATATATATATATATATAGTAGCAAGCATAAAGATCAGAATGATGTTAAGAAAAAGTCTAAATGTGAAATAACTTTTTATTTTAAAGCTTCATAGAACATTTCATCAAGGAAAAATAAGGATATAAAGGTAAATTATATAATTCCAAAATATAAAGGTCAATAGACTTATTTTGATAAAGTTATAAGAATAATTATATAACATTTGAAAAAAAATAGATGATAAAAAACATCAGATTGATTAACAAAATCATACTATTATAATGGATACATCATATCTAAATAAAAATAGTATTCATAATTCATTGGTACTTGATGTGTAGACCTTTACTTTCAATAACAGCTTGACATCTTTTGCTACACACATCTTTTGCATTCATCAACAGATATTTCTTCTATTCTCCTTTCAAATTAGTCCATAGTTCTTCATCGTTTCTTGGATTATTTTCCTTAGCTCTTTCATTTAGTAACTTTGTAGAGAAGAGGAAAATCTTGTATTTTGTTTTGGCGCGCAATTTAATTCAACACTGAATTTCACCCAATCAGGATGACTTATCCTATTCAGCCCGGACCTTCATTTCCAGCTAGCAAAACAGGCGAGCGGCCGAACCCAGTCTCTTTGGCTTGAGACGGTGACCAGAACAGACGTGCCTCTGGTCGTCCCTGCTTAGCGATGCTTTTTAGCTAGACAAGCCACCCAGTGTGGACATCTCACTGTGGCTTTAACACTAGCAGCAGCAACATGGACACTCAACGAGGGAACCATCTAATTTATGGATTCTTTACGAGGAATCCCAGTTGAACATAAATTAGAAACATTCAGCATGCCTTCCACAGGCACCACTTCATGTCACCCCAAAAATTGACAATGTCGATCCGAGCGTAACTCCGCTCTCGACAACATGGAGATATCGCAGACTCTTCTCCAAAAACCAGATACAAAACTACACGGTGACTTTAAACACATCCCTCACACGTCCAACAACAAGCTGCCATCTCAACATCCTGCTAAGCCATTTCGTCTCCAACACGAGTCATGCAGCACCAAAAGTAAACCAAATATTCAAAGCTGCAAATAAAGAACTTTTGTTGTTGTGTTGTTAAAGCAGAGTTTCGTAATTTATTTGTGTTGCCCAAAAAATATAGTGTTAAACAAATAACCATTTCACCCAGCTATAAATTGGTGACCCGGCATGG
This sequence comes from Sepioteuthis lessoniana, assembly GCA_963585895.1. NCBI lineage: Eukaryota > Metazoa > Mollusca > Cephalopoda > Myopsida > Loliginidae > Sepioteuthis > Sepioteuthis lessoniana. The sequence goes on from OY757918.1 coordinate 84,390,889, forward strand.
TACCTTCTGAATTGCGAAACAAATAAAAACTATTCATAACAACACCTTTCGACAATCGCCATCTTACTTCTCCTTCAACCACCTTATTATTTCTAACAAGCATTAGCGAGGGCCTTACAACACTCGGCGAGGAAACAACACAACATAAACACACATACGTTACACCCTCTTCCTCGCTGAACCAAACAAATTTTTCCTCGCTTACCTCATACCAAAACTCTGGCTACAAAATGGTTTCCTCTCGCTAAACAATAATACTCACTTCAAACAACACTAAAACTTCCAAAGATTCTCAAAAGGATTCATGTCTGGGCTTTGAGCAGGCTATTCTTTAACAGTAACATCCCCCTCAGAAAGAAATGTCTTAACAGACTTCACTGTAAGGCATGGAGCGTGATCTTGCATAAATATAGTTGATTAATTGCAGTTCTCAAATTAGGTGCAACATGTTTTTTCAATACCTCTTTGTATACAGTTGCGTTAATTTTACTGTGTAGCTTGAGGTCCTGTACCAGCAATTGAAATCATGCCAAATACCATCACACTTCCAAATTTAATGCTGTTTTTGTGCACTGAAGTGAATATTGTTCCTTAGGACTGCATCAAACAAACCTTCTCCCGTCACAACCGAACAGGTTAAACTTAGACTCATCACTGAAATGATGTGTTCAGTGGCAAATTTCAATCAGCTCATTTGGTTCTTTTTAGAAATGTAAGGCTTCGTAGAAGCTACTCGACTGTTCAAATTTATTTCATTAAGTCTTTGGGTAATAGTGTGCCTTGATATTTTAATGCCAAGGTTAGCATTAGCTCTTTTTTCTGCCGCAAATTGATCCTTTTTTTGATTCATTACCAATCCATCTGTCTTCCTTTGCAGTAGTTTTCCTAGACCTGTCTGGTGGTTTCTGGGCTTCACATGACCCAGTTTCCTCAAGTTTTCTTAAAATACTATGAATAACACTTTTAGATTTCCCCAGTCTTTGAAATATCCCCAATTGAGAGTTTATTTTCATTACTTAACTTGACTATCAGTTTTCTAAGTTCCAATGATGTCACAGATTTTTTTTTCCATGTTTACAATGCAAGAGCCAGTGAAGAGCTGGTGTAATTTGTAGAAGAGAAATGGACTTACCCCCAGTTGGTCCTTGTTAACGGATTTGAAGTGTACTCATTCTGATCGCAGAGCCTTGACAGAGTCCCAACCTCATCACTACCTCCCCGTGCCGGGAGTAGGTAATTTGCACGCCTGCTGCCTTCCTTAGATGTGGTAGCCAATTTGCATGCTCCCTCTCTGGAATTGAACCCCAATTCCCCATTACCCGTAGTAACCATGGTAGGAACTTAACCGACCACCAGCCCTGCTGATACCTCCAGTGTAGCCCACGTGTGGCCCCGGACATCTAAGGGTATCACAGACCTGTTATCGCTCCACCTCATGTGGCTTTCTGCCACCCATACTTCTAAGAAGTGTGTGAGAAAACTGACCTGGACCTGGCAGAAACTGCACGCTGTCAACGCTGCCTCGCCTGCTCCCTGCTTGACGCCAAACGGAACCGAAATGCAACGAAAAAGGAGGGAAAAACGAGCCGGTGCAAATCGAGCTGCCCCCGTCCTCCATGTCACACCCGGTGCAACTGCCTGAGGACTGAACAAAAGGAAGACAAACACAAATGCATGACCGAAACAATGGCAGTGAACACGCATGACCCGAACCCGCCGTAGCTAAAAACACACACATTGGCGCACTAGTTAGCAGGCTGTAATCTTGTTCGTTTTGGGAATCAACCAGATGGATCGCTGCACCAATTAAGAATGGCCATGCACCACCACCCACCGAATCGAGAAAGAGCTATCGATCTATCAATCCTACTGGTGTCCGGACTGGGTGAGTTTTCTCGTGCAGAATTCTCTAAATAGTCAACATTTGACTCAACTCCTAATTACTACATAATTTAGTAAAATACCCTAAAATACTTACCCTAAAAAATTATTTCATTATACAAAATAATTATTAAATTCTACAGATTTATTTAATTTTTCTGATGTTTTTGATTATCTACTTTTTTGAATGGCATGTAATTATTCTTATAACTTTATGAAAGTAAGTTTATTAAGCTTTATATTTTGGAATTATATTATTTACTTTTATATCCTTATTTTGCCTTGATATAAAGTAAAAAGTTATTTCACATTTAGACTTTTTCTTAATATCATTCTGATCTTTATGCTTGCTATTATATATATATACACATATATATATGGAAGTAAATAAAGAAATTAAATCCAACAGTATGAAGAAAAGTTTAAGGTCAACTTTCATGATAAATTTATAGAATTTTACACTCCTATAATTTAATTTGGGTGGTATGCCACTTGTTCCCACAACAAAGATGGCGGACGCGCACATATTCAGTCTTGGGAAACCATTGGCTAGGAGAACCACGTGACCTGCGTAAAACTACGTCCACGTAAATTTTGTCCTGCATTTTGGAGCCGATTCCAAGACATGTATTTTCTATAAATACCTCATCTTCAAACACTCTTTCTTTTTTTCCCAATTTCCATTGTAGCACTGGCACTCTCTCTTCAGTGTGACATTCTTCTTATTCACCAACAGAAGTGAAAAGCAAAAAAATGGATAAGCCTCGCAGACATTCATTTCTTCAATATACATTGACTATGAGACTTTTTCCAGCCTCGGAGAAACTGACATTTTAAATGTGTAATCCAACTTAATAGGACGTTTTCGTCATTAACCTTTCAGTAGTTGTAGTTGTGTTAGTTATACACACACACACGCACATATACACACATGACTATTTTATTTATAGAATTAGCAATATTTTTGATGTATCAATGTAAGTTTTGTATAGATATGAATTTGTTTTGTTTGTTGCCTTGTTTTGAATGTTCCTTTTGCCCACGCCATTTCATATCCTTTACTCATTTGTTTCATATCTTCATTCATTTGTCTCCATGTGCCTATTCTACCTTTTTCTAAACATACCACTAAAGCAAACACTATATAAAACTTCAACATTAAATTTTGGGGGACTAAACATATCTACCATAAATACATGTCCCCTTACAAATTCATCAAATTTGGATTTTTTTGTTTTTTCTACTTTTCTTCATATATCAAGTCTGTGGTAATAAATCATTAGCATCATTTTACTACAGAAATTCATTGTAATTTATTTTACTAGACACACACAAACACGCATCTATCTATCTATCTATCTATCTATCTATCTATCTATCTATCTCTCTCTCCATATATATATAAGCCTGATGGTATTTTAAGATACTGTTGGCATACTAAGGGTTAGTGATGATGATGCCTTGGCACTGAAGCCACGCCTGACCCTAGTCATCATCTGATTAAAATTTTATTGGCCAAACAGCTGTGGTTTTGTTTACAGCAGCATGTATATATAATATTATTTACTAAACAGTATGGTAAAGTTCAGATTACACTAGGAAAGACTAGTAACAGCTGGAAAACCATGTAATTGTTACCATGTCACAAAGCAATGGAATACACACCCATAATGTGGAAGGTAGTATAGGATCATGTAGGAAAACAATACAGAGCCATTTCCGTAAAACTGCTTCCCTGTGTCAATAACAGTGTAAATCTCATACCAAGATTGTAAATTGATTGAAGGGATCTGTGTAGTGGCTGGAAGTATATTATTCAGGGACATTTTGATGAAGTGACACCGCTGGTTTTAGATATATATATATTTGCACATACATGTACATGCATATGCAAACATGCATACAGAATACACACAGAAGAAATAAAAGTGGCGGTCAGTTGTCGAACAGCAGTTCACTCAGAAAATTCTGTCATGTATATGTCATCAGTGCTTCAGTCAGACTACAACCAAGACCGTATACCCCTGATCCCAACCAACCTTAAAGGATCCAGAGTTAGGGGTTCCCTCACAGTACACAGAATTCCTTTGATTATCAGTACAAGTTACCAATACAAATGAATTAGTAATTTGAACTTAAACTCAATCAAATCTTATCTCGATTTTCAATGACATTATCATCTCATCATACAATTCAAATTGGTATCTATGAATTAACAATTCATTATTAAGATCTCGTATACTGATTTTACTCATGAATTTCATGAAAATCCTCTTCTAGTTCATGCTCAGTATTATATAGTTAGGTTTGGTTTGGTTTGGTTTTATGGCATATCAACCATAGAAGGTTATTTAATGCCAAATCCAGTTTATACATATATATTAGATATATATGATTTTTAAACATAAGTCAACAAAGTTAAATAGTTCCAAGTATAGATGTGTATCACTAACAATTCAATTAAACATGTCATTTGTTTACACACAGTTTAATGATGGAACAGTTTCATTTCAAACAATTTAATTTGGCATAAGTCATTTGTTTGCACTTAGTTTAAATGTCAAACACTTCTATTTGACCCATAAATAGGACCCTATCAGGTGCTACCACTCTAAGTCAGTGTGAACCTCAGAGTGATGGTGGTGAAGGGGTACTCCGCATTCCCCAAAGCTCCAGCATTACTGGAGCCTCATCATCAGATTGTTTAGTGTCATATCAGGACACTCATTGGAGTGGGATTACTACACTGCAGAGATGCAGTCAGCATATCCTACAGCCATAGCCAACTGAGCTATGTCATATATGAGGTGCATACGATAAGTTTCCAGATTTTTTGGTATGGGCACTTTTATTGATAGTACACACATGAAACTCTAGTCCCCTTCGAAGTAATCTCCTCCGGCTGCAATGCACTTGTTGTACCATTCCAACAACTTCTGGAAGGCCCTATGGAAGTCCTCTTGTGTGAGCGTGTCAATGACCTTCATCACAGCCTCTTTCATCTCCTCAATTGTCTCATAACGACAACCTCTAAGTTTTTCCTTGAGCTTAGGGAATAAGAAAGTCACAGGGAGCAAGATCTCAACTATAGGGAGGGTGAGGAAGTGTCTTGATGCCCATCTTGGTCAAATAGGCTGTGACAAGGATGGAGTTGTGGACTGGTGCATTGCCCTGATGGAAATGCCACTGAGCCGATTTGAATAGTCCTGGCCTCTTCCGATGGAATCTCTTCCTGAACTCCCTTAAAACCTCAACATAGTAACCCTAACCCTAACCCTTTGGCCAATCAACTCTGGTGTATTGACATCCTTACTCCTCTCATCATCCCTTATAGACTCCCTGGCTTCCTTGAATCTCTTATGCCACTCAAAAACTGATGCTCAATTCATGCAAGATGGTCGAAAAGCAGTCTGAAGCATTCCATATGTTTCTGGGGCATTTTTCCAAGTTTAAAACAGAATTTTATTGCATATCGTTCTTCTAAAGTGTCAGATTGCATTTTTGAATTTGACCAGCTGTGACAATCAGGCTTTAGTAGGGTGTATTCCAATTGCTGCTGTAGCTGTTCATTTGAAGCTGAAATCATACAAATTGGTCAGTCATCTCATAAGATGTATAGCAATAACATGCTGAATTTTTAAGTGTCTACGACAATTTTAAATGCCCACACGAAAAAAGTCTGGAAACTTATCATATGCACCTCGTAGTTTGTTAATACAAATCTTACATCCTTGAATTAATGCTTTATTACTAGAAAGCTGTGAATCGAAAAAGAGATCTTATAAAGTTGACGCATCTTGATCTGACATTCTTTGGATGTAACAAAAAATCGACTAAGTCTGCTGGTATTGTAAGATACTGCAGGGCTACTCTGGGTTAGTGGTAATGATGTACTAGTACCAAAACCAAGTCTGAAACTAGAGTCACCACTATTATTTTATTTGCAGCAGTGTGTGTGTGTGTGTATATATATATATATATATATAGCACTCTTTTTATGCAATAGCTTTTCTTATTTGCAGTTCTTCTATCACTATATATATTTATACATATAGTGAAAGAAGAAATGTAAAAAAGTGTTTTTGCATAAAAAGAGTGCTCGATGCTCTTATGACAGAGCAGGTATAAAACCTATGAATAATAGAATTAAATCCAATATTTTGAGTTTCACGTGTTTTACACAACTGTCAGACAGAAATGTAAAAAAAAGAAATGGTTAATCAAGCTTCTATATGTTATGAAGTATAGTCACAAGATAAGAAGTTAGTATATATAACATTTACACACACATACAAAATAATAAATTTAATATATACTCGTATATATACAGAGAGAGAGCAGAGAATTCCACAACTCCTCATCTATAGTCAGATTCGTGATGGAAAGAGAAATGTTAGACAACAATATTTCAGGTCCAGAGACAAACTAAAAAAAACACAATCTCATTGCTCTAGGTATATTTGTTGATATTTTAAAGCAAGTTGCTTTAATTTGCAAGGTTTGGAGAACAAAATACTACAAAGTCATCAAAAACTTTGACAAAAACCATTTCCAAAATCTCAAAGTATTGAGGAAGAAGAAGGTGAAAGCAAGATCAGTTATACTGATTTCTTCAATTCTTCTGCGTGAACTATCTGCAGACCTGCATGCAAGTATTTGTCTGGTTTGAAATGTCCTATTATACACAAGTATGTAGAAATCATTGGGAGAGTTCAAAACACACACACACACACACTCTCTCTCTCTCTCTCTCTCTCTCTCTATATATATATATATATATATATTGTATGTTCTCAAATTAATAAAAAACTTGTGATGTAATTTATTAGCTAACAAAGGATTAAATAGTTACTAAGCTATTTAAAATGCTTCCTAGAAATGGTCAGAGAATAGAATACTTTTCAAAAATGAATAAATTAATTTTTAGAAAATTAGATGTAATTCACTGGGTTACTTTTAGTATTCAAGGGTCCATAGTCTTCAGATTGAATTAATTTATGCCAAGAAAGATGTCCATCTCTATAACCAGTCAGCAGAGTGAATTCCTGGAATAAAAGTTAAAGATAAATAAACAGGGAAACAGAATAATTTCTAACTCATTTATAACACAGTTTTTACACATTTACAACTTGTTATTCTTGTAACAGCTATAATATTGCAATATTAACTAATGGTACATCGAGATACAGAGATAAATATTTGCCTGAATAAAAGAAGGAATTGCCTAGTAATGTTAAAAAAAAACAAAATAATAAAAAATGAAATTATAAAAATTGTTTATCGCTAGCATCACTTATAAGTACACTCCTAATAATTATTTCAATAAAATGTTAATTTTCTTCTAAACCAAGAGTACTGGGATTATATTTTTTTTAATGAAATATTATGCAATGAAAATGGATATTATTAGATATTATTCATTACAAAACCTTGGGAAAGGTATGAATCCAATTATTCTCCCTCCAGCTATGGGTAAATAGTAAGGCAGACTGGGTTCTTCAGCCTTGGTGAGGCAACTAGTCTAGGAGAAGGAAAACTCTGAATTCAAACCTGTTAAACTCCGCTTAAAAAATTGACCTTGTGTCATATCCTGCCTGAGCGGAGGGGTTCGTAAATATGATTATTCATTACCAAACTTTACAGTATTGGAACTAGGTCTGTTGAGTATGGAAAGTGCTGCACTTACATAATCCTGTGTTTTGCCAAAAACACTTATTTCAAAAAGTAATGAAACTGGCTTCTTTATTTTTTTCTAAATTGACACTGACTTTGTGTAGACATCAAAACTACATCACTTATTTATTTTGATTAAAATTTCTTAAAGATTTATAAAAATAGTATGTATTATTAAGTTCCACTAGTATTATCTTTCATCTTCCTACTTCTAGTTACTTTTTATCACAACTAGATAAAATTATTAATAATGTTTGACAGAACTTCATCTAAAAAAAATCACTTTACTATATAAATTGTTCATTTTTAGATTTAAAAATGTTAAAAATTTAAAAGCTTCAGTCTTAATACTTATTCATCATATCTTGTATAAACAAACAAAATGAGAATTTTAGTCAAAAACATATACTACTCCTGGCAAAAATTATGAAATTAGCACACTTAGAGGATAATCACTTATGCTTTTTTTTATTATACAATAAAAACAGGTATTATTATATATTATTCATTACCAAACTTTAAGTAAAAAAACCTTGTGACTGAAAATATAAATATGTAACAATCCCAAAATAAGGTGCATTGTTTATATAGACGCAATTTTATTTTTGGTTGCAAAGATGTTGAATTTCATTTTGGTTTAATGCTGTAAAGTTTAGTTATAAATAATATGTAATAATAACTTTTTTGACTGTTCCTTTAGAAATGATATAAAAAATTATAAGAAGTGTACTTGAATGATATTGTATATAACTCATAAATAAAGAATTAAAAATGTCATATTTTTCTTATGAATGGATAATAGTGTATACAGTTGAATAATACTACCCCTGGCAAAAATTATAGAATTAGCCCATTTAGAGGATGTTCTCTTAGGTTTTTTATTTATTTTGCAGTGAATTAAGAAATCCCAGATAAGACACAGAATATTTTTTCTTTAATAGCTGAAAATTCTTAGGCCATTGACCTAATGAGTTGAGGGTTCGCCAATGGTCCAGGGGACCGGTGTTCAATCCCAAAGACTCAATACCAAAGACTCAAAAAATGGTACTTGATGCTGCCTTGGTTAGTACTCAGCACTATAAGGTGAGGATCAAGGGTAAAGTGGAGCAATCTTGGGAATGGAGTAGTGCCCTCTCCTACACCCCAGTGTAGTAGCTATTGAAAAGGGAGCCTTCAGGTCACACTTGACTAAGGTCACCAACTTTACTTACTATTTTTTTAAACAAACTAGATTAAATTATTATAAATAATATGGAATAATCCAATGTTCAGAAATAAATTATAGAATGATCTTGCAATTTACATTCTTAAAACAAATACCAGTGAAAGCCTAAATATGCAAATCAATCTACAGTTAAAAGACAGAACTTGCAGACCTCAACAAGTGGTTGTGCATTCCTAATTCAAAGGAAACATGGTGCCAACAAAAGAACTGTCAATCGAAACAATGGAAAGGATCATAAAACTCATTCAAAAAACCAATCCACAGTGGAGGACGGTAAAAGATGTTAGTTGTTCTTTGTTAGCCGTGTCTAAAATTTGGTGCAAATATAAAAGAAATGGGATGGTTAAAAAAAAAGGAAACACATTGGTAGACCACAAGACATAAAATCATCAGAATAGAAAACTCAAAGCATTATGCCTTGAAAATAGAAAATGTACAACAAAACCAATAAGTTGAAACAGGAGTTACTGCTTGAGACAGAACTGTAAGAAATTGGTTGAATGAAATGGGAATTAGCTTTTCTTCAGGAAGAGTATATCAAATGAATGAGAAGGTCAGTAAACAGCCAAGATCTAATCCAGGTGGAAATTTTTAAAAAGTGGTCCATGAGAAAGTTTCATTCAACTTTGATGGATGAAAGTGCTATCCAAGGAAGTGGTATGGGGTTTCAAAGGTAATTTATGATATTATTTGCTATCTGACTCCATTCTGGGTTATTCTTTTCTTACTCCATGTTATCTTGCTGGTTTAACTTCTTGGATATGAAGGCTGTAAAGGAATTAGATGAAAGAAGAAGATAGTAAAAGATAGGAGAGGAAGATATCTTTTATATTTTGCCTTTATTTCTGGGTTCAACAACCATTCAGTGGGTGAGGAAATTCTTCCTGAATACAAATGAAATAGTTGAATCTCCTAGTCAAGGTGTTAAAATGTGTTAGTCATTCTTGGGTATATGTGTCCAAATTTGGTATTTAAAGCGTTAACATATTAGACGCTTTTCGGAGATATGTCTAAATCCAGTGTTTTTAGTTGTAATCATTAAGTCCGTTGTATGGTGTCTTAATGGTGATTCTGACGAGTTCATTGTTCGGTGTTTTTAGTCGTAGGTCGTTAGTAAAAGAAGTGGCTGCTACTAGTGGAAAGGTTAGACAATGCATTGTCTAGAGGCAGACGCATGGCACCTTCCACCACTAGCAAGAAAGATTTAGGTGTTATCACTCCACTGGTCACTGTTGAAAAAGCATGAGATTCTCTCTTTTTGTCAGGACGGTTCCTTTTCTTTTGTGCATGTGCCACCCCTCTTCCTGTCAGGGGCTTCTGGGAGTTTCTGCATATTTTTAATAATTATTTTTAATTTAATTCAATTTTTTTATTTTATTTTTCTATTCCCTACAGTGAGAACCTCTTTGGTAAAGGATATTGCTTTAAACTAGTAAAATCCATGCCTGAAAGAATCAAAGCTGCCATAAAAACTCGATGAGTGACAACTAAATTAATTCTAATATTTTTGTCAATCAATTCCATAATTTTTTCCTCTATATCGAGTAATTCTAAAATATTTTCCTCTCTATGGCTTTGAAAAAAATTACACCATTAATTTGATTAATTTAATCAAGTTTGTTTATGGTATACCAAAATTGGCTGAAAATTTCATAGGCTGACCAAGATACTCTCATATAATGTGACCAAATGAGGTTTATTTTTCAACACAGTCTCTCTTGCAGTCCACATCATTCTTCAATCAGTGTTGTAGTGCTCGGGTCCCAATGGTCAAAAAAGTCTTCAACAGCAGAAATAATGTCAGCCAATGAACTTATCAGTACACCCTTGTATTTTATGAAGCCAGAATGTTCAGCTATTAAATAAAAAATGCTTTGTGTTTAATCTGTTAATAGTTTATTTACTGCTAAATAAAAAACCTAAGTAAACATCCTTTAAGTGTGCTAATTTGATAATTTTTGTCAGGGGTAGAAATGATTTACAATGCTTCATCTAAAAAATAATTAGAAGAGTAATTTAAGTTAGAGATTAAGATTACATATTAGCTTAATTTCAAAAAAGAAACTATCAAACAATTCATTTATAAAAGTAGTAAGAATGATTTTACTTACGAGTCTTGTCCATGTAGTCAAGTTTAGTGCACAAGGAATGTTGAACTGAAGATGTAAATGAGGTAAACTCCAAATTTGAATGAGATTATGATCACTCGATTGACATCTTGTGACTAATGAGTCAATCAGTTTATCGTGATATAAAGCTGTGATCTGAATTAGAAATAAAAACACAAATTTCTTTTTTTTTTAAATTATACACATATAAACTTGATATTTTTACATCCAGAGGTGAGTTCCCAGTTTTGGAGCGCTGAGGAGTACAGAATTTCCCTTCATAGCCATTACTTCCCGGTCACTCTGAACAGGAGTAGAAAAGTTCTTATTAGGATATCATAGCTCAAATAAAATGGTTTGACAATAGGTAGGAATATTTGAAACCATATAAGTGTGTGCAAGCAAATGAGTATTAAATTTGAATAGTCATTTGAAACCATATATAATTGTGCTTAAATTTTTAGTTTTAGAAATATTTGAAACTATATAATTGTATGTAAATTATTTGTATTAGATAGGAATACTTGATATGTGCATTCATCCAACCCCTTCACATGAGCAGGATGTGACACAAGGTCAATTTTAGAAGTGGAGTTTAACAGGATGGAATTCAGTTTTCCTTCTAGACTGGTTGCCATAACAAACTTAAAGAACCCAGTCTGCCTTTCTAGTTACTCATAACTGGAGGGAGAATAGTCTGATTCATTCCTTTCCCAAGGGTATTGGTGCTAACAGCTTCATCCAGGTTTTGAACTCTGGTTGTAATATCCATTAACTACTATGATAACCATTGCACCATGAGCGCCTCCTTGGGAATACTAGTGTGCAAACAAATAATAAAGAAAAAGTGAAATTTTAAAAATGCAATGGAACATTGAAAATATATTTATTAAAATTATTTACCAACAAATAGAATTTTGACATGAAATAACCCATAAGGAGTTGATATGCCATTAAATAAATAAACCAAACCAAACTAAACTTGTCATTTAGTTTGGTTTAGTTTCTTTTTTAGATGGCATATCAACTTTCATGGGTTATCTAATGCCAAAGCCATTTTTGTAGAAGAACTGTAGAGGTACTATTTAACCCATAGCTGGGAGGATAAGGGGGTTCAATACCTTTACTGTATTAATCTGAAAGTGAACATAATAGTGCAACAGGAGTTTAAACTTGCTTACTTTGAGGCTGCAGGCCAGCACTTTAACGATTGCACCATGAGGACTCACTCAACTTGTCATTTAAAAATATTTATTCTGTTTTGTGTTCTGATGGGAATGATATTTCTGACATTTTGTACTTGTCACACTTGTTTGAGCTATGCATAACATCTTAAATTTAATCAAATAAAAAAAAAAAAAAGAAAATAATTATAAAGATAAAAGCTATGTTAATTTTTTTCTTGAATTAAGTATGGATAACTACTACTTGTCATATATAACCATTGCATTTCGAAGTTTATGCAACAGGTAATCAGGTAACTGTTCAAATAACAGGTTGGTTTGGTTTGTTGGGTTTTATGGCATATTAACTTTTGTAGGCTATTTAATGCCAAATCCATTTTTATGTAAATAACTAGTTCTATTTAAAACAATTCAGTTTAGCATGAGTACACAGTTTAATTGTCAAAAACATTTCCATTTCAAACTATTCAAGCAGTAATATATAAAAATTCAGTTTATTGTAAGTACAGTTTCAATGTCAAAAACAGTTCAATTTCAAACAATTCAGTTTAGCATAAGTATGCAGTTTAAATGTAAGTACATTTTAATTGTGAAAAACATTTCTAGCTATTCACTTTAGTCAAGAAGAGCTAATTCAGTTTAGTATAAGTACAGATTTTGTTTACACACGGTTAATATTCAAAACAGTTCTATGTTAAACAATTCAGTTAAGTGTAAATACAGTTTCAATGTCAAAAAACTGTTCTATTTAAAATAATTCAGTTTAGCATAAGCACGCAGTTTAAATGTAAGTAAGGTCTAATTGTCAAAAATGTTTCTATTTCAAGCTATTCAGTTTAATCAAACAATTCAGTTTAGCATAAGTATGCCGTTAGTTCTATTTAATCCATAGATAGGGCCCTATCAGGTGCTACCACACTGGGCCAGAGTGGACCTGGGAGCAATGGCAATGAAGGGGTGCTCCATATTTCTCAAGGCCCCAGCATTACAGTGACCTCATCATCAGACTGTTTAGTGTCATATCTAGGACACTCATTGGGAGGGGGGTTTTACCCTACTGCAGAGGTACAGTAAGTGTATTCTACAGCCCCAACTTACTGGGCAAGCAAATAGCAGGAAAGTATTCCTAACATTTGATAAGTTTACATAAGTTGAAATAAATATGTATTCAGTTCGCTAGACCAAATGGAAATCATAAAGAAAGAAATATATATACATATTACTCTAGTAACAGCTATTATATTGTATTATCATTTAATGGTACACTGTAATATAGAGATAAATATTTTTCTGAATTATGGAAGGTACAGCATAAACAAGTAAAAAGAAAAAAATTAGATGTTCATGAACATATACATCTGTGAAAAGAGAGCACTGCAGATTGATTTATTTTAACAGCATGTCAACTCGTCTAGGGTTATTTTATGTCTAGAGAAGGAATTGCGTTCATTGTACATTTATATTTAGTTGAGGAAGATAAAAAGCTAAATGAGATAAGATAATGAAGTAGCCACCTCCCACTTACAAGTAACCCTGATGTCTGGTTGTGAGGCTAACAACATAGAGTCAATCACAAGAACTTTCATGGTAGTTGCGAGAAATGGTTATAAAAGAATTGGGGATTTTTAAAAAGGTTTAGTCTGCTACTGGCAGAGCAACAAGTGTTGAGCAAAATTGCCTACAATTTGTTTAGCAATAGACCTTTTTTTCATCAACTCAAGAATACCACTTCATGTCTTCCTGTTTTTGAGACCCAGGGTTAAGTTGCAACATTAGTAATAAAATGAGTGGGTTTTTTTCTGTAACAACATGTGATTTTTTCCTTTTGTGATGTGGAAAATTTGTCATCTTGTCTTTTTAGCCAACAACCTTTCTTCAAGACTTTGCAATGCCACAATAAATCTAAAACATTGGCTCCACATTAAGTTAGATTATGACTAGCGACAGGAGTCTAGCAAAATGTTGCATCTTGTGCAGCTACTGGAGTTAAACTGTGTAAGTCAAATACAACAGTCGCTGGTCAATCTGGATTCCTTTTTTGTACAGCTTAGGGATTTTCATACTACCCTCTCTCAAAACCCTTTTCTTTTTATCACTGTTATAATGAGCATAGTACTTTTCAAAAATTAGGGGATCAGCACTTCTGTCTAAGATCAGAACAGAATATGTGCACTTAAAATATAGATAGACTCAGGTTGAGAGAATATGAATAGATAGGTAGGTTTAGTTTCGTTGTTTAATGGCATATCAAATTTCATTTAATGCTAAAGCTATCCTTGTAGAAGAACAGTGGTAGTACTATATAAGCCAGTGATAGTAGAGTATAAGGGGGTTCATACCTTTCACAATGTTAACAGAGGGAGTTTCTGTGGAGTAATGGCTACCGAGCTGGATTGCAACCTTGAAGTAAACAAGTTTAAACTTCGGTCGAGATGTTACTTTCACTTTTGGACTAACATCCTTGGGAAAAGTATGAACACCTTTATTGCCCCAGTTATGGGTTAAATAATATCACTGCTATCACTACAAAGATGACTTTGGCACTCAATAACCCATGAAAGTTGATATGCCTTTTAACAAAGAAACCAAACCAAACCAAACCAAACCCAAGGGTAATAGTTTGAAAGTGAATGTAATTGTGCAACTGAAGTTTGAACTTGTTTACTACAATATTGTAGACCAACATATTAGCTACTAAACCAAAATGATTCCTCCTAATAGATAGATAGAATATGAATTGACTCATATATATATATAGAGAGAGAGAGAGGGAGAGAAGACAGATAGTTACAAACAGGATGATAGGACTTGCTGGAATATGAATATACTTACATAGATAGATAGTATGTAGATAAATAGATGGACAACTTCTTTACCACATTTATCTCTTCTTTCATGATGATATTGATAATGACATCTCCATTTCGTCACAGGAAATGGGGATATCATTGCCAATATCAATAAACTACTTTGTACTGAAATTCTGTCCCACCCACAACTATCTTAACTGTATAGCTCAGTTGGTTTTATGACATGTCAACCCTTTTTCAGTTATTTTATGCCAAAGTCAGTTTAACAATTATACTCTCCAATTTTATATATAATACAAAAGTATATCATCACAATTGTTTTAAACAGATAAACACTGCACTATCTCAAACAGAACTATTTGACCAATCAATGCGATCCTAACAGGTACTACAACATTGAATCAGAGTCAACCTGAGAGTAATAGCAATATAGGGGTGAGTCTTCACTCTCCAGTGCTGGAACTTTGACCTGGAGCCTCACCAATGGATGCAGTTTAGTATCATACACAGAACAATATTTTTTTTTGTGGGGTTACTTCTCCACAGAGGACTCAGTCAGAGTATTCTAGAATCTACCGACAGATAATGATAATGTCTTATCACAATTGTTGACCGAGAAAATTGTTTGCCCAGTTGATAGAGCTTAGAATATTCTGACTGTACCCTCCTTCAGAAGGGTAAGACCTCCCAAAAAAGGTATGTGTTATGTTTTGACCTGTTGACCAGGCCAAAAATTCCATTCAAGGTGATGCACCGGAAGGAAGTGACACATTCTAATGGCAGTTATGAGAGGAAATCGCGTGGGCAGAAATTGGCTGATGAAATGGGATGAGGTAAAAAAAAGTCCCATTATACTCTCATAGACTGATGCACCGGAAGAGAGTGACCTCTGAACTGTATGACAGTTATTTCCGCTCGATGACGATCACACGGACCATTCCAAAGGTAGTGGAAGGGACACATCCCGGTCGCTAGATATCGGAAGAAGTTACAGAGGCGTGGAGGCATGTCCATATCACTGCGTGGGAGTTTGAAGGTAATATAAGGCCGACGAATTGAACAGAAGGCAGACAGGCGAGAAGAAGGGCAAGCAGTATAGTTGGAGAGGAGATAGACGAGATGTAGTAGGGAAAGCCAGCACCCAGGACAGTGGATTCCAGGGCTCCGGTTGAGCAGCCATGGAGAACGAGAAAGACACAATGCTGACTGCCATAACTTTGTGGTCAAAATATTTCAGTTATGTTCGGTCTCCAGCTCCCTCTCACACGCAAACTTTGAGTAACCCTTTTCGAAACCTTACAAATAAAGTGAGAGGTAAAATATTTTATAAAGAAGTCTTCCTCCGTCTTTCTGTGTGCGTCGTTTATTACTGCATCTTTATCATCGTGCGTCTGTTTAATTATTGTTGTGTTATGATACGGCGTATGAGAATATAACATATGTTCTTGGTATAACACTAAATAGCATCTGATGTTAAGGCTCCAGTTCTGGAGCTATAAGGAATGTGGAGTAACCCTTCATTGCCATTACTTCCAGGTCCACTCCAATTCAGAGTAGTAGTACCTATTAGAGTCTCATCTCTGGGTCAAATAGATCTGTTTAAAAATAATTCATATTTGATTGGACAATGTATAAAGAAAAACCCTCTTAAGAAACATCTACACAAAAAAATGTAACTATGAATGTATAATAAATGAGATTCCCTAACATCTGGAGCTATGAGGAGTGTGGAGTAACCCTTCATTCCCATGATTCCCAGGTGAGTGGTAATACCTGTTAGAGTCCATCAAACGAATCTATTTAAAAATTATTCGTATTTGACTGGATCAGATGCAGAAAAAATATCTCTTAAACAACTACACAAAAAATGTCAAATATAAACATATAATGAATGCAATTCTCTAACCTCTAAGGATGAAATAACCCTAAAATCAATCAGTCATTATCAATCATAAATCAGAGAAAAATGTAGATCCATGAACAACTGGACAAACTACTCTCCCGTCAGTCCAAGAAGTACTAACCGAAAAATTATTACCCCCCTCGTTGACAACCCTGACAGAAATTAGTCAATGATATATACACAGTTTCGTTCATTATAATGGCACATCAAATTTTGTGGGTTATTTAATACCAAAGCCATCCTTGTAAAAGAACATTAATTGTACTATTTAACCCATAGCTGGGAGCAGGATAAAAAATTTTCATACTTTTTCCAAGAGTATTAGTCTAAAAGTGAACGCAATAGCCCAACTGGTGTTTGAACTCACTTACTTGGATGTTGCAGTTCAGCATATTAGCCACTATGCCAAGGGGACCCTCTCCCCTTACATATGGACTGAAAAAATATTTCTGAAGAAATAATATTTTTTTGTTTTTACAAATAATAACACAGAGAAAAAGGAACAACATAGACATATTGACTCTAATTCGATTCTGATGATGTAGGAAAGTGTCTTAATAATAAGTTCTACTTTACACCTACAATCATGGATTTTTAGGCTGCATCAAAAGGAAGCCATTTTTATCACAATCAATAAATTCGATTCTTGGCAATAACCAATAACAGAATGTCCAAGGCAGACAAAGACTTCACCAGCCAAAGCAAATAAATAAGAGATCAGAATAATTCTATTTGTTATGATGAAAATGGGTTTTGTGAAAAGGCGAAGTTAACAAAATGTTGCTGAATGATGCGGAAACTGTAGAAGGCAGACAGGAAACTAACAAGAGAAAGGTTCAATTCCTGCTGTTTTTTAGTTGGACAATTGTTAAAGAAGAAGAATAAGAATGGTTGTTGGCTGTTTGGATTTTATGGCATATCAACCTTTGTAGGTTATTTAACAACAAGTTCTGTTTATATATATATACATATATATACATGTTTAACCTAAGATTTCTAAACAAATAATTTGTAGATAAAATTTTAGATAAGCCGAATTTCATTTGATTTAATAGTTTTCTTTCATCATATTTTTTGGTACAACCCTGTTTCTCTCAAGAAAGACAGAACATCATTCATTTTGATGTTGTTGAACAGATCTCTCAAACATTTCACCTTGAAAAATCACTTTCTGATGAGAGCGAAAGCTCTACATTCTATGAGAATGTGTTTAATGGTGCAAGGTGTTTGACATGTAAAACACTATGGTAGTTGTTCCTGTTTCAGTATGAAAGAGTGAGTAAGCCTTGTATGACCAATGCGCAATTGGGATATAATGACTTGTTCTCTTCTTGATTTTCTGAAAGCTGGTTTCCATTCTCCCAAAGTGGGCTGGATTTGGAAGAGTTTACTGTGTGTGTTATTATTCCAGAGCTGTTGCCATTTTGTATGAAAGAATTTATTGATTGAGGGTTTCTGGTCAGTTTATGGAATTCTGAATTTGTCAGGCGTCAGATCTAAGGTCCTTGTAGGTTATCTAATGCCAAATCAACTTTTATGCAAATAATCAATTCTATTTCAAACAATTCAGTTTAGCATGAGTACACAGTTCAATAGTTAAAAACATTTCTATTTCAAGCTATTTGGTTTTGTCAAACAGTTCTAATTCAAACAATTCAGTTTAGTATAAGTATAGATTTTGTTTACTCACAGTTAAATGTCAAAACAGTTCTATATTAAACAATCCAGTTTAGCACGCAAAAACAGTTCCATTTTAAACAATTCAGTTTAGCATAAGTACACAGTTTAATTGTCAAAAACATTTCTATTTCAAGCTATTCAGTTTAGTCAAACAATTCTAATTCAAATAATTCAGTTGAGCATAAGTACACAGTTTAGTTCTATTTGACCCAGAGATAGGATCCTATCAAGTGCTACTACTCTGGGGCAGAGTGCACCTAGGAGTGATGGCAATGAAGCAGTGTTCCATTTTTCGAGATGATGTTGAGAGCTAGATCTATTGCACAGACTTCTGATGTGAAGATGGTGCTTTCCATTGGAAGAGGTTTCTTTATAATTGTTTTATTTAGAACTGCTGCACACACTGTTTTATTGTTGTCCATGGAGCCATCCATAAAGACATATTAGTGGTCGGGATGAAGTTGAAGTTGTGAAATTTCTCTTGATAAGTGCTAAGATGGGTTTTGGTTTTGGAGAGTTCATTCAGTTTGAGAATATGGGTTTTCTAATGATCCAGGGTAGCATTTGTGGTAAAGTGCTTTCATGTATATTATTTGGTGGTATTATTGATTTTTGTAGAGTCAACTTCATCTGAAGGCCAAAAGGTTTTATTGATTTTTCTTTTCTTTCAAAATGTTGCTCATATTTAGGGTTGAAGTTGCAGTCATAAGCTGGGTTGGATGGGCAAGATTTGAGTTTTGTGGAATACTGGAGAAGAAGTTTTTCATGTCTTAGTGTAAGAAGTAATTCATCAGCTTCTGTGTATAGGCTTTCAACAGGAGAAGTGCTATATGCTCCAAGGGCTAGTCTAGGTCCTTGGTGGTGTATGGTATTTAGTTTGTACTAGGTTTTTTGTACAGGGTTTTTGGCCTGGATGATTTTAGCTGGAGAAGTTGATTTGTTAGTAACGAGGGAAAGTTTGTTTGGTTCAGCGAGGAAGATGGTGTAATGTATGTGTGTTTACGTTGTGTTGTTTCCTCACTGAGAGTTGTTAGTCCCCTCGCTAATAGTTGTTAGGTAATAAAAGGTGGTTGAAGATGAAGTAAGATGGCGAAGGTCGAAAGGTGTTTTTATGAATAGGTTTTTATTGCAGCATGGAATATGGTTTACTTTTGGTGCTGCAAGACTCGTGGAGTTTAGGCTTGTTAGTGTTGAGACGAAATGGCGTCATGAGATGTTGAGAAGGCAGCGTGTGTTGTCGGACGTGAGGGATTGAACTTTGGTATTTTTGATGAAAGACATGTCACAGTTGTAGGAATTGAACGTGGATATCACTGTGAGTTTCGCGTCTGGTATTTGGGGGAGAGTAGGCGTTATCTCCATTAATGTGGACCAGCGGTGAATTGGGAGCTTGTGTGTCGAGAGCGGAGTTATGCTCAGATCGACATAGCCAATTTTGGAGTGACACAAAGTTGGGCCTGTGCGAGGCATGTTGTATGCATCTAATTTATATTCAACTGGGATTCCTCGTAAGGAATCCATAAATTAGATGGATTCCCTCGTGTGTCCATGTTGTTGCTGCTGCTATGTTAGAGCCACAGTGAGATATCTACACTGAGCAGCTTGTCTAGCTAAAAAGTATCGCTAAGTAGGAACGGCCAGAGGAACGTCTGTTCTGGTCTGTGTTCCCAAGCCAAAGAGACTGGGTTTGTCGGCTAACAAGCTTTGATGGGCGGAAATGAAGGTCCGGGCTGAATAGGATTAGTCATCCTGATTGGTTGAAATTAAGTGTCCAGAATACGAGATTTTTCTCTTCTCTACAAGTTCATTCAAGTATGTCTTTCTGGCTGCTCCATATATAAAGCAGCTGTAATCAAGTTTTAATCTGATTAATGAGCGATATAATTTTAATAATGTTTCTTTGCTTCCTCTCCTGTTAGTGTGTGCTATTGTTTTGAGTAATTGTATGGTTTTGTTATGTTTTGTTCTCACTCTTACGTTTTGTTTGTATTTAATATGTGGAATGAAGGAGAGTTTGTGGTCAAAAATGACTCCTAGGTATTTGCGTTGTTCAACAATTGGTATTTCAGTGTGGTCAATTTTCAGTACTGGGTCTAGGTGGAGCTTACGTTGGTTGCAGAAGTGGATGCATTTTGTTTTTTCTTTTGAAAATTTTTATCCATTCTCTGTAGTTCATTTGCTGAGCTAATCGAGGCATATTTGATGTTGTCTTTCTATGTGGTTCATGTTACTTGCTCTAGAGCAGATCAAGAAGTCATCCACATACAAAGCACAGTTTGTTTTGCTATTAATGTTTTGGCTTCTAAAACCAGATTGATATTCAGTTATTAATTTGTTTGTTTCTAAATACCGGATTAATCTGGCATTTACCATTCTCTCCAGTGTTTTGTGGACACAACTGCTAAGAGTAATGAGTCAGTTGTTTTTTAAGTTTGTATTGTCTTTGAAAGGTTTCAGTATTGGTATAACTGGTTTGTTTCCATGTTTTAGGGATGTCATCACAGTTCCATATATCATTAAAATTTGTAGGAGGTTATGGATGGTTCAGGTAATTCTTTTAGGAATTGATAGTGGATTTTGTTGGGTGCAACTAGTGTATTGTTGGCCTTGTTAAGGGATTCTTTTAGTTCTGCTGTTGAGAAATGTTGGTTATAGCTTTCAGTGTTTTTGCTTTGAAATTTGATTTTTACTTTTTCAGCTTTTGTTTTGATGATTTGAAAACTTTTGCTTTAGTTTTTTTTGCAGATGAATTCAGCATGAAAGTTTTGTCAAGGTGATTTGCTATATCCTTCTCATCTGTAATCTTCAGATTATTGCGAGTGAGATGTTTGGTTGGAGTATTGCTATTTTTGCCAATTATTTTCTGAATCAATCTGCCATACTTTTTTTGGCTTTGTGTTATTATTTATTTTGGTAACATAATTTCTTCAAGAATCTCTTTTGGAGTTTTTGATGATTTTCTGGGCTTTGACTCTTCTGCTTTTATAAGTGTTTAAATTTTTCTGTCTTGGGATTATTTAACATTTTTTTAATGCTCTGTATAATCTCACAGCTTTTTTGCATTCTTCATTAAACCGTGGCCAACTGTATTTTGAATAGATAGAGCTTTTGGGTTTATGTTCTACAGCTATGTTTAATAGTGTGTTCATGAAATATAAGATGTCTTCCTCATTGTTTTTATTGGTTTCTGGGGTTAGTTGGGCAAGGCATGAACTTTTAAATCCATCCCAATTAGCATTTCCCAGGTTCCAGCTTGGATTTCTTTTACTCAATTCATCAGTGCTATTTTCTAATAGAATCAGAAAGTGGTCACTTCCACAGATGTTGTACTGTACTTTCCAGTTGTAATTGAGAAACAGGTTAGGGTCACATTTTGGTGGGTCTATTGAAAAATATGTGCCTGTTGCTGGGTGTAGATATGTGTTTGATTTATTGTTGTACATGCACAACTGATGTTGATTTAATAATGATTCTATTACTTTGCCCTTTTTGTCTGTTTTCTAACTTTCCCAGGTCTCATTATGGCTATTGAAGTCTCCCATTATAATGAAGGGTCTTGGTAGTTGTTCTATTAAATTATTCTGCTCCAATTCTTTGAGTTCTTCACTCGGGGGAATATATACTGAGCATACTGTTATTGTTTTGTGGAGGGTTGCTGATATAGCTACTACTTGCATGTTTGTACTTTGTGTAATTTTACTGTGAGGTATGTTGTTGTAAATGATTATTGATGATCCGCCACAAGGTCTATCGGTGTGCTGTTTATTATAGTTGTACGAATAATGATTTTTAATGTTGATGGTGTTGTTATTTTTAAGGGGAGTTTTTGAAGGCATATGATTGTTGGGCAGTATTTTGTAATAAGAAATAACAATTCAGAGTTATTGACTCTTGCTCTTCTGATGTTCATTTAGTTTATAGATTTTTTGGATTTTTTTAGTTTGAGTTTTGCTTGATGGAGTTTTCTTTTCGATTTCCATTTCTTTGAGCTTTTCAAATTTGTTTGATGTGGTTATCGGGGTGGGCTGTGTTTGAGTAATTCTTTTAATTGGGTTTTGTTTTTTAATAGCAATATCTTTCATTTTAGTTGTCTGAATTTTTGAGATGAAGCTTGATGATTTTTATCATTCAAGTTTTTGGACTATTTTTTTTCTTCGTTATTGTTATATTTACAATGTTTCAGTTGATATGTCCTCTGGCCTTCTTCAGGTGTTTGTCAAATTTGGGAGCCTACATGGAACTTCAAACCACGTCCTTTATTTAATCCATGGGGGTCACTTGTTCTGATTCCGTTAACCATAACTGGGTATAAGTGCTAAGTATTCCTGTATTGTTACTCGCCTGCAGTCAGGATTGAACATGCAACCTCCAGACGATTATCTCTTTTAGAAGCTTAGACAATCATGTATAGTGAAGTTGTGAGTGCAACAAGCTCTTCACAAAGCAGCTAAGGGTGTGAGGTTAGTGATCCTGTCATAACATGACCAAACCACTAGCAGGGCCTAGCACAAAGCCATGCTACACATGGCCAATTGTCCAATTATAATTATAACATTAAATATATTGATAATATTTTTATATGTTATTTATAAGTTACATATAAAGTGTCACCCATAAATAAGAAGGGGTGTCTTCGTGGTGTAATGGTTAAGGCGATGGACTGCGGAATCGTAGTATGTGAGTTCGTACTCCAGTCGCGCTATTACATTCACTTTCGGGTAAATACCCTTTGGAAAGGTATGAACCCCCTTATCCTTCCAGTTATGGGTTAAATAGCACCACTACTGTTCTTCTAGGAGAATGGCTTTGGCATTAAATAGCCTAAAAAGAGTTGATATGCCATTAAACAAAGAAACCAAACCAAACCATAAATAAGCAGAGAAATTGCCATGGTGTAGTGGCTAATGTACTGGACAGCAACATTGAAGTAAGTGAGTTCAAACTCCAGTTGCACTAGCATATTCACTTTCAGACAAATACCTTTGGGAAAAGTATGAACTCTCTTATTCCCTCAGCTATGGATTAAATAGTAACACTACTGACCTTCTACAAAGATGGCTTTGACATTAAATAACCCACAGAGGTTGGTATGCCATTAAGACAAAAGAAACAAAACCAAACTATAAGTAAGTATGCTCCTAACAATGTTTTTTTTTTTTTTTTTTTATAAAAGCTTAATTTTCTTCTAAACTAAAGGTATTATTTCTAGAGGAAGATTATAGAATGAAAACGGGTATTATTGGGTATTATTCATCACCAAACTCTACAGCCTGGAAACTGTGACCAACAACATAAATATGTAGCTGTCCAAAAATAAGTACATTACTAATACATATCTATGCAATTTTATTTTTGGTTGCAAAGGAGTTAAATTTTATTTTGGTTTTAGAATTTCAGGGCTGTAGAATTTAGTAATAAACAATATGTAATAATATTTGTTTTGACAGTATAATATTCTGCTATAAATATTATTTTTAAAAAATTGAAAAATAAACAGGTTTCATTAACAACTACAGATGAGGTTCTTTTCACAGGTTTTTTTCCTGATTTTTTTTTATTGTCTAACAAGATTTCTTAAGTATTGTTCCATTCAATAAAAAAATTATCCAAAATTTTCTTGCTGAGCACTTATGAGTATTATTAGTTCTCTTTAAGATTTCCTAACCTAATCGAATGCAATAAAAATACATATATTCAAAGACTCTATTCACTCTAGTCAGAAAGCATTTTAGATATTAAAAACAAAAGTTTTACTAAATCTAAAAAAATAAATAACATCTTGATTATTTCTATGAAAAAGACCAATGATAGTGAAAAGACCTCAGTGAGAAAATTTGTATAATTTCTACATAAAATTGGACCAAACTTAAGAAATCTTTTAAGACGAGAAAACGATCAATAAAAAGCTGTGAAAAAGAACCATGTAATCTTTTGTCCATTACAGAACAGAATTTACTGAATGAGAATGTTAAAAAATAATCAGAATGTCCTTTTAGAAGATACACTGATATTTTACTCTCACTCTGTCAATATAAGCATAATAACTGGCTGTAATTAGATTTTGGTTGGTTGGTTGGGTTTTATGGCATATCAACCTTTGTAGGTTATTTAACGCCAAATCCATTTTTATACAAATAGTCAGTTCTATTTCAAACAATTCAGTTTAGCATGCATACACAGTTTAATTGTCAAAAACATTTCAATTTCAAGCTATTCAGTTTATTCAAACAATTCTAATTCAGCTAATTCAGTTTAGTATAAGTACACATAATTAAATGTCAAAACACTTCTATATTAAACAATTCAGTTTAGTGTAAGTAGAGTTTCAATGTCAAAAACAGTTCCATTTCAAACACTTCAATTTAGCATAAACATGCAGTTTAAATGTGAATACACAGTTTATAAGTTAAAAACATTTCTATTTCAAGCTATTCAGTTTAGTCAAACAGTTCTAATTCAAACAATTCAGTTAAGCATAAGTATGCAGTTTAGTTCTATTTAACCCATAGATAGGGCCCTATCAGGTGTTACCATTCCAGGACAAAGTGGACCTGGGAGCCATGGCAAAGTAGGAGTGCTCTGCATTCCCCAATCACTGGAAACTCACCATCAGATTGTTTAGTGTGATATCCAGGGCACTTGTTAGGAGGAGTCTTAGACCTCTGCAAAGAAGCAGTTGGTGTATTCTACAGCCCCAGCTGACAGGGCAAGGCTGTAATTAGAAATGGTTTTCATATCAAACATCTGCATTACGGCAGCTATATTGGATTTGGTTTGGTTTGGTTTGGTTTAGTTTTATGGCATATCAACAATTGTAGGTTATTTAATGCCAAATCCATTTTTATAGATATAAACAGTTCTATTTCAAACAATTCAGTTTAGCATAAGTATAGTTTTTTGTTTACACATAGTTAAATATCAATTCAAAAAATTCAATTGAGCATAAGAATTCAGTTTAAATGTCAAAACAGTTCTATTTTAAGCAATTCAGTTGAGCATAAGTACACAGTTTAGTTCTATGTGACCCAGAGATAGGATCCTATCAGGTGCTACCAGTCTGGGTCAGAGTTGACCTGGGAGCAATGGCAATGAAGGGGTACTTTGTATTCCCCAAAGCTCCAGTGTTATTGGAGCCTTATCATCAGATTGTTAAGTGTTATATTCAGGACACTTGTTGAGAGAGTCTTACCCCTCTGCAGAGAGGCAGTCAGTGTATTCTGCAGCCCCAGTAGATTGGGCCAAGCTACACTGGGGTAAATATCATTGTTGTCAATTGATCCTGCAAGACAGTGTTTGAAAATTACAGTCAATTGACTGTTTTTGCTTACTTATCTCAAGTAATAACATTTACATATCTGGGAGTCATTGAAATGAAAGGGTGATTCCATACTCCCCAGAGCTCCAAAATTGTATCCTCACCACTGGATGCAGTTTAGTGTCAAACACAAGAAACCCTTTTTGGGCTAAGATCTTATCTATCTGCAGATGATGGTGTCAGCATATTCTAAGTCTCACTCATAAGATTAAAAACCTTATAAGTATCTCTGATCAGGTAATAATTTCTACATAAAATTGAACCAGACTTAAGGAATCTTGTAAGATTAGAAAGCAATAAAAAACCTAATATATACATATATATACATATATTATCTTCCACAGACAGAATGTTTCGTTGTATCACAACTCTTCAGTGTGACTAGACTGGCAAGATGCTTCAAGCCAAGATCAAAATCTAGTTGACTTTACATGTCAGATATCTGACTCCAGAGCCATTGTCAATCTCTGTGTAAGTGAAGGAATCTTTTATGTGTATCGTTTTTTACATATACACTATTGCCTACAGCAGTGCTCAGTTTATGGGAAGATAGTGTAGGTGCTTGTGGTGTAATGGTTATTGTCATAGGAAATGGACATGGGGAATCAAGTTCAAACCCTGGATGATCCTGTTTGTATTTTCACATAGTGCTAATACCTGTGGGAAAGATATAAATCCAACTATCCTCCCTTCAGCTATGAGTAAGTAGTAGGAGAGACTGTGCTCTTTAAACTTGGTATGGCACTCGTCTAATAGAAGAAAAATTCTTGCTATTATAATAATCGTTAATATTGTAGAAAATTAAAACCTATAAAACTCTGCTAAAAAATTGACCTTGTGTCACATCCTGTTCATACAGAGAGGTTGGATAAATATATATATACATATTTATATAAAATTTGGCAGCTACTATCA
Organism: Sepioteuthis lessoniana; assembly: GCA_963585895.1. Taxonomy (NCBI): domain Eukaryota; kingdom Metazoa; phylum Mollusca; class Cephalopoda; order Myopsida; family Loliginidae; genus Sepioteuthis; species Sepioteuthis lessoniana. The sequence goes on from OY757918.1 coordinate 84,417,583, forward strand.
ATCTTTTATGTTTCACTCTTTTAAAAACCCTTTACTTGGCAGGTGACCAATATGGCTGACTTTAAGGTCATGACAAATAGTCAATTCAAATCACTTTACCTTTGATTTTTCATACCTTCTTGGTAGAAGGATTTATTACAAAGAATTACCTTAAAATAAAATCACTTAAGTTGCACTATTTTTTAAGAATTTTTTATCATGCCAACAAAAATGGAATAAACAGTGTAAGGAAGAAGTAATGGGGCAGTTAATAATATTACACAATACAACTTTTTTTAAAAATGAAGATTAAAAAAGAGTTAAATTCCTATTATATTGACACTGATCTATTACTGTTATTTGACCCTGTACATACAAAAGTTACTCTGAAAATTGACTTAAAAGATAAAAATTCATATCTTTGACAATAAGATTAGTTTTGTGCTATGGCTAAGTTCTTTGAGAATATATAGTATGACCAGTTTAAGATTAAACAAAAGACAAGAGTTAATAGCAATATTATTGACTACATTATTATTTCTATGTCGCCCCATACATCATGAATAATAGATATTGATGACTACTAGATACTATTACTATAGATTGGTATATATATATATATATATATCATTAAAGAAAAAAACAAAGACCGGTTATTTTAGGATTATAAATTTATTTCCATCCTGTTTTTTTGTTTCTGGTGTGAACCAAAAACATGAAGAAAAAAATAACAGGACTTCTTCAGATCCAATGGATAAATAAAAACTGAGAAAATACCTATATATATATATATATATATATATAATTACATACACACATATGTGTGTATATATATATATATATATATATATATAGAAACATGTATATATATATATATATATATATATATAAGCACACATATATACACTCATATACATAAACATGTACATATATACAGGGTGGAACAATAAAATTGTCGCCCTAGAAAAGACGACATGATTCCATTTCCGTTAAATGAAAACCGGTTTTCTTTTTTTGTTGCAGACCATCTACTAGTTAGCCAGTTGCGTACAAATCCCAAGAGTGATAGGAGCCTTCTATCATGCCTGAAAGATGCACTGCTGTACAACTCATACTCTTTACCGATCCAAGTTATAACAACAGGACCATTGCCAGCACCCTCAACATGCAAATCTGGATTGCCACAAATAACAGGGATGTGCCCAGGGTGATGAAAACAAAGTTTCCGGCTACGATTATGGTCTTTGGTGTGGTTTCAAGTGAGGGCTACATCATGCCACCTCACATCTTCAAAAGTCAACACCAAAGTGTACCTGGATGTGCTGAAGAGTGTGGTGATCCCCTGGTGTAATCAGGTGGCCGGTGGCAGACCCCTAAGTGTGGCAGCAGGACTCGGCGCTGGCCCACAAGTCAAAAGAGACCCAGGCTTAGCTACAGAAGGAGTGCTATGACTTTGTACCCTTCTCTCACTGGCCACCCCCCTCCTCCCCCTGACCTGAACCCACTGGACTACTTCGTTTGGGAATACGTCGAGAACATCACCAACAGGACCTCCCACAACACCAAAGCCAGCCTGATCGCCGCCATCCGCCGAGCTCCCGCCGGCGCTTGTGAAAAAGGCATGCTCCCAGTTCTGGATCTGTATTGAGGCTAAAGGCGGCTACATTGAATAGATATCAGCTCTACTACATAATCAAGTTACCTGAATTGATTTTTTCAATAAAAGTTTTAAAATAAAGCTGTAGTGTTTGTTTTCTTTAGGACGACAATTTTATCGTTCCACCCTGTATATATGTACACATATTCACACATACAGATATATACCCATATCTATGCACACATATGCATTCATACACAGACATATATATATATATATATATAGAGAGAGAGAGAGGAGGCTATGTGTTGTAATTGTTATTATAGTAGAAAATGGACACAGCAACTTGAGTTAAAATCCTAGACAAAGTTGTTTGCATTTCATTTAATCCTAATACCCTTGGGAAAAGGTATGCATCCAATTATTCTCCCTCCAGTTATGGGTAAATAGTAGGGCCGACTGTGATCTTTAACTTTACCCTAAAAGAAGGAAAACTGAGAATTTAAATCTGTTAAAGTTTGCTTAAAAAATTGACCTTATGTCACATCCTATTTATAGTGAAGGGGTTGGTAAATACAAGTAAGATATGTTAGACACTGCTGGTGAAATAAGGACGAACTCATCAGTGATATTGTCTTATGGACACCTACGCATGGGCACAGCAGAGTTGGATTATCAGTAAAGACTTACATAAATCATCTTTGTGGGCACTGGATGCTGTCAAGAAGATCTGCCTGGAGTGATAGACAATAGGGATTGATGGCAAGAGTAAGTCAAGGAACTGTGTTGTCAGCACAACTTAATGATGATTATATATTATAAGAAATAGAATTTCAAAACCTAAAAATGTTATTAAAATTGCTTTATTTGTTGTGTAATAATTTGCTCTTCAAAATATAAGCTTTTTCAAACACAACTGGAAAGGTTTTCAAAAAGATACTGATACTGTTGTATCATATGTAAATGTATTTAAATGTTATGAATATGTTATAATGTTATAACACATCACTCAATAAGTCCCGGGCCTGACATATAGATGGTGCCACTAATAAAAAAAATCCATATATAATTTTTATAAAGAACATGTGTCAAAATTTGACCCCAATCGGATTATTAGTTTACAAATTACAGTTATTAAAGTGAAGCTATTGTTGCAAATTTTCAAAACAATGGAAAAATCAGAATTACGTGTGTAGATAAAGCATTGCTTTCTGATGGGAAAAAATACTGTTCAAGCAAAGCAATGGCTTGATAAGTGTTATTCCGATTCTGCTCTATTGGAAACAATGGTTAAGAGGTGGTATGCTGACTTTAAACGCGGTTTGTCATAGAAAACACCAAAAAACTCCACAAACTCGTTTTGGCTGATCGTAAATTGAAGTTGCATGAGATAACAGATGAGTTGAACATATCAGAAGGCAGTGTATTCACCATTTTACATGAACATTTGTCAATGAGAGAGCTGTATTTAAAGTGGGAGCTTGTTTGCTCACAGTGAATCAAAAACAACAACACATCGACGATTCAGAGCATTGTTTTCATCTGTTTCAACACAACTAAAAAGAGTTTTTGAATTAATATGTGACAATGGATGAAACATGTATCCACCACTTACATCGGCAGTCAGCTGAGAGGACAGCGGCAGGTGAAAGCCGTCCAAAGTGACCAAAGACGTAAACATTCGCAGACAAGGTTTTGGCCTCCATATATTTTCGGATGCGCAATATATTTTGTTCATCGATTACCTTGAGAAAGGAAGAACCATCAATAGTGAATATCATATAGCATTAATGGTGCATTTGAAGGAAAAAAATCACCAAAAAACAGCCACAAATCAAGAAAGAAAAGGTAATCTTTCACCAAGACAATGCACTATGTCACAAGTTGATCACAACAATGACAAAATTACATGAATTGCACTTTGAATTGCTTCTGCACCCACCCTATTCTCCAGATCTGGCCCCCAGTGAATACTGTCTGTAGAACTCAAAAGAATGCTCCAGGGAAAGAGAGTTGGCTCCATTGAAGAAGTGATATCAGTAACTGAGGCGTTTTTTGAGGCCAAAGATAAATTGTTATACAAAAAAGGCATTGAATTGTTAGAGAAGTGTTGGAATCAGTGTATCACCCTAGAAAGAGACTATGTTGATGAATAAAGTCAAATTTTGTCAAAAAGTTGTCGTTTTATTAGTTAGGCCCAGGACTTATTGAGTGATGTGTTAAAGATATCTTTTGTAATTGAAATTTCTAAAACTGAAAAATTTCTGAATTTGTGTTATTACAAAGTCTATTTAATATTGTTGTCCTATTTATCATGCTCTATGTATGTAATGATGATGACAAGATTTAATCATTTTTAAAAGATATCTTAGCAATGAAAAACTGAATGGTTTCTTGCTATAACGTTTATTTGTATACATCAATAAAGGTGAATGCATTATATAGCTGGAATGAAGAGGCTGTAACACATTTCTTTATAAGGATATAACTCTCTCTTCTTTCTTACACAAAAGGGTTGAAATACTGTAAGTGAGAGACAGAGAGATGGAGGGGACTGCTATATTGACCCCATATCTTCTTAACCCACTTAGTATTTCTTCTGCTTCTCAGCTCTGTACCCCTCTTCTGAGCATTCACTGACTGCTTTCTGAATCTGCCTGCTTCTACTGACTGACCATCAGTCCTGTGGAGGTTAAAGCTGTGTGCTCATATAATATTTATAACGCCTACGCATTGCATGTTTTTCATTGGTTATGGCTTACACCCACGCATTGCTTGTTTTCTAGTAATTACTTTGTTTACACAGGTGGATCCTGTTTAGAAATGCACAACTAACATGCTGTCAAAGGTCAATATGAACAAATGTTTAATATCATTAAATTATCTAACTTATATCTAGTATAACCTTATTTTGTTTTATGACCATTTTAGCGAGATGAGGGGATAGATATATTATAGAAAATTGATCTCTGTTTTAAGTTTTTTGGGTGGTTGCTGATTCAATCATTTTTCTGAATTGTTTCAAAACCCTTTAATTGCATATAAAAATTCTTGAATGATGAAAAGCAAAATGTTTTATGGGAAATAAAACAATTTCAACAAGATTGTATATTGTTCTGCCTTCTTTTAAGTTTCCCTTTCTCTTCTACATACTTTTCCTTTCTGTTTCAATCAATCCCTGTCCATCAGGGTCACCAGACTTTAAGACTCATAGGTCAAAACTCATAACTTTGGCGAAATGACTTGTTTTACATTTTATGTTGATAATACTTTAATTCTACATCATATTTACTGTTTCAGATTTTATTTGTATTGTTTTTATTCATTGTTTTATATTCTTTTGTCATTATTTGGTTAAACTACTGCCTTAGTGCTTTGCAGGTAGATGAGGGATAAATATATATATATATATATATATATATATATATATATATGAGTTTAACAGAGGAAAAATTTACAGCTACAAAAATACATTCAAACATATTAGAAAAAAAAAATTTTTCAACATTAATTTTTATCATTAAAATGAACTAAAAAAAATCTAAAACTTATGTTATTTATGGTAAAATTTGAAGTATGATGAAACCGGATGTTCCTTTACATGCCAAAATTAAGTTGATACTTATTGTTACATCGATTGGAAGGGTTACTTTTATAGAGGAGAAATAAGGGTTTGTTTTTTTTCCCCTTGTCTGATTGTGAATGTGAAAAAGTTATTTTAATCTATTTTCTTGTTTGATCTGAAGAAGTTCTGTTGATTTTTCAGAGTATTGATTTATATCAATGCTTTTTAACAGGATGGAAATAAAGTTATCGTAATGTGACCAATTGTTGGGTTTTTTTAAGAGAAAAATATTTGCTCTGTGGATTTTATTTACATTGAGCTCTTGACAGGGATCATTTAAATCTAATATTCTATTTTTGAATATTTTATTGGTCCTGCTTGGAATTGTTCCCAACTCTGGATTTACTGGATTAAATACTGTCTCTATATATATATATATATATATACATATATATATTCAAGCAAGTTTTGTTAAAGACTGTTGTATTGTCAAGGTGAATGATACTCAGAAAAGAATTAGTCCTTAATATATTTATTCAGCACCAGAATCTGGTGCTAATGGATACATACAAAAAAGACACAGTACAATAAGTTATGAACAATTAACAAGAGAATTTACAAGAAATGCGGTATAGCCAAACGAAGTAAGATCAGTCCGAATATTAATCAGCTCATTAAATCAACCCTCAAAGTCTTTAATTGTAGGCTATTTATGGCTATGAGCCAGTCCATCTGATAGAGCACTGAAGGAGTGTTTATCCACTCTACAATAAAGACAATGGAACACTGTTTATTATTTTTAATTTCATTTTTACAAGTCTCCTTGTTAGTTTTCTTGTGTTGGAATCTAGGTGGTAAAGGAATTGTCCCATATTTCCTGCCCAAGCACTTTTGACCATACTTTTGGTTGTCATCAGGGGTAGTATAGTTTTGAGTTGATAGTTTGAGTTTTTATCATTTCTAATTCTTTTACCACTAAGATCCCAACACAAGAAAAATAACAAGGAGACTTGAAAAAATAAAATTAAAAATAATAAATAGTGTTCCATCTTCTTTGACAAAACTTGCTTGAATAATAACTTGCTACCTAAATATACACTCTTCAATATATATATATATATATATATATATATATATATATATATATATATATATATGTCTCTCTGTGATGAGAGCATCTGTTTTAATGTGGTTTTATCAAGTTTATATATAGAGTATGAATGAAAGAATAGACACATGTTAATCCTAGCCAGTTTCAATCTTCAGTCTTCTTCAGAGGATGTTTATTTCATGAGTGAAGGTGCATGAAAGCCATATGGTTGGATCGACATGTGAATGAAACTTGAACTTTAAAGCTTAAGGATTTAAACATCTGACTTAACACATATTTATAAATACTTTTCTATATTTTTTGTTTTTTGCTTGAAGATGTTGTTAAGCATCAAGATCAATCTAGAAAGTAAGAAAGGTTTCAATAATGAAGTTTTTTTAATATCTTAAAAGGTATTTAAGAATGAGAAAACAAGAAAATAAAGAGAATTCCCTCTTCTCTTTCTCTTCATTCTCCCTCTTCTCTCTCTTTTCTTTTCTTTTCTTCCTTCTTCTTTCTACTTTTAATTCATTATTTCTCTTGATGATTCTATTTGTTCAATATTATTGTCTTAAACCTGTCACATGATATAATTCAAAATATGAATACTGATTTATTGATTAAATGGTTTCCCCTTTCTCTGTATATATAATTTCCTTCTTGTTTTGTATTTCATTAAAAATCCATCGGTGGTCTAGTGTCACTCAATATCATCCTTTCTAAGTTCTGATGATGGTTCATTAGAACCAAAACATTATAATGTTGACTTTCTTTTACATTAAATTCTTCTCTTTGGATTACCTTGTCTTATTTGGATAGTTTTAGAGATAGGAGGTAGGTGGACATTCAAATGTTGCTTCCAGGATTTGTTCAATATAGTTTGAAGCATTCTTGTACAGCTCCTGTCTAGCTTTTTCTCTATATGTTTTGTCAGCATCCATGTGGTACATCCATACAGTAGATTTTAACCCAACTGCTGCTTGGAAGATATTGCATTTTATTTTATCAAATATGTTAGACTTCCATATGATCAATAACCTACTGATAGTAGTCTATGTCTTCATTAGGCACATATTGATGTCACCTTCAGTAGATGAGATGCTGCTACAGAGGTACATAAATTTGTCCACTAATTTCAGAGAACCATCATTTTGAGTGGAGATGTCTCTTTCTTGTACTCCATTTTGTCTGTATTCCTATGGAGGCCAATGTCTCTTGCTGCCTGATCCAGACTATGCAGCAAAAATTCAGCTTGGGTAGGTATATTTGCAAGAAGCACTATATCATCTGCATAGTCAGTGACCATAATACTTTCTGTGGGATATTGTCTGCTTCCAGCCTTTTTTAGTGTAAAGCTATTTTCTTTTATTAGAGCTATCGATATTCAAAGTATATAGTCTAGGCAGATTATGAACAGATATGGAGCTAATCCCCTTGCAGAACTCCAGCAACAATGTCAAACTCTGAGTCTCCATTTGGTGAGCGAACCTTGATTTTCGTGTTACTATAGAATATCATTATGGCTGTAACAGTTTGTTTGGAGAGACCATACACTAGAAACATTAGCTTCATCTTCTCTCTGTAACTTCTAATTGTTCTAGTACTGCAAGGAGCATCCACTAGAGATTTCTTTTTTACTTTGCAAACAATTCTTCTCTTGAATTGTGGTGATAAATTTTTTAGCCTGCCAGTTGGTTTTCTTGTTCCATATTTATTTGGACTTTTCAAATAATTGTAGATAACAGTTTTACTGCATCCTAAAGCCTTCAAAATTTCTCTGAGATTTTCCGACTCTTTTCAGAGCTGTAATCTCACCATTCTCAAATTCAGATAATTTAGTTCCTTTAGTCATTTATGTTTTTAGTATTTTAAATGTTACAGTTTTAATAGCTTTTATATTATGTAGACTATATATAACATACATGCACACCGAAGATATCAAATATCACGAAACTAGCAATGGATGGTCACTCGTCACTGTATCGGCATGGAAAAACTCTGTCAATGCCGCAGTAGGAGGGGTAGGATTGCTTATAGGACCTAGAGCATTAAAAACGCTAAATAGCATTGAGAAAATACAACCTAGGATGATGGCAGCTACTTTCAACTGCAGCCCTAGAGCAACAATCATCTCCTGCAACAGCCCTACTAATGTTAGTGAAGAAACTGAACGATGAGTTATCCTCATTAGTGCGTAGCATCCTGAAATACAACATATTAGTCATTGGCGGAGACATGAATGCCCAAATCAGGAAAAACGGAAACAACAAATACAGCCTCCACAACATGTCAAATAGGAATGGGCAGCATCTAACAGATTTCATGATAGAAAATAGATTAGCATACCCCAATACAAACTACCAAAAAAGGGAGGGCAAACTATGGACATACACGTACGCGAACAATAGTAAAGCACAGATAGACTACGTCCTTATAAACAAGAAATGGAAAAATAGTGCGATGAATTGCGAGGCATAATCCTTTTTCGAGGGTGTGTCCTCCGATCACCGAATAGTTACGGCGAAAATAAGGCTAAGCCTATGAAAAAACGCCAAACGAACAGCGACCACCAAACAATATGACTGGGCCCTTTTGAACAACAGAGATATAAGAGATAAATACGTATTAGAATTAAGAAACAGATTCAAAACACTACAAGAGAAGACGGAAAAAAGTACACCAAATGACGAATATGAAAATTTCGTCAATTCGCACCTTGAGGCAGCAGCGAAATGTATTCCAACAAAACTCAAAACTAAATATAGAGTCCCATGGGAAACATTAGCAGTGAGAAAAAAACGTGCACTAGTGAAAACAGCCTCCAAAAACTATTGAAAAAACCCAACAAACACAAATGCCCGAAAACTAAAAACGGCACAATATCAATTAGCAGGCATTTATATAAAGGAACAGACAGAATACATTCAAAATCAGATAGATAAGATTAGAGACTCGGTGGAAGATAGACAATCTAGGATAGCCTGGCAAACAATAAATGAAGTGAGTGGAAGAAAGAACACAGCCAAAGCAAAACTGAAAGCTGCAAACCAACAAGAAAGAATAAAACTGTGGAAACAGCACTTCGAAAACCTACTAGGAAACCCACCGAAAATAACACATGAACCAATCACCAGAATAATTAGTAAACAACAAGACATTAAACTAGGACCGTTCACACAAGAAGAACTTGACTCAGTTCTCAGAAAAATTAAAAATAGGAAAGCTGCAGGGCTGGACAAGATTCCCCTAGAAGTATGGAAGAGCAGACAATTTGACGACATACTGCTCCGACACTGCAACGCAGTATATATCAAAATCCGATAGATAGATGGATGAAGTGATGCATCCTCCCCTTCTCTAAAAAGGGTGACCTTGGATTAGCCAAAAACTACCAAGGCATAACACTTACATCCATAGCAGCCAAAATCTACAATGCCCTACTACGAAACCACATAGAACCCAAAATCGACAACATACTTAGGAAAAACCAAAACGGCTTCCGAAGAAATAGATCCACGACTTCACAAATATTAACCATCTGTAGAATCCTTGAAGGTGTATGGGCAAAGAACCTACAAGCAACTTTAATATTTGTCAACTTTACCAAGGCCTTCGATTCCATTCACAGAGGAAAGATGGAACAAATCCTACTAGCATACAGCATACCTAAAGAAACCGTAGCAGCAATAACGATTCTCTATAGAAACACCAAAGTAAAAGTACGATCACCAGATAGAGACACAGAATACTTCGACATTGCAGCAGGGGTACTACAAGGGGACACGCTAGCTCCATACCTCTTTATCATTTGTCTAGACTACGTACTTAGAACATCGATTGACAAAATCAGAGAGAACAGCTTCGAGCTGACAAAGAAAAGAAGCAGAAGGTACCCCGCAAAAACAATTACCGATGCTGACTACACTGATGACATAGCGATACTGGCAAATACACCCGACCAAGCCGAAACACTACTGCATAGTTTGGAACGAACAGCCGCAGGCATAGGCCTCTATGTCAATGCACACAAAACGGAATATATGTACTATAATCAAACGGGGGACATCTCCACTCTAGACGGAACCCCTCTTAAACTAGTAGACAAATTCACTTACCTAGGAAGCAGCGTCGCATCAACCGAAAAGGACAGCGACACGCGGTTAACAAAAGCATGGACAGCTATCAATAGGCTATCGATTATATGGAAATCAGACCTAACCGATAAAATGAAATGCAGTTTCTTCCAGGCAGCGGTCACATCGATACTGCTATATGGATGCACTACATGGACTCTAACAAAACGGCTGGAGAAGAAGCTAGACGGCAATTACACAAGAATGCTGCGAGCAATCCTGAACAAGTCCTGGTGGCAACACCCCACAAGACACCAACTGTACGGCCACCTGCCTCCTATCACGAAAACTATTCAAGTTAGACGAACCAGACATGCAAGACACTGCTGGAGAAGCAGGGACAAACTCATAAGTGATGTACTCTTATGGACCCCCACACATGGCCTTGCAAAAGCAGAACAACCAGCACGAACATACATTCAGCAACTATGTGAGGATACAGGATGTTGTCCTGAAGACCTGCCTGAGGTGATGAACGATAGGGAAAAGTTGCGAGAGAGGGTCAGGGATATTCGTGCTACCAGCACGACATGATGATGATGATGATATATAACATATTTTTCAATTAAATTAAGTCCTTTTTTCTTTATTTTTTATTGGTAGTCTTACATTTATGTCAAAAATAATTTCTAAAATTAAGCATAAATGCTAATATACACATAAAAAATGAATTGAAATAACTTCATATTTTAAATCTAATTGTCTTTATGCCTTATCTTTCATATATCTGATTTTCATAATTTAAAAATTGTAAACAATATCTTTTTCTTCATTTTTGAGGGTGGTCTTATATATAGGGATGTATATATAGATAGATAGATACAGACACATACACATATATAATTCACTTTATTTCTTGTGTGTTTATTACTTATAGATTTCTAGGCAAATGGGTCAATGCTAATGCAACTTGATATGTGAACCCCCTTTTTTGAAGGCATTGCAGGAGGAAAGGTGGGATATATTCAGCTCTAGACAGTCCATCTGGAAAAGATTAATGTACAAACAAGAATAAAGTTAGTTACTTGTTAAATTTAAGAACCTTTATTGTTTCAGCCTTTGCTTCCTTTAAACCCAGAAATCTAGACATTCATTTAAAAAACTATCATAACATCTATTTTATAGACTAATACAGGTAGTATCAGGCCAGGGCAAGCCCAGGCATTGAGTATATTGCATGAACAATTGTTGGACATACACTCCAGTATAAGTGAGTATGATATACACAAATATATATATATATATATATATATATATATATATATATATATATATATATATATATATATGTGTGTGTAGTTAGGCAGCAGTTGTTCATTTAAGCATGTTTCATTAAATAGTAAAGACACAATTTGTCTGTATAATCTAATTAGGATCCTTTCGAGTTTCCTGATAAGTGTCTTGGTTTTAGGTTGGAATTGGTGGATGAATTTACCAAAATTGTCCCAAGTGCTTTCGGACCCTTCATAGGCCATCATCAGGGGTTGCTTGCATGTGTAAAGAGTGTTGCTTTTTAAAATGATTTTTAAAATTTTTTTGGTTTTTATAACATAACAAAAATATGCAAACGCAAAGTTGGATAAAACTGAGTTGCTGATGAATTTAAAAAACAGAACGCTATCAACAGAAATAGAATACTATCAAGGAATACGGAATATTAAAAAAAAAAATTCTAAAGGCATTTCAAAACATTGTCGCTATTTTACAAATTAATTCTATTGATTTTAGGTTTTATTGTTTTTATATGTAGGGCTTCTAGAATTTGTAGTCATAGCTTATCAATATATATATATGTGTGTGTGTGTATGTGTGTGTGTACTGATATGGAGGTTTTAATTTGCTTTCTGGGGGATTTATGAATTGTTGGGTGAGTTGGGTGACTAAATGTGTTTTTTTATTGAACTCTCAAAGTTTTAAACTACCAGGCAAACCAAAATAAATATTAGAATGCTTAGAGGTAAGGAAGATATTTAGTTGAGTTTCCACTCACTGAGGACCAATATTAGTAATAGTACATCCTTGATATACTGACATTAAATATAATGGTAGGAAAGACAAGGGAAATTCATTTACACATACAAGAACATTTAATATATAAAATATACATATCAATAGCACTAAAAGAAAGAATACATAAATGTATCCCAATAGCCAGAATTATACACATATTGTTCCATGAACAAGCAGTATGTGGAAGGAGTACAAAAACCTTTGCTTTGGTTAGGCAACCAGTCTAGAGGAAAGAAAACTCTAAATTCAAACCAGTTTTATTCTACTTAAAAATTGACCTATCAGTGTGGGTAAACCTGAATCTGGAAGATATTGTTCTTTGTTTTATAGTGAAACACCCAAACAGGAGAATTGTCACAGTGTTGTTTGTGTTACTGCAACCTGTTGGTGTCTTTCATGACCTATTCTTTTCATTTATTGTTACTTTACAATTAGACTCAAGAAATGATTTAAAATTTGATTGATGATATAAAACTCATTATTAATCATATAAAAAATTGGCTTGACTTCATAGTCTTGCCCGGGCAGATACAAAACATTTGTGCCACAACTTTAAAATAAGAGATAAATAACCAAATAAATCATTAATAAATATTAAGCACTTTGACTGATAGTTTGCATTTCATATAGTGCTCACATTCTTGGAAAAGGTATGCATTCAACTCATAAATACATACAAGGTGTGATCAAAAAACATTGAGACTGAAGCTTTAAATTTTAAAATCTTAAATGAAGACGTGCACAGCTAAGAAACTCACATAATAAAATGATGAGGTGATATTTTTTGATCACTGTTGGTGAAATACAGCCAAAACTTACATTCATCAGCAGACACTAGATACCATATATAAAACTTGCCAAGTGTGATAGTCAGATGATGAGAGAGTGCCAAGGGAATACTTGCTATTAATATGATTTGAGGATAATAATGAGTTGACTTCGAAACAAAAAAATATCAAGCAATTAAAATTTGAACTTTTTCATAACTAAATCATTATATGTAATTTATTCTACAGTTAAGTATAATGAATCACCAATGAAGGAAATGGAAAGAGGAAATTATATAATGTTCCACTAGAGATAATAAAATCTCTGGGGTTATTTTATGCTGAGAGTTTAGGGAATCATATTCATAGTACATTTATATTTACATTTTTTGTGTACTTTCTTTAATTTTTTTCCACATGGTTAAATGATATCAAGCATTCCTATCAAATACAAATAATTTACAAACATATCTGTCTGAGCTATAGAATGAACCCTAACAGGTACTATCACTCAAGGATAGAGTGGACCAGGGAATAATGGCAATGAAGTGGTACTCTACAGTTTCCAAAGCTCCAGAACTCAAGCTTCACTATCTGATACATTTTAGTGTCTTACCCAGGATACTCTATTTTAGGGGAAATGTCTTACCCCTCAACAGGGGGATACACTCAGAGTATTCTAAGCACAACTAAAAGAGCATTAAGCACTTTGAGTAATATAAAAAACAAAAAAAATGAAAGAAAAAGAACTTACTGCATCTTTTGAAGCCTTGAATTCCAAATATCTAAATCCCTTGATTATAATATCCATGAATAAAATCCGACCATCCTAGCAAAGAAAAATTTAAAAAAAATATTAGTTTGGTTTGGTTTCTTTGTTTAATGGCATATCAACCATCATAGGTTATTTAATGCTAAAGCTATCTTTCTAGAATAACATTAGTGGTACTATTTAACCCACAGCTGGAGAAAAGGAAAAAGTCCATACCTTTCCCAATGGTATTAATCCGAAATTGAATACAGTAGCATTACTGGAATTTGATTGGTTTGATTTGGTTTGTTTGGTTTTATGGCATATCAACTTTTGTAGGTTATTTAATGCCAAATCCATTTTTATTTAAATAATCTGTTCTATTTAAAACAATTCAGTTTAGCATAAGTACACAGTTTAATTGTCAAAAACATTTCCATTTCAAACTATTCAAGCAGTTATATAACAATTCAGTTAAGTGTAAATACAGTTTTAATGTTGGAAAACAGTTCTATTTGAAATAATTCAGTGAAGCATAAGCATGCAGTTTAAATGTAGGTACAGTTTAATTGTCAAAAACATTTCTATTTCAAGCTATTCAGTTTACTCAAACAATTCATTTTAGCATAAGTATGCTGTTAGTTCTAGTTAACCCATAGATAGGGCCTTGTCAGGTGCTACCACTCCGGGCCAGAGTGGACCTGGGAGCAATGCCAATGAAGGGGTACTCCACATTCTCCAAAGCTCCAGCATTGCTGGAACCTCACTATCAGATTGTTTAATATCATATCCAGGACACTTTTTAGGGGTGGGGTCTTACCCCTCTGCAAAGGTACAGTCAGTCTATTCTACAGCCCCAGCTGACTGGGCAACTGGAATTTGAACTCACTTACAATGATGTTGCATTCCAGAATGTTAGCCACTACATCATAGGGATTCCCCCCTATTAGTTTCAGATTTATAACATTTAAATTCCCACATTATATCATCATTTATTTATACAAGCATAGTAATTATCATCATAGGAAATGGAGATGACAATCTGAGTTTAAATCCTGGAGGAAACTGTATTTTCACTTTATACTAATACCCTTGGAAAAGTCATGAATCCATATCTCCCCACCAGCTATGGGTAATTAGTATGATAGTTCATATGTAATCTATTTTTTTTATCAAGGACAGATCTTGGTCCCAATTTAAGAACCTTTAAGAGTAACAAATAAATTGACAAATGAGATAGAACTAGAGAAGAAAGAAAAAAAAGAAAAGAGTAAAAGAGAATAGAGAAAAGATCTTGCAGAAGACAGCGTTTGGTCAGGGCAGACGACAGATTTTAGTTAGTAGCAGAGATGAAAGTGTTAAAAACACAGAGACAAAAGGTATCAGTTCTAATAAGCTTATCATATCTTTGTTCTTTACTTTTACTGTTTGTTTACTTTTATTGACATTTTGTTTCACCTAAAAAAAAAATTTTGTTCACTACCTTCCAATATGGACTCAGTAAGATAACCACAAACAACCTCCAAACAACATCAACAACAGTAAGTGATTGATAGTCTTGGTAAGGCAACCAGTTGAGGAGAAGAAAAACTCTGAATTCAATCCAGCTGTACTCTGCTTAAAAATTGGCCTTGTGTGGCATCTTGCTCATATTGTAAAAGAACAATAGTGGCACTATTTTACCCATAGCTGGTGTAATAAGGATATTAGTCTGAAAGTGAACATAATTACATGAATCTTGTGGTGTACTGATTACCATCTTAAGGCGACAGATTTTAGTTAGTAGCACTATTACCCTTGGGAAAGGTATGAATCCAATTATTCTCCCCCCAGCTATGGGTAAATAGTAGGACAGACTGGGTTCTTCAGCCTTGGTGTGGCAACTTGTCTAGGAGAAGGAAAACTCTGAATTCAAACCTGTTAAACTCCACTTAAAAATTGACCTTGTGTCATATCCTGCTCGTGCGGAGGGGTTGGTAAATAGGATTACCATCTTAAGAAATAGACACAGTAAATAGAGTTCAAATCCTGAACAAGACAGTTTGCATTTCATATGGTGCTCACATTCTTGGAAAAGGTATGCATTCAACTCATAAATACATACAAGGTGTGATCAAAAAACATTGAGACTGAAGCTTTAAATTTTAAAATCTTAAATGAAGACGTGCACAGCTAAGAAACTCACATAATAAAATGATGAGGTAATATTTTTTGATTACCATTGGTGAAATACAGCCAAAACTTACATTCATCAGCAGACACTAGATACCGTATATAGAACTTGCCAAGTGTGATAGTCAATAGGGGCAGATGATGAGAGAGTGCCAAGGGAATACTTGCTATTAATATGATTTGAGGATAATAATGAGTTGACTTAGAAACAAAAAAAATATTAAACAATTAAAATTTGAACTTTTTCATAACTAAATCATTATATGTAATTTATTCTACAGTTAAGTATAATGAATCACCAATGAAGGAAATGGAAAGAGGAAATTATATAATGTTCCACTAGAGATAATAAAATCCTGGTATTTTTGGTTTGGAGGAAAAATTAACTTTTTATAAAAATAATTTTGGGTTGAACTTATTTATTTGGATGCATTTACCAAACTTATATATAACAGCTCTGTGCCGATACAGCCTGGAAGACCTCCCGGGAGTGATGGATGATAGAGATGGGTAGCAAGAGAGGTTCAAGGAGATCTGTGCTAGCAGTGTGACATCATGATGATTTACCAATGTCTCTGCATGGGCAGAACGTGACACAAGGTCAATTTTTTGTAAAAAGTGGAGTGTAACAGGTTTGAATTCAGAGTTTTCCTTCTCCTAGACTAGTTGCCTCACCAAGGCCGAAGAACTCAGTCTGCCTTACTATT
The DNA here is from genome assembly GCA_963585895.1 of Sepioteuthis lessoniana. NCBI lineage: Eukaryota > Metazoa > Mollusca > Cephalopoda > Myopsida > Loliginidae > Sepioteuthis > Sepioteuthis lessoniana. The sequence goes on from OY757918.1 coordinate 84,434,354, forward strand.
CACCCATAGCTAGAGGGAGAATAATTGGATTCATACCTTTCCCACGGGTATTAATGCTATGTGAAATGTGATCAGTCTCGTCCAGGATTTGAACTCGTGTCACCGTGTCCATTTCCTAAGACAATAAATAACCATTACACCATGGGTTCCTCTGTACTTATTTCTTTGTATATACAAGATTCAAAGGGGGAAAATGATTCATACCTCAAGTCCAAGGAGGAGGAATTCTTGACAATCTAGACAGGACTGACCAGCATCTGTTGTTATGACAATAAGGGATGTCAAGATACAAACCGCTGTGCACTGGCAAGCATCATTCATTGAAGAATCAGCAGCAAGGTCAGAAGGTGTATTGAATCTCTTGCTACAAAATGAAATAAACCATGTAAATAGTTATTATTATTCTGATATTATAATGATTTATTACTGAGACAAGTGCAATAGTGGTCATTTGAAACGTCCTGTAAAAAATGCATCTTTTGAGCAAGAGATATCAACTTAATGTTTTTTTTAATTGTTATTATATCAGCTTCCAAACATGCAATATTTTTTTGAGTTTCTTGTCTCAGTAATAAATCATTATCATATTAATTGGTTGCATCTATTTTGAAACAGTTTTGAATGATTTTGTCTCTAAATTAACGCAAAATATTTTTCCTCTCTTGTCCAAGGCATTGTGATTGAAGATTAAAAGTTGTTATTGTATATTATTTTAAAATTTAAAACAAAAAAAAAACACACACACAAGATTATTATAAATAGAGTTATTAGCAGTCACATGGGTCCTATATATACAGGATGCAATGGTTAAATTGTTGCCTAAATTACACAAAAATGAAAATAACTCTGACATCTCATTTTACCAAAATTAGATGAAAATTTCTTGAAATACTGTCAATTAGATTTATTCAAAGAAATTATCATTGGCTTCAATCATGCCCTTCAAAATCTCCAGTAAGCCCTTTCAAAGAAGTCCTAGTTTAAATTTATACATGTTGTTACTATTCTTGCCATCAGTTCATCTTTGGTTTTGCAAAGATTTTTGTTGGTGTCTTGTTCAACCATGCCTCACACATAATCAAGAGGATTGCAATTTGAGGAGATAGGCAACCAGACATTAGGGGTGATGTAGTTGCAGAAACTTTCTCACAACCAAGCCTAGGTTCTCGTGCATGTGTGGCATGGTTCAGAATCCTGTTGCCAGACAAAAGGTCATCTAGCAGCCATCCTCTCAATCCAAGGTAGCACTACTTCATCTGAGCACTTGATGTTGGGTCTGATGCCATGTGGGAAGATGAATGGAGGCATAACATCACTATCACTAGTGACCACCCCAAACACAATGATGTGGACGTTTGGTTTTCATCACTATGAATATTGAATCTGTCTTTAGATTGATACCTGAACACTCTGAAATCTTTGTATTGGATCTCTGGCATGAATACTAAGCAATAAAGCAGAGCATTTCTAAATTTCTAAAGGAATGAATTGTGTTATGGCGCTGTTTTTTTTGCAGACAGTACTCAACTGATTCTAATTTGCTGCACAGTAGACAAAATCTGAAAGAAATAAAGCACATACAAAAACTACTAATTCAAAATAGCAATAATTTACCAATCGCACCCTATATTATATGGATCATATTAAATGTATTATTATAACTAATTTGTGATTTTACCATGTATAGTGCAGTTTTGTACTAAGTACTGCAGGTGGCAATACCCTCACTCCCATGGCTACTTTACAAAAGGCTTTGTAATAAAGCTATTGCAACCTTACAATAGTATTTGACATATTGTTATATAATCTCATCAACATTGTCTTATCACAAAATGTAAAAGATATGACTGGTATAATCTTTAGCCATAAAAATCTTTTTTTTTTCAATATTTACAAAAATTTAATCCATAAAAAACAATGATTTAACTAAGCACAACTTTATAAACAACATTCCATACAGCTTTAGACATTTCTCCAATCTTGTTTCTTTTAAGAACTTTAATTTGACAACTTTTTTGATTTCTCAACATTTGATTGACCAGGGTAAGTTTGGTTGGTTTAAGTCAACCATATTTTACCTGTAACCCATTATTTATTTTTTACTTTAAAGCATTTAGATCTTATATTTTGCATATAACTTTCTGTTTTCTCATAAGTTTTCTTTCCATTCCTCCTTTTTGCTGATCTTATTCATTTCAAATCAATACAGCAAGTAGAAGAAGAAGAAGAAGAAGAAGAAGAAGAAGAAGTAGTAGTAGTAGTTCTTCTTCTTCTTCTTCTTCTTCTTCTTCTTCTTCCATACTTTGATTTTATTCTTCATTTCTTAAAATTTTTTTGGTTTATAGATATTGTATAAATAGTACAAAGATTCATTTTTTTTTCAAAGGAAGATGTGAGAAGATAGTAACAAAGAGAAAAGCCCAAGGAGGCCTAATAAATAAATTAATAGATGAATACATATCAACAATTACATTATAACAAATTTACATCATATATTGCAAAATACATATTACCTATTATTATCCCAACCAATTATTCTTTATTATTTACCTGCTATCTAATACATTTTATACATTGTCCTTTAACTTTTACCTTTTTACTTTGTTTATTGATTCAATTATATATAGATGACTGAGCCATTAAGAGAAAAAAAGTTACAAAATTTCCCCTGATGGAATAAGCTGCTTTATATATATATATATATAATTTGAAAATTTGAAATATATATATATATATATATATATATATATATATATATATATATATATAATTTGAAATTTCCCCAAGATGGAATAAACTGCCATATATATATATATATATATATATATAAAGCAGCTTTTTCAATTATCTATCTATCTATCTATATATATATATATATATATATATATATATATATATATATATATATAATTTGAAATAGGCATGCCATGTTTATTTTCTAAGACAACCATTATGTTACAAGCACCAGGTTCCAAATTCAGTCTTTGCTAAAATACATCTGTGATTACTGCTTCATTTCTTCTCTACCATGACCAGAATTTGTTGTATTTGCCATCCTCAAATACATCCTATCTATAAGAGTTATAGTACTGTTGAGTGAGGATAGGCCTTGCACGGATGTGTAATATATTACTTTCACCTGTGATGAACCTGGTAGATGTTGCTGTCAGATACACCCAGCCATAGATAAAATCAACAAAATGATTACTGGAAACAAGGAATGCATGGATGTAAGCTGTGACCATTGGAAAACAAGCATTGTATGGATGTAAGCCGTGATCAATGAAAAAGAAGTAATGCATGGGTGTAAGCCATGACCAATGGAAAACAAGTATTGTATGTGGCCTGCGTAGGAGCTTAAAGATTATATAAGGCTGAAGTCAGTTCAATTCCTCCATGTGTGCAAACTCTTTCTCTGTTGACAAATAGAAATATGATTATATTTGTATATATATGTGTTCATTGCATTTGTCAAGACCCAGCAGTAGTATCCTACAGGTGTAGTCAACTGGAAAAGAGGTAGAAGTAGGATGCAAAATCAGTTTTCTTTAAGCAGTATAAAGCTGGTTTGAATTCTGAGTTTTCCTTCTCTTAGATTGGTTGCTACAGAATCCAGTCTCCCCCTACTATTTACTAAGAGAAAAATAACACATCAATGGAGATGAAACGTGTTTGAGATAAGACTTTATTCTTGTTTATAATTGGTTGATATATAGAGATTTGTTTGGTATACCATTCATGTGTTCATTTGAGGATATGTCACATACCAGAATTTTATTTGACCAGGATCGTATGGGAAACTCATTGTATGATAATATAAGTCCAAGCATAAGGTTTATCACATAATGTAGTTGGTTGCAGCTTTGTTGAGGTTGCTGCTGTTCAGTGATCAGTTGGCATCTTGGTGAAGCAGCTGGTGGCCTGTCATACCAATGATTACAGATGGTTGAGCCACTTACTGTATGTGGATCTTCTTTGTTGCTGGGTCAAATTATCCTTTCTTATATATATCACAGGTAGCTCAAATCAACTCAGAATAAACTTGTTGAGAATTGTGTTACTCAGTCTCTGATTGTCTAGAAAATACCTTGATGTCCCTTTATTTTTTTCTTTTGTTCATCCCAAAAGAAGGTATGTGGAGTCAGTTGAATTTTAGTCTGTCTTTGCCATATGAGTGGTGGCTGTCAGGATGACAACTTCCGTGTAGGTTTTTGAAAAGAGTTCTCAAAGGTTACAACAAAACCATATATTTGGGGGTGGATTTATTATCGTAGGAAATATATCACAAGTTTGATAAAAAAAAAGCATGTTTGAAAAATAATACAACTGCTTTTTTTGCAACTTGTATTTAAGCTATTTTAAGTCTGAAAACTATTTATATGAATAATCTTCAAGGATAGTTTTATCCGAGATTTTCTGGATGAGTGAACTAAATGCTTACAAAGAGCATCAAGAACTCTAGCGGTTAGCAAAGATAACTACTCTGAACTCTCGTGGTGTATCGGTTACCACCATAAGAAATGGACTCAGCAAGCAGAGTTCAAATCCCAAACAACAGTTTGCATTTCATATAGTGCTAACATTCTTGGAAAAGGTAGGCATTCAACTATTCTCCCTTCAGCTATGGGTAAATAGTATGGCAAACTGAGCTTTTTAACCTAGGTATTGAGATTAATCAAGGAAAAGAAAAATTCTGAATTCAAACCTGTTCCATTCAGCTTAAAATATTGCCCTTGCATCACATCCTGCTCATGCAGAGGGGTTGGGTAAATACATATACCAAGAATTGCTATCTTATACAAATAATTTTTGGAGAGAATGAGTAAATACATACTTTTTTTCATCTTGTACACACTAAGCAAATACAATATTGTTAAGTTATTGAGAAAGATAAATGTAGACATAGAAATTTTCATATTTCACTTCATCACAAGTTAATGATACTGGTTTGATTTATGCATTTAATAGCATATCAACCACTTATGGGTTATTCAATACCAAAATTTGGTTTTTTAAAGGCATATCAACTTCCAATGGGTTATTTAAAGCTGCAAATTTGATACAAATAATTTTGCATTCAATTATATATCTTAAAGTATTTCTATCTAATACTAATAATTGGTACACAGTTATATGGGGAGGGGGTTTCCATGGCTACCATGCTGGATCACAACATCATAGAAAACAAGTTCAAACTCTTGTTGTGCTATTGCAATCACTTTTAGACTAATGCCCTTGGGAAATAATTGAATCCTCTTATCTCTCCAGTTATGGATTAAATTGTACCAAAACTGTTCTTCTAGAAAGATGGCATTAGCACTAAATAACCCATGAATACTGATATGCCGTTAAATCAAAGAAAAAATAAACAATTGTTTTTCATATTGTTTTAAGTATGGTTTCAAACCAGCTCATTGACCTAGTGGGTAGAGTTTTTGCCAATGGTCTGGAAGACCTGGGTTCACTCCCAGGTCGTATCATACCAAAGACTTTAAAAATGGTATTTGATACCTCCTTGCTTAACACTAAGCAATATAAGGTACATATCAAGGGTAAAGTGGAGCAATCTAGGGAAAGGAGTAGCGCCCTTCCCTACACCTCGGTGTAGTAGCTATTGAAAAGGGAGCCTTCTGGTCACCCTTGACTACAGTCACCAACTTACATGGTTTCAAGTAATTATTCCTATTTAATAATAATCTCTTTGCACACATATACATAGGAACCTATATCCTTATATATATATATATATATATATATATATATATGTGTGTGTGTAGATATGTCTGATGTAATAGTTAAGTATTAGTATATATATATGGTGGTATTTGTGACCCGAGGTATTTTACTTTACACATTCATCAGACAAAGTGAATATATATGGTGCCTTCAATAAGTTTCCAGACTTTTTTTGTACAGGCATTTAAAATTGTTGTAGACTCTTGAAAATTCACTATGTTATTGCTATACATCTTATGAGATGACTGACCAAATTTTATGATTTCAGGTTCAAATGAACAGCTAAAGCAGCAATTGGAATACACCTTACTAAAGCCTGATTGTCACAGATGGTGAATTTCAAAAATGCAATCTGAATGTGAGGACACTTCAGAAGAACGACATGCAATAAAATTCTGTTTTAAACTTTGAAAAAATGCCATAGAAATGTATGGAATGCTTCAGACTGCTTTTCGACCATCTTGCTGGAATCAGTTTTTGAGTGGCATAAGAGATTCAAGGAAGCCAGGGAGTCTGCAAGGGATGATGAGAGGTGTGGGAGGAGTAAGAAAGTCAATACACCAGAATTGATTAGCCATAGGGTTAGGGTTACTATGTTGAGGTTTTAAGGGAGTTCAGGAAGAGATTCCGTCGGAAGAGGCCAGCACTCTTCAAATCAGGTCAGTGGCATTTCCACCAGGACAATGCACTAGTCCACAACTCTATGCTTGTCACAGACTATTTGACCAAGATGGGCATCAAGACAGTCCCTCAGCCTCGCTATAGTCCAGACTTTGCTCCCTGTGACTTTTGGTTATTCCCTAAGCTCAGAGGCTGTCGTTATGAGACAATTAAGGAGATGAAAGAGGCTGTGATGAAGGTCATTGAAACACTCACACAAGAGGACTTCCATGGAGCCTTCCAGAAGTTGTTGGAATGGTACAACAAGTGCATTGCAGCCGGAGGAGATTACTTCAAAGGGGACTAGAGTTTCATGTGTGTACTATCAATAAAAGTGCCCATATGAAAAAAGTCTGGAAACTTATTTAATGATCTTCGTAGAGATATATATATATATATATATATATATATATATATATATACACATGTTTGTGGATAACAACATATATATATATATATATATATATATATATATATATATATATATGTTCTCCTTCTGGGAGTTGATCCCTCTGGTGAAATAATTAGTTGCTGCTATTGGCGTAATGCAAAGCTCTTCTAACGAATTGAGCACTCTGGTATCTGATAGCACAAAATGTAAACAAATGAAAGTTACTTCAAATGCATTATAATTTCTGAGCTGACGTATGTCGTCTAAATGGCTGAGCAGTTAGATGCTATGTCTAGCATTAAGTTAGGTGGGTTTCAATCCCAGCTTGAAGCATCCTGCATGTCTAGCCTCACTGAAGAGTTGTGATACAACAAAACAGTCTGTCTGTGTATGACTATATATATATATATATATATATATATATATATATATATATATATATATATATTCGATATGTATAACAGCTCTATCATTGATATTGAGCACTATTTAATAATACTGCAAAATTTGGTCAACCATTATTCACCAAGTGAGCTTGTGATAACCATAAACCATTACAATATATATATATATATATATATATATATATATATATATATATATATATATAGAGAGAGAGAGAGAGAGAGAGAGAGAGAAAGAGAGAGAGAGGGGGTCAATCAACAATTTGTTTAAAAAATGTTTCTCTTAAATCAAGAAAGTGGCCAAATGCTGGCCAGCAGAGCAGGATGAAACCTAAAATAAATGTTTATCTCCTTTTCTCCAGTCCAATTCGTTACTAAAGGTTTAATGTATTTGAAAAAGTATAATCAGTAGGGGGAAGAGGCTTAGAATATGCTGACTGCATCCTCTACAGAAGGGTAAACTGCTCAACCAAAAAAAAAAAAACTGGTGTCCTGAGTATGGCATTAAACTGCATCTGATGGTAAGGTTTCAGTTCTGGCAATCTGGGGAGTATGGAGTACCCCATCATTGCTATTACCCCTAGGTCCACTCTCACCTGGAGTGGCAGTAACTGTTATTACCCCACCTTCGGATCAAATAGATGTTTTAATATTTGAGGTAAGACATACTTTAATGAAATTCAATATAAAATATATTTTATAACAAAAACAGCAGTGACAATTTTTAAATTTTTTTTTTTTTTTTTTGCAAAATTCAATTAATCATACCCCTGCAAAGAAAAAGAGTGAAAAAAATACTAATCAGATTTTGATTGATTGATTTTGATAGCATGTCAACATATTTTAGAGCTCCAACCTATCTGAAGTTACCAGGCGATTCAAATAAACCTCAATAACTTAAAAAGTTCTTAATAATTTTTTGTCAAATTTACACTTGTCTATTTCCACCTTTTGTAAAATATCTAACTAAATTTTCTGACATTTTTGTAGGTTATTTTTTGAGATATTTAGAATTAATGGATTATTTGAGGTTAGTATACAGATTAAACTAATATTAGCTGGGTAAAACAAAAGGTCTAACAACTGCTGAAAAATAGAAAATAAAGTTATTGAAAGAGGAAATGTCCATTTAGGTGATTATCAAGGGAGCTTTGCAGAGATCACTGAATGATAAAGAAGGCTGTTTAAAATATAACTAAGTTGAGAACTTGAAGCAAAGGAAAGGCTTTAAGAATTTAAGAAAGGGAGGCAGTTGTGTGGTTATAGGGGCTGGAATTGTCAACTAAACAATGACTGGACCATTCAAAGCCAATGAAGGAGTTAAACTAAACAGTCCTAACTATTGTGATTTTAAGGACAAGATTTTCTTCACATGGTAGAAGTCCCAGTCTTGAAGTTTCAAAGTGAAGTGTGTGTTTATACACAGCAATGCTCCTTCTCTTGTATCTAAGTTTATCTGGGAATTCTTTGAGCATAAAAGATTTCAAGGAGAAGATAATGGAATAACCAACTTCAAGTCCTGATCTGAACCTGATTGAAAATCTATAGTCAATTGTTTAGATGAAATTATATGAAGATGGCAAAGAACATAACAGCAAAGCAGACCTATGGGAAACAATTAAAACTACCATGTCAGAAATTGAATCTGTTGAAGTAAAAAATTAACAAAATCATTGGATAATGAATTACTGGTAATTATTGAGAAGAAGGGTGACTATATTAAAATGTAAAAAATTCAAAGATTTATCATTAGTGTTTGTTATTTGCTCTATTATAGTTGTTGATCAATTTTTGGTTTTATTACCTTTTTATTGAATTAAAATGTGATTATTTGGTTTTGCCTAATAACTCCAGACAGAAGGTTTTTAGAATGCATCAAATAACTTCAATAAAACATTGATATTACCTAAAATGTTTACTTGATTGTTTAAAATTTGACAATTTTTTTCAAACCAAATTTGAATTATTGAAGTTTATGTAGTTTGTTTAATAACTTTAAAGAGGGTGCAATCTGATTTTAATAATTTCTTCACAAATAAAAAAGATAAGTTTTTATTTTTCATTCAATACTTCATTTCTTACAGTTTTTTTATATGAAAAATGTTTGTTTTCTCAAATAATTTTTTGCTTCATTTATTATCATACTAAAATCAAGGTAGCAGAGATTGTCTTAAAAAAACATCAACAAAAACACAGTGAGTTGATGATTACCAGTGAGTTCGATTCTTACTGAGTTCTCTGATATGTACTTCTGTCTTATGGGGGTGCTCATGATGTAACAGTTATCATAGTAGGAAATGGACTCAGTGATCAGAGTTCAAATCTTGGATGAGGCTGTTTGTATTAGGAAAGGTATGCATCTTGCAATTTTCCTTCCAGCTCTGGGGAAATGGTAGGCTACAGCAATAGGTTGAGAAAGAAATCGGTTAAGGAACTCTGCTTACACATATTGACCATGTGTCACATCTGGCTCATAGTGGAGGAATTGAGAATATACATACTCCTGGTTTTGTACCAGAACAAAACTAAATTTAGTAAATAACTTAATACATGTGTCTGTATGTGTCAGTGTATTCATATCTGCTCATAAGTATTTGAAATAAAAAAACATCAAAAAACAGATGCACGCATACAAGAAATAGATAAATACACTAATGCATACAGACACACATATTTATCTCTTGTGTACATGTGTGTGTGCATGCGTGAGTTTATACATGGAATTATTAAGGCTTGTGTGTGTGTGTGTGTGTGTGTGTGTGTGTGTGTGTGTGTGTGTGTGTGTGTGTGTGTGTTTATACATAGAATTATTAAGGCTTATGTGTGCTTTGCATTTGATTCAAATATGTGTGTGTGTATACATATGCAACATTATGAAAATGTATATGTGTGCTATAGCAATGTGATTAATATGTTAGAGATTGGGTGGAATTCTCAGCATGAGATTTAAGAAAAGAGACAGCCAGTAAAAATATCCTACAAGATTGTGAAAGCTGATTAGGATGAATCATAACAAACTGATTCAATCTTCAAATCTTTGATCGAACAAAAACAGATCTTGTTGAGTCACTTGTCTTTCTTTTGTGTGTGTGTGTGTATAAATATATGAAGCCCATCTGGAATAAACCCAGCCTTTTTGGATATTTTGAGTACTGGTTGCATGGCTTTGAAGCAATTTGGCAACAAATCAGGGGGGGGGACCTTACTGCACATGCATGAACAGGTACTCTCCTGTGGAATTACTTAATCAGCATGCGCATAACAGTTATATTTGTAGGAAATGGACACAGCAAGCCAATTTCAGATCTTGGATACAGTTGTTTGCATTTCATGTTAATGCCCAAAGGAAAGGCATGAATCTATCTCTTGCTCTTCAAGATATAGGTAAATACAGGGTGGTATAAAAATCACCATTTAAAAATTGAAATAACTTTTGAATAGAAAAAAAAGGGAATAAATTATTTTTTAATTATATCTATTTTGACCCTGGGAAATTATTTGTCTAAATTTTTGAGATGAAGCTAGATAACTGTTATTACTTAGAATATTTGGACTATTGACCTCATCTTATTTGTTACACTCACAAAGTCTCGGCTGATATGTCCTTTGGCCTTCTTTAGGTGTTTCATGTTGAACTTGGGAGTCCTCTCAGAATCTTGTACTGAACTCTTTATTAGAACAACAGGCGTAGACTGTTCCAATTCTGTTAACTATGACCTGGTATAAGCATTGAGTTATAGTAATTATTCCTTGTTATTTCTTGGAACTAATTGTAGAATATAAAATCCCTAAAGTGCCCTAAATTTTCAGTTTCATAGAACTTTATTTTTTAAAAGCGTAAGTAACTTTTTCACCACCCTATGATAGGACAGAATAGGGTCTTTAACCAGGGTACAGAAACCAATTCTACAATCCACCTTGTATTATTCTAGGTATAATTTTTCTCATAGATGTGCTGTTGGTTTGGCAGGATAAGCAATGTCAACCATAATTAAGATCATAAAAAGCTAATTATTAAATATAAAAAACCCAACAATTCTTAATAAATTTGTAACTTAATTTCCCTAAATTCAATAAACAATTCAACAAATAATATTTTTATCTTTGGTATAATTCTCCCATACCTTTCATCCTCAGTAATACAATGTCTAGTCCACATGCCATAGATGCTGTTCCAAGCCACATCTAATAATGGAACATAAAAACAGTAGAAATTTTGTCTTCACTTTTACTTTATTCCTTTCACTTTCCAATTTTCTGTTGCTCTTAGTGGTGAATTTTCCAGTAAAAAAAAAACATTTAGGTAGAGTTGCTCACTAACTACTAAAACTCTCTTGAACATTACCCATCAGGTGAAAAATTTGATCCAGCAAATGAAACATGGTATCAAATTCAACTATATTTGTACACAGCACCATAAGACGCATAAAAATTCAACTAAAGTTGCACATGACATGTGTAAGGATAATAAAGCTAGACTGTCTAATGTGATTAAGTGATTTTAATGGCATGTCAAGTCATTGAAAGTTATTTTATGCCTAGAAATTAGGAAATTGTATTCGCTGTATGCTTATATTCACTTTTTCTTCTGTAGTTGTTTCTTAAGTGTTTTTTGCAGACATTTATATGATATCAACTATTCCTAATAAAAATAATTTGCACTCAGTTATATGGTTACAAGTAATTATTTATATTCAATGATAATTTGTTTGCACACAGTTATATGGTTTCAGGTACCTAATAATAATCCTTAATAAACAATTATAAACTAATGTAAGTAAAGTTGGCGATTGTAGTCAAGGGCAAACAAAAGCTTTTCAGTAGCTACTACACTGAGATGTAGGGGAGGGCGCTACTCCTTTCCCTGGATTGCTCCACTTTACCCTTGATACGTACCTTATATTACTGAGTGTTAAGCAAGGAGGTATCAAGTATCATTTTTAAAGTCTTTGGTATGACACAACCTGAGATTGAACCCAGGTCTCCCAGACCATTGGCAAACACTCTACCAACTAGGTCAATGAGCCGAGTTTCAAGAAACTATTCTTAATACAAATAATTTACAGTTATATTGCACCAAGTATTCCAATTAAATATAAACTATTTTTAAGCAGATCTATCTAACTCATAGTTGGGACCTTAACAGAACACAGTCCAGTTGGCTGGAGCTGTAGAATACACTGATTGCATCTCTGCAGAGGGATAAGATACCCACTTCCCCAATGAGTGTCCTTGATATGAGATTAAACAATCTAATGGTAAGGCTCCCATAATGCTGGAGCTTTGGGGAATGTGGAGTACCCCTTCATTGCTATTGCTCCCAGGTCTACTCTGACTCGGAGTGGTAGCACATGATAGAGTCCTAAATAGAACTATTTGACGTTTGTGTGCAAACAAATGACTTATGCTAAACTGATCATTTAACTGTGTGTAAACAAATGACAAATGGGTCATTGAATAGTAAGTGATACATAGCAATACTTGGAACCATTCAACTATGTGCAAACAAAGCTCATTTAAAAATGTTATCAACAAAGATTTAGCATTAAATAACCTACAAGGGTTGATATGCCATAAAACTTAACCAAACTAAACCAAACAGAACAGGAACCTCACTATCAGATGCAGTTTGGTATCATAACCAGGACACACTCTTTTTTAAGAGGTTTCTTACCTTTCTCTAGGCGATAGAGACAGTGTATTCTACGTCTCACTAACAGAACAGAAATTAAACAATACTTTCATATAGCATGTGAAAGGGTTATGAAGCTTGACTGACTACCTAACCTGAATAGATGAGCTTATAGCAAGAGCTTAACCTATTGATTGATAGCTTCCCAGACATGGTCAAAATCAGTAATTAACATTTAAGAGTTGTGAGGCTCCAGTTCTGGAGATCTGGGAGCATGGGAGGGTGGAGTGGAGAACCACTCCTTCATTGCCATTACTCCCAGGCCTACTCTGTCCTGGAGTGGCAGTACCTGTTAGGGTTCCATCAATGGGTCAAATAGGTCTGTTTGAAAATTATTTGTATTGGATAGAAATACTTGATACCATATATCTGTATGCAAACAAATTATTATTATCTAACATAATGATTAATGTTAGATGGGAATACTTGAAACAATTTAACTGCATCCTAATTCTTTGTTAAGAGTAGTTACTTAAAGCTATAATTGTTCACTAAGGATTATTATTATTATTATTATTAAAAGGGAAAGGTATGAATCCAATTATTCTCCCTCGAGCTATGGGTAAATAGTAGGGCAGACTAGTTCTTCAGCCTTGGTTAGGCAACTAGTCTAGGAGAAAGAAAACTCTGAATTCAAACCTGTTAAACTCTGCTTAAAAAATGTGTCATATCCTACCTGAGCAGAGGGATTGGTAAATATGATTATAATTAAAAGTTACTTGAAACCAAATAATTATTTGAAAATTATTGGCATAAGATGGGAATATTTGAAACCATATAAATGTGCAAATAAAGAATATCAAATAGGAACAGTTACTTTAAACCATATAATTCTATATAAATTATTAGTTTTAGATAGGAATACTTGAAACCATTTTATAATTTTGTATAAATTAGTATTAGAAAGGAATACTTCAAAATTATTCAAATGTGAGCAAACAAATTATTAGACAATGGAACACTGAAAATATAATCAATTAAACGTTTAGAAATGAATAAAATTTTGGCATTAAATAACCCATATGTCATAAAACATATGAACCAAAAAATTCAAGATCAATAGATAAAAAAAAAAAGAAAATTTTGCTTCTTACGTAGAACTTGATGTTGCCCCTTCTTTCTTCTGTAGTTGTATCGTGTCCCATTTGGCCAATAGACAAGCAGGATCTGTTCTGAGCAATGAAAAAACCAAAATGGATAATTATCTCATGATTTAGAAATGTTTAAAAAAAATTTTTTTGCTTCTTTAGATGAAGCATAGTCAATAAATATTATTATTGATTTTGACTTTGGCCTAATGAGTAGGGTGTTTGCCAATTTCTGGGAGACTGGGGTTCAATTCCAGGTCAAGTCATACCGAAGACTCAAAAAAATGGTACTTGATGCCATCTTGCTTTGCTCTCAGCACTATAATGTATCAAGGATAAAGTGGAGCAATCCAGGGAATGGAGTAGCACCCTCCCCTACACCTTGGTGTAGTAGCTATTGAAAAGGGAGCCTTCGAGTCACCCTCGACTAAGGTTGCCAACTTTATTTAACAGGAATGGGCTGGAAATGCATGGTCTAAATGTACCATAGCCAGATATCCGGATATGTAAAATGGACATAGCATACCGATGTGAAATATATATATATATAACATATACATAGAACATAGGAATCTGGAAACACAAAAAACACTTACGACTTCTTAGTTCAGGTACAAAACTTTTTATTACCTTTGAGTTTAAAGGTTCTTCAACAGAAGGAGAGAGATACACATTCTTTCTATTCTGGCTTTTCCATCTGCACCCCCTCCCCATCTCATGCAACACCTGCCCAAGGGCTCCACAAGCAAGCGAAAGTCAACCGTCTTCTCCAGAGGCAGGACTCAAGTCAACTAACTGACTTTTTCAAAATCCCCCAAATCCTCCATGCGCTTCCGGTGCGTGACGTCACCCGCACTCTGTAGCCCCATTTCCTATCTGGGCTATTGTGACATCTCTGAGTGATATGTCCGTTCCGTGTGCGCGTGAACACCTGCGTTAATGTTGCACCTAAGTAACCCATGCACTGAGCCAAAAGGTTCTCAGCCTAACTAAACCCAAAGGCATAAAATGAAATCCCGCAGCCATTATATTACATAAAGGTTAATATCTTTGGAAATGAACCTGATAAGCTAAGTTCAAATCCTTGACAAGAAACAACAACTCCATCATAGATGTTGTTTGGCTGCAGCCCTGAGCTCCTCAAAGTTGGTTGGGTTTTATGGCATATCAACCCTTGTAGGTTATTTAATGCCAAATTCTATTTATACATATATATTGAATATATATGATTTGTAACTGAATAATTTGTAGGTAACAATTTTTAAAGGACCCAGAGGTCATTTGTTAGCATACAGTTAAATTATTTGAAGTATCTATATAACACTAATAATTCTATTTAATATAATCAATTGTTTGCACAGATAAATGGTTTAAAGTATTGCTAAATAATTCTATTTAATATTGGTTCTTTGTTTGCACACAGTTAAATGGTTTCAAGTATTGCTATTTAACACTAACAACTTAATTTAACATCAATCATTTGTTTCTACACAGTTAAATGACTGAATAGTTTTATTTGACCCATAGAGTAGACCCTCACAAGTATTACCACTCAAAGTCAAAGTGGATCTGGGAGTAATGGCAATAAAGAGGTACATCATATTCCTCAAAGCTCCAGGACTGGAGCCTCACCATCAGATAATTTTGCATCATTTCCAGAATACTTGTTGGTGGGGGAGGAGGGGGTCTTATCTCCTACCATCCCAACCAACTGGCCTATATGTTCCCCAAGGAATATTTTTTACAGCATAACTTCTCATTACTTTGTGGTAAGACCAGGTCATCATTCAAACAATGGATATTGGTTCAGTTACTTTGTTTAATGGCATATTAACCTTTATTTAATTCCAAATCTACCTTTGTAGAAGGACAGTAGTGGTGCAATTTAACCCATAACTGGGAGGTATAGGGACGTTCATACCTTTCCTAAAAGTATTAGCCTTAAAGTGAATGTAATAGGTAGATTGGAGTTGGAACTTGCTTACTACAATATTACAGTCCAACATGTTAGCCAGTGCATCATAAGGATTCCTCGTGGTGCCCGTGGTGTAGTCGTTATCGTCGTAGGAATTGGACACGGCGACACGAGTTCAAATCCTGGACGAGACTGATTGCATTTCACATAGCACTAATACCCTTGGGAAAGGTATGAATCCAATTATTCTCCCTCCAGCTAAGGGTAAATAGTAGGGCAGACTAGGTTCTTCAGCCTTGGTGAGGCAACTAGTCTAGGAGAAGGAAAATTCTGAATTCAAACCTGTTAAACTCCGCTTAAAAATTGACCTTGTGTCATATCCTGCCCGAGCGGAGGGGTTGGTAAATAGTATCATAAGGATTCCTCCCAAAAATCTGGATATGCTATATCATCACTTCCTTTTTCATCACCTCACTTATAGTATATTAACTCTTTTTAAAAACTCTTTTAGACATTTTCGAAAAAACTTTTCTTCACAAAACATATATATATATATATATATATGAAAGTAAATATGGATAAAATTCGACAGTATGAAGGTAGCAGGAAAAAATATAATCCAAATAGGTGAATATATCATGATGTGAAGTCGACGTTAACGTTTCGGTTATAATAACCATCGTCAGGACTTGGATATAAAATAGTTCACAATATAGATGGGTGATTGTTGAGATGACAGGAGCAAATGAGAAATATACAACGAAAAGATAGATAAACATGCACATAGCATTCAAAATTCAAAAGTCATCAGAACGTGTTTGGCACGTGGAAAAATATTCACCTATTTGGATTATATTTTTTCCTGCTACCTTCATATATATATATATATATATATATATATCATAACAAAAAATAAGGGAATCATATTAATTAATTAAAATAATAAAAGAACTAATTAGAGGAACCCTTTATTTAATTGCATTTTTAACAAAATACACTGGAATCATTTAAAAGGTAAAGATATTAAATCACAATGGGGGAAAAATTTATAAAAAAAAACCTCTCAACTCTCACGATTTCCACCCTATTCCCCAAACAGACAAAGGATGTCAAATTGTCTTCTCTGCCCGCACAAGGTAGAGCACTATAACAAAATAGCTATAGCCTCTAAGAAGGCAAGATGTTGTTTAGACTTAGCTTTGTACAAGACAGAGAAACAGTCATTTGAATAATTAGTCCTTCATATATAAAAATCAGGCAGATGATTGTCAGTAGCCGACCCTTGTATTGTAGAAGACCTGGATGTAGGGTTTTGAAGTTGTCTTAATTCCTGTGGAACATGCTGCTTAACTCAAACTTCTAGCCTATGAATAGTCCTATCAATATAGGTATATAGACTATTCAAAGACTGGAAGTTTGAGTTAAGCAGCACTTAAGGTTTCTCTTGGTCAAGGGATAGCACTTGCCAGCCCTGTGTACATACAGGAAGACATGACTTATGATAACCCCACTGATGATAATAAAAGTCACCTCTGTCTCCCAGATACAGCCATACCCCTATTATTTAACATTAACTCTTACTTGACTTTTTGTTGACCTTGTGTCAGACTTATTCAAACAGATGTTTATTTTTAAAAGAAATTAATAAAAAACTTCTTCCTTTCTATGGACTAGTATAGATGCCATCTTGTTTAACCCAACGCTTAAGATTTTCTTTTAAATCTATATTTTTGTTTATCTTTAAAAGAATCAAAAAGGAATACATTTCTTTTGTGATTATGTAATATAAAAGCCATTTTCTTTGACTCCTATATTCAGTTCTGTACATGTGCACTTGAGACATGGAACCCGAGTTAACTCATTTTTCATAGTGGCATACTTTCCAGAATTCTCCACATTTTAAATGACATAGTAAGTAAGTAAAGTTGGTGACCATAGTTGAGGGCTCTCCGAAAGCTCCCTTTTCAGAAGCTACAACACTGAGATGTAGGAGAGGGCACTACTCCTATCCTTGGATTGCTCCACTTTACCCTTGAAACGTACCTTATAATGCTGAGTGTTAAGTGAGGACATATCAAGTACCATTTTTTGAGTCTTTAGTATGACTCGACCTGAGATTGAACCCTAGTCTCCCGGCTGATTGGCAAACACTCTACCGCTAAGCCAATAGTACACACATTTTATTTTTACTAGCCAGTAGAAAGAGGTTATAAGAACTAATTTTCATACAATTAATGTGAATGACTGAAACTTCAATTTTAACAACGAAACAAGATGGGCGAATTTGAAGCATTAGATCCAGAAAACCTAGTTCCATTATGATAATGAGTTTAGTGAGCATTTGTGCAATGACATGAAAATGTTTGGTTATGTATGAACCAATGAATTTTTTAATCATTTGTTTCTAATACAATTGTTAAAATTTTTACATGCCTTCATGTTCTTTGTTTTTCCAACTGTGCTTATCTCTTTCCTTGCAAACCATATGCTGATATAACAATTGTAAATAAGTTAGGTGAGGTTACTTTGTTTTAATTGCATAACAACCTTTGTGGATTATTAAATGTCAAATTCATCCTTATAGATGAACGGTAGTGGTACTATTTAACCCATAGCTGAAAGAATAAGGGGGTTCATGCCTTTTCCAAGGTTATTAGTCTGAAAGTGAATGTAATAGTGGAAGTGGAATTGGAACTTGCTTACGAAAATGTTGCAATCTAGCATGTTATTGATTATGCCGTGGAAACTCTCTTTTTTGCTGTTGAATAAACATGTGGATATCTAAAGAAGAAGCCTTAAAAATTCCTTTTTTCACAGTCTGTAATAAGATGAATATTTTTACTGTTTGTTGGATGACCTCCCCTTTTGAGGTCTGAACCTTTGTGCCATATAAAATGTCAAAGTATCATACTCATGGGATAGGATGGCAAAATTCTTCATAAAATACAGACATGCCTTATAGAAACTGTCATGACTAAAATAACCATAAGGAACATTACACAGGTAAATGGACTGAATTTAATTTTATCTTCCATGCCATACTGTTGTGGAATGGCTGGAGCCCCCCACAGGATGGACTGGTCTCTGGACTATTTAGAGTGGTGATTGCTCTAGACTGTGTCTGTAAACAAATATGACTAAGGTTATTTACATTAGTGAGCATACCATACTGTACCGTATTCTCTCTGGAATAAAATCTCTCTTATTTTACATGTGTTGACCTTACTTATTTCATGACAAAACACATTCACTTTTATTTCCATCGAGACATGTAGACACACATATCATCTCTCATATCTTCATTTATGTTTTATGATTTAATAAACTGTTATTATTATCTTTTATAGGATATTTCCACATCAAACTCTTGGTTTTATAAACATTCTAACATTAACACTACTGCCAGGTAACTCAACTTGACACTATGTGACAGAAAAGTCTATCTCCTATGTTTGCCAAATAGTACAACGAATGGTCACTAGGTGGCCTGGTAAAAGTAGCATATAAAAAGAGTACCAAAGTCAGCCTCAACTACTAAAGGGTACACTATGTGTGTATGATCTTGTCCATGTGGACAGAAGTCTTGAGCTGCCAATGGCTTTGTGTAGCTCACACTCAATAGTATGTATCAAACATGTAAGTCTTTGTTCAATGCTTCTTTTCGCTATGTAGTTAAGGATTCTATACCTACATGGCCACTTACCTCCCATCTAACAAATCATTCAAATCAGACAAAAAAAAGATGCAGGGCACTACTGGAGAAACTAAGATGAACTCATAAAGGATGTTCCCTTATGGTTTCCTACATATAGATTGTAGTGTTGCTGTTACCAAATCAAAAGTTGTAATACTCCACAACACAAAATGACTCACGCTAGTTCACATGGTACAAAAAATTTACTGCTACTACCATTTTACAGTAGTCACCAAAAAGAGAAAAACAGAGTAAAGGAATGTGTCAGCCAATTTGATAGACAGATAGATTATACAGGTGCAAGTCAAAAGAGGCAGACACAGACTTTGTAATTATGTTTCTCGCACCAGTGGTTTCTGTGCATGCATGACTTTCTGTTTTCATCTTGAGGCTTTACTCCTTGTCCAGTCTGTGAACTCTGTTGACTGTAGCCTGGAGCCTGCTTTCTCTGCATGGTGTCTTCAAATTTGTTTCTTATATATCTTCCAAAAATTATTCCTTACCTAATCCTTTAATCACACATCATCACTAAGTCCTTTAGGTTTGGTTTGGTTTCTTTGTTTAATGGCATATCAACTCTTTGTAGGTTATTTAATGCCCAAGCCATTCTCCTAGAAGAATAGTAGTGGTACTATTTAACCCATAGCTGGGAGGATAAGGGGGTTCATACCTTTCCCAAGGGTATTTGCCCGAAAGTGAACGTAATAGCGTGACTGGAGTACGAACTCGCATTCTACGATTCCGCAGTCCATCGCTTTAACCATTACACCACGAGGACAACCCCACTAAGTCCTTTAGTACATCTCATTGCTGAATATCAGCTGATACCTACTAAATTGTTTATGTTAAAATATTAGCTCACAGCTGATTCTAAAACAAACTTGTTTATCCTATAATTTGCTTATTATGACATAATTTGACATGCCCACAAAACAAAGGTCTACTTGAACCTTGATCTTTATAAAAGGAAACACCCCTAGATTCAACTTGAAGTTTGATTAGAAAAAGAATTTTTTACAAAAAATAATTAACTAAAATCCCTAATTATTTTACAGGATGTGCCAGTGTTGGTTGACCAGCCAAGAATTACTTATATAAGCTCTGTGCAGACACATGATGCAGCCTAGATGACCTGCTAGGAGCAATGGATAATAGGGATGGATGATGTGAGAAAGTCAGAGAATTCTGTGCTGCTAGTGTGACTTGATGATGATGAAGATACCTATACATAAGACTCTTTCAACACATTAGGAGTTTTTCTGTATAATAGACTCCAAAGGAAATTCTTTTAGTATTTCATAATTATTTTTGAATTCATTCTATTAAGTTTGCTCAGGCAAAATTAGTTTGAAGTGAATTGTTCTTGCATTATTATGAAAAATGCTCAACTACAAGTATCCAAATTGTTTTCCTCTCACTCAAATAATGTTATTGGTGAATTATGGCATTCAGATATACCTAACATTTCCAAAACAACCTTCAATCATTGATATCATAATCAGTGGCACAGATTTCTAAGAAGCAAGGTATACATTGCTTACTCTATATAAATCATTCTGTACAAAATATAAAACATCTTTGGTGCTTTTTAACCCATAGCTGGGAAGATAAGAGTGTTCATACCATTCCCAAGGGTATTCGTCCGAAAGTGAATGTAATAGCGTGACTGGAGTTCGAATTCGCCAACTATGATCACTCAGTCCAGTGTTTTAACCATTACATCACGAGGGCAACCCGCAACAATAATTGACTCCCTTGGATGATGTGAATATGTCCATTGGACATGTGACAATCTCAGAATCCATCTCAATCCGTTTTTGTCCCCGTTGAATAGTTAAGACATGCTTTTTTACCTCCTTTCATAGAAGAGTAGAAACTTTGTTTACTTTCCTGCTGATGTAAGTGCTCTATTGATTTATTATTGAACTGTAAAGCTAGCATAGCTTTACTGTACATTGTACTTACTTCATCAAGTAAAACTTTTTACTATTTTTTTTTACCCCATTCATATAGAACAATATGAGCACATTTTATCTGTTGGGACATGTTTGTGCATTCTTGTCAAGATTTCTTGTATGTATGTGAGGTATTAAATGCTCCTAGGAAAGGCATGAACTGCTATTACAGGTTATCAACCATATGAAAATCTGATTTCTCAGATAAAATAAAACAGGACTTCTTCCAAGATGTGTTAGTTCTATAGAATAACTGCACCACTTGGACTTTGATGAAATGCTTGGCGAAAAAGCTAAATGGAAA
Source organism: Sepioteuthis lessoniana (assembly GCA_963585895.1). Lineage (NCBI taxonomy): Eukaryota > Metazoa > Mollusca > Cephalopoda > Myopsida > Loliginidae > Sepioteuthis > Sepioteuthis lessoniana. The sequence goes on from OY757918.1 coordinate 84,456,193, forward strand.
TCACACAAGGATGTTGTATGCTGTTTTGAACAAATCCAGAAAGCAGCTACCCATAAAACAGCAGCTGTATGGCCACTTACCACCTATCTCAAAAGCAATCCAAGTAAGATGAACAAGACATGCAAGGCATTGCTGGTGAAGCAGGAACAAACTTATAAGCAATATACTCCTGTGGACTCCTACACACAAAGATATCAGTGTTGGCCAACCAGCAAAAACCTACATTCAACAGCTCTGTGTGGACACTGGATGCCATCTAAAGGACCTATCAAAAGTTGTTGCTGATAGGGACAGATGGCGAGAGAGAGTCAAGGGACTCTGTGTTATCAGCATAACATAATGATGATATGTGTTAAATAAACTTATCTTGTCTTTCCTTCTGTTTATTCAGTGTTATATCATTGGGTATACTGATGATAATATTAGACCTTGGTGAGTGAGAACTCAAATAAACATCTGCCCTAGTACCAAGTAACCTAATACCACTTTTTATGAAGTTAAAAATCATTTATATATTCTTTTTTTTTCTTTATCAAAGTCTTTCACACAATTTGATTACAATTCTTTGTTAAGTAAATATTATTTACATTCAAGCATGTTGATCAGCATCACTTTCAGGTTTACTTATGTCTTCTGAATGATTCCTTTGAATTATTTAGCTTACCTGTATAGACCAGTGATAGTCCTATGTCGATATTGTTAAAATGTTAAACTCTTTTTGAAAGTTATGCTAAGATGTTGATAATTATAATCACAAACATGCCAAAAAATCATTTGACATTTTAGAGGTCATGCGATACATTTAATTAAACCTTTAATTACTGTTATCTTTAGTTCCACCTGCAAGATCATAACAATGTTATTTGTTTACTGAAGTATTTTCTTTTTTCAGGACACACCATTGCTAGTAACTTTGATAAAGAATTTAAACACACCATTCCTGAGCTACTAAAACTTTAAACAAAAATTTACATAATTTTTTATAAAAATTGATTTGCTCACAAAAACTTATGAAACCTTTTAGATATCATCTTATACAATGAACTTAATTCAGAGTTTTGAAAAATTTTTTTGAGTTTCAAAACAAAAAGAAAAACTGATTGATCATAATGATGAAGTTGTCTTTTAAGAATTTTGTTTACAATCTCAGTTGTTCCTTGTGACGCAGTTGTTTAAAAGCATCAGCAAAGATCTTCAATCAATTTGGTTGCTTTTTTTTTAATCATAGAAAAAAAATATTTGGACTGAGCCTAAATGTGAATCATCAAGTCTTTATGTAAACACAAACATAATTGAACACTAAGACCAATCAATTCTTTCAAGGCTACCAATTATTATCCACAACATGCAGGGAAAAAACACTCATTGACAGAGTAAGGTATTACAAATTGCAAGGTTAAAGTTTGGTTACTGTTAAAAGTCAGAGGTACCTCACTTGTGTAATGGTTAATGATCTAGGCTAGCAGGCCAATACTAATGATTCAATTCTCACTGGATGCTCCATATTTCTGGCCTTTTGCCAAACTAATCTGAGCTTAATAACATGGGAATCATCTTATGGTGTCTAGTCAAACAGATCAGTCACTACTGAGTAGTGAGTTTGATCCTGACTAGATATCCCATACTTGTAGCCTTGAATTCAGAGTTACATCACCATTGTCACATGCATGATGTGACACAAGGTTATTTTTTTAAGTAGAGGACAGCTTATTCAGGTTTCCTTTTCCTTGATCAGTTGCTGTATCAAGGCTCAAGAGCCCAGTCTGCTCTACTATTTCATCTATAGCTGCAAGTGTGAAAAAGAAATGGATACATACCTATCCCAAAGGTATTAGTACAAAGTGAAAGACAACCAACTTTGTTCAAAATTTGATCTTGGCTTATCAAGTCCATTTTATTTGACAGTGATCATTATGTCATTTGTGCTTGAAGAGTAAACCATGGTGAATACTCATTTTATATTCAACTATGTTTTTTACCAGAATATAGGAAAAATATCTGTTTCCCATAAAAGAATATATCATTAGAGTGTAGATGTGGACATGAACAGGTCACATGACCTATTAGGTTGTCAGGGTACCATACCCAATCATTACATTTCATGGCATCTCTTGAGGTAATGAGAGGTATTTACTGGTACCTACCACATGATATGATTTAAAAAAGTAAAATTCAGAGTTTTATATATTTCTTACCTACTATTATAATGAACAGAACATAACTGGTTACTTACCTTGAAGTATAAATCCATATTGTATGAGGGTTCAAAAGTAAATAGACAAGATTTGATTCCCTGCTGTAGCAGAAATCAAGTAGCTTTTCCAAGGGAGATAAGCAAGGTGGGGGCAGCACTGTACATAATTTCTTACCATTTTTCCTTGAAAACAGCCTTAAACTTAAAAGAAAAAAAAAGAACATTTTTTCAAAAAGTATTATAAATACTTGACTTTGTCTTTGTATATACTAGGATGAGTCAAAAGTTTTGCAATATTTTGGTAGTATGTGGTTGTTTGCAATGCATACACAACATGACCGAAGTAGTTCAAGCCATGGAAAGTACCCGCTGTGGTTAGTAGTATAGTGGTAGTTAGTGCACTGACATGTTGCACATTACTTCACTCCATGCGTGATTTTAAAGCTTCACAGATAAATGGACAATATTGTTTTGCAAGTTCCAACTGGATCATAACATCATGAAAGTTATCAAAAATTCTGTGTGAAAAGTGAAGGCACAGTTAACACAGTACAACTGATGATCAAGGAAGATCATATAGGTCTAAAACTGTGGATTCTGAGGCTGTGTTCCAAGCCAAAGAAGCAAATTTGGAGAGTTTGGCATCACCTTGCTGCTTCAATATGGCATTGACAAAGATCTCATATTTGTCTTCCAGAGTATTTCAAATGCTACAAGTCATATTGAACAAATCCTGAAAGCAATATTCCACAAAGCAGTGGCTGCACAGCTAACTACCTCCCATCTCTAAAATCATACAAATAAGATGGACAAGATGTGCAAGACTGAACTCATAAGTGATGTTCTATAAACCCCTTCACATGGACATACAAGTGTTGGGCAACCAACTAGAACCTATTTACAAGAGCTCTGTATAGACACAGGATGCATTCTAGAGGACTGGCCAGAAATGACAAATGATAGAGATGAGTGGCAAGAGAGAGTCTGGGAAATCCATGCTAGCAGCATGACATGATGATGAAGATGATTGGCATCACACAATCCAGCATGATTCATCACCTTGAGGACTTCAGGAAAATCATCCAGGGCTGCTGACTTGTGCCTCAGATTACCAAAATATTGCGAAACTTTTGACTCACCCAAGTATTTGAACATATCAACCAATATTTATGTATATACCAGCTGAAGTACCCATCTCCACCTGGTAAGAGGTCAAGACTTAGGTCACATGCATGATAAGACAGTCATATGTCAAAAAACTTTTGTATTTCATTTTCTTAAAACAATATCTATCATACAATCATTGTTTGGTTTGGTTTTATGACATATCAACCATTGTAGGTTATTTAATGCCAAATCCTCTTTATACATACATATTAAATATATATGATTTGGTTTGGTTGGGTTTTATGGCATATCAACCATTGTAGGTTATTTAATGCCAAATCCTCTTTATACATATATATTAAATATATATGATTTGGTTTGGTTGGGTTTTATGGCATATCAACCATTGTAGGTTATTTAATGCCAAATCCTCTTTATACATACATATTAAATATATAATTTGTAAACACATTTTGTTGATAACATTTTTAAACGACCCTAAGCTCATTCTTTTGCACAGTTAAATGGTTTCAAGTATTGCTATCTATCACTAATAATTCAATCAAACATCAATAATTGTTCTACAAAGTTAATTGATCAGTTTTATTTCTAACAATTCAATTTAGCATAATTCATTTGTTTGCATGCAGTTTAAATGTCAAACAGTTCTATTTGATGCATAGATAGGACCCTATCAAGTCCTACAACAATGGCAATAAAGAGGTACTCTACAGTCCTCAAAGCTTCAGCATTACTCGTGCCTCACCATCAGATTGTTTAGTGTCATAATTAGGACACTCGTTAGGAGAGTCTTACTTCTCTGCAGAAATACAGTCAGTGTATTTATTCTACAGCCCAAGCTGACTGGGCTGACAATCTTTGTCGTCAATTAAAAATGTACATCAAATGTTTAAAAGCAGTAACTTTTACAATAAAAGATAACTTTATATAACAGGAAAAAGATTTACCAATCATACTTTTACACAAAGTTGATATTTTTCCATAAAAAATTTAAGAGTTTTGAAGAGACATATCTTTATAAAATTTACTGTAATCATTTGTGTATAACATGCATTCGTATGTTTGAACAGTGAAATCTTGGAAAAAAAAAAGCAAAATACTTATTTATAATATGCACTGACTTTTTAGAATTTGTAGCAGATAAATTTAACCAAAATCTAGCATTTATTCAATTCTTTATCAGTTTGTACTGACTAAAAATAACAATTTCTATAATTTACCCTGTCTTAGAACATAAAATTTACACAATATTTCAAGCAAACACAGATATGTTCACACAAAAATGCAACAAGCTTATGGCAAAAATAAACTCACATTAGGTTGGTTGGTTGGTTGGTTTTTATGGCATATCAACCTTTGTAGGTTATTTAATGTAAATAATCAGTTCTATTTCAAACAATTCAGTATAGCATGAATACGCAGTTTGTCGAAAACATTTCTATTTCAAACTATTCCGTTTATTCAAACAGTTCTAATTCAGCCAATTCAGTTTAGCATAAGTACAGATTTTGTTTACACAGTAAAATGTCAAAACAGTTTGATATATAACAATTCAGTTGAGTGTAAGTACAGTTTCAATGTCAAAAACAGTTCAATTTCAAAAAATTCAGTTTAGCATAAGCACACAGTTTAAATGTAAGTACAGTTTGATTGTGAAAAAATCTTTTATTTCAAGCTATTCAGTTTAGTCAAGCAGTTCTAATTCAGCTAATTTAGTTTAGTATAAGTACAGATTTTGTTTACACGCAGTTAAATTTCAAAACAATTCTATATTAAACAAATCAGTTTAGTGTAAGTATAGTTTCAATGTCAAAAAACAGTTCCATTTCAAATAATTCAGTTTAGCATAAGCACACAATTTAAATGTAAGTAAGACCTAATTATCAAAAACGTTTCTATTTCAAACAATTCAGTTTAGCATAAGTATGCCGTTAGTTCTATATAACCCATAGATAGGGGCCTCTCAGGTGCTACCACACTGGGCCAGAGTGGACCTGGGAGCAATGGCAATGAAGGGGTGCTCCACATTCCCCAAAGCCCCAGCATGACTGGAGCCTCACCATCAGATTGTTTAGTGTCATATCCAGGATACTCATTGGGGGAGTCTTACCCTTCTGCAGAGGTGCAGTCAGTGTATTCTACAGCCCCAGTCAACTGGGCAATAAACTCACATTAGGAGAAACAAAATTTTAAACAAAACACACATCCCTGTGGATATTTCTCTGTAATGGTGTAAAATACATCAGTTTGGACTATAAATATAACTTACTTTTGGACATCCCATTGTAAGGCATGTGTCCAGAATAAAGTTATTTATATAGTTCTCATGTATAATACACACTCATAATTTTTGAACAGAAAAATCTGGAAAAATAAACACAAATAATGATAGTAATAGAGTGACAATTAGATTTATTAATTCAAATACTTTTGTTTTGGTCTAGGATGTTAGACCTAACTAAGCAATAATGTTGTGCAATTATTTTTTTTCTCCATATTGAAAAACAATCAATAAATCTAATTATATATTTAATTAAATAAAAAATAATGATTTCAGTGGGACAATTTATTTAATTTTTTTCTTTTGAAGTTTTGAAACTTAAAATCTGTATGATAATTTACATTTTGCAGCAACATGACATTCAACTACAATTAACCTGATGCCTGTGCATCAGAAGAGGTATATCTTGGTAAATGATAAGATGTCATTCCACTGATTATTGTTAATTAATAAAGATCCTCTCTTGATGAGAGCATCTGACCATCTACATGAGAAACAAATACTTTTATGCATTAAAACCTTCTGTTCAGTTCAATAAGTATGTATATAAAATTTCATAGTTCGACATGAAACTGTTTGCTGTTTACAGATCGATTGATTGGTTTAGTTGGATTGGATTTTATGGCATATCAATGCTTGCAAGTTATTTAATGCTGTTTATACATATATATATATTAAATATATATGATCCATTGGCCTAATGAGTAGAGTGTTCACGAATGGTCCAGGAGACTGGGGTTCAATCCCGGGTCAAGTCAAACCAAAGAATCAAAAAATGGTACTTGAGACCGCCTTGCTTAACACTCAGCATTATAAGGTAAGGATCAAGGGTAAAGTGGAGTAATCCAAGGAAAGGAGTAGCGTCCTCCCTCGGTGTAATAACTATTGAAAAGGGAGCCATCAGTCATCCTCAACTCAGGTTGCTAACTTTACTTGCTTATTAAGGCAAGTTTTATTATTAAAGATGATGGAACACTCTTTGTTAATTATTTTTAATTGTAATTTTTCAAGTCTTATTTTTCTTGCATTGGGATCCAGATGGTAAAGAAATTGTTCCATATCTTCTGCCTGAGAGTTTTTGAACATACTTTTGGTCATCATCAAGGATCATGTAGTTTGAGTTGAAAGTTTAGTTTGAGTTTTATTGTTTTTTTATTCTTTTGATTATTTGAAGCATTTTTATTTTAATGTGGTCAGTTGGAATGTTTTCAGCATTTTGTTTTAAAATTTTCAGTTGGAAAGTTTAGAAAACTCATCCAACAGAAAATATATTTATTAAAACCTTTCCAACTGAATAAAACTTGCCTTAATAACAACTTGTTGCCTAAATATACACTCTTCAATATATAAGATTTGTAAACAGGTTTTTTTTGGCATACAGTTAAATGGTTTCAATTATTTTTATCTAATATGAATAATTCTATTTGTTATTAATCATTTGTTTAAACACAGTTAAATGGTTTCAAGTATTGCTATGTAACATTAATAATTCTATTTAATATTAATCATTTGTCTGCAGACAGTGAAGTGGTTACAAGTATTGCTATTCAACACAAATTCTATTCAAAACTATTCATCTATTTGCACAAAGTTAAAGAGTTCCAAATATTACTATTTAGCACTAATAATTCTGTTTAACATAAGTTATTTGTTTGCACATAGTTAAATGGTTCCAAGTATTGCTATGCATCACTATCAATCCAATTAGACAGTCATTTGTTTACATACAGTTAATTGATCAAACAGTGCTATTTCTAACAGTTTAATTTAACATGTGATTTGTTTTCACTTAGTTTAAATGTCAAACAGTTCTATTTGACCCATAGATAGGACCCTATCAGATGCTACCACTCTGGGTCTGAGTGGACCAGGGAGCAAAAGCAATGAAGGGGTACTCCACATTCCCTAAAGCTCCAGGACTTTCATAAACAGGACACCCATGAGGGTGGGTTCTTCACCCCTCTGCAGCGATGCATTCTATAACCCCAGCCAACTGGGGTGACATTGATGGACCGATTGATTTTCATAGTATGTCAACTCATCTCAGGTTATTGCATACATTGTACATTAATATCTAAATTTCTTTGTTGTTTCTTAAGAGTTTTTTTGTACACAGTTATATATAAACACTCCCATCCAATACCAACAATTTGCACACAGTTGTATGGTTTCAAGTATTCCGAACTAATACTAATAACTACATAGTAAGTAAGTTGGCTGACCGTAGTCAAGGGCAACCCAAAGCTTTCCTTTAAAATAGCTACTACACCAAGGTGTTATGGTGGGCGCTACTCCTTTCTCTGGATTGCTCCACTTACTCTTGATCCATACCTTATAATGCTGAGTGTTAAGCAAGGAGACACTAAATACCATTTTTTTAAATCTTTGGTATCACTCAGCCTGGGATTTCTACCATGCCATTGGCGAACACAAACATTATGTCAATGGGCCATTAGTGATTATTTCTATCTAATAATATTCATTTATTTGCACACAGTTATATCATTTAGATTAATTAATAATAATCCTGAGTAAACAATTATAACTTAAAGTTAACTATTCTAAATACAAATTATTTAAACATGGTTATATGGCGTCAAGTATTCTTAGTGAATACAAATGATTTTCAAGCAGATTTGTTTGACCCATAAATAAGACCTTAACAGGCACTATTGTTGAGGGTCAGTGTGGACCAAAGAATAAAGGCAATGTTAGGGTATTCCGCACTCCCCAGAACTGGAGTATCACTATAACATGTGTGACGTTGAATTCTACTCTGACCTGAAGAGATCAATATCTCGGTCATTGTCCTCTGCAGAAAGTTATTACATAGAATGTGTATTGCCGAGGGCAGTCTGGCACTTGACACTCCACAAAATAAATTAGTTACATTTTGCAACAGTATAACCTCTTTCTCATTATAGCTTGATAAGATCCTCCAAAACATTATTTATGTAAAGGTCATCCGATGAAGCCAATAAGTACCATATTTGACAGCTTATAAGATGCACCTCAATATGGACAGGCATTAAAAAGAAACAGGTTTAAACTATGAATGTTTAGTGAAGGGTTTTTGATGAATATTTGTAGCCTCCCCCTCTGCCAGGTCCTTTTTAAAGTTTCAAATGTATTCAGGTCCTTATTAAATCCTAATATTTTACCTTTAAAAACCTTAATATTTCTTCTTGAAGACCTGAGAATCCTGCCTTGAAACATAAACAAATATGGTATAGACAGAGATATTATCAGAGCGGAAATGGGTATAAAATTTATACATCATATTTTTTATTATTATTATTATATATCATAATTCTAGTTATAATATCAAATATATTTTGCAGACATAAAAAAGTGCAAAAATAAATTTACTTTATTCCCTATATTACATTCTTAGTCAATAAATTTTCCTCTTGACTGGCATTATTTTATACTTAGTACCAGTAAGAACTATTGTTACCTTAGTTAACATCATTGGTGTAGAAGCAATTATTACCTTGTTTATAGTTTAATCTAAGGACCCCATTAGTACAGTAACCAGGATGATTTAATATTTGACAGGAGATCTGAATAAAAGTCCCTGACTTATAAAGGCTTAAAGTGGATCATAGAGGCATATTTTTTCAGCTTGCTAGAAAGAAAATTCAAAGCTTCTGATTGGTCAGAAAATGAATTTTAGTTTCTTGATTTTTCTTTTCTTATTCAACCAAAAGATATATATTGATCCTATAGTATAGAAACCAAGTTTTGTCAGACTGGTGTCTGCATTTAAAATCATCACATCCAGTTATTGCTTCAACTATGATGCCAATTGGTGTATGTATATGTAGTGTCAATTCATTCCACCCATCTCACAGAAGACTTTGCAGAAGCCCAAATTTTTGTTTGTGCTGGTCTATTAATAAAGAAAAATAATCAAAGAAGTTCTAGCATTTAACCTGTTTAACTGCTAAGCATATTTTTTTATTGCTGTAAATATTGTGTTGAGATTTTCTCATTAAAAAAATTGATGAAAAGAGAAAGTCTTTATTGCATGTTTAAAACTTATTTTCATACAAATCAATATCTATAATAAAATATCGAATAAGTGTAATATATACCTAAATGTGTGAAAATATTTTAATAATTCAAACAAGAATGAAATATGGATATACACATAAGTCATTGAGTTATACAAACATTCACCAGTTGCCATATGACTCAAAGAAATATTCAAATTTCCTTTATTTGCACAAGGAGATGTTGTCATCTGGCAAATGGATTAACATGATATATTAATATAAGTTATCTTGTCTATGACAGAGGTGAACCAAATTATAAGCAATGTAAACTGTTACTTAAGGCACCCTATTTACTAGAAGTCTCCACTTCAAGAGAGCTTGATTGGAATATAAGGAATATAAACAGTTGCTTAGGGTGCCTTGTGTGCCAGAGGAACCCCCACCCCAAGAGTACTTGATTGTTTTTGTGGGGTTTTTTCCTTGTAATTCAAATGTATAGCCAATGGTGGTGATTATGTTTGATATTTGATATTTTGAAATGTATAGCAAATGAGAGTGATTATTTTCAAAAACAATGCTTTTAGGTTGAAAATGAACTCTGAGTGTTATCATATTGGAAATAAAGAGAAGTCATAACTTCTGGAGCACTATTCATATATTTTAAGTACTTATCTAAACTTGATATTTTAAATAAGTTTACAAGCAGAAACAATCGATAAATATTAAATGATTAACTTTTTGAATTATCAAAATTATATTTGCTTCATGTGTTTCCATAATAAAAGTAGTATGGAAATTTTGGTTTCTGCTTACTTCTTACATATGCTTTTACTTTTGTTAAGTGTGTGTGTGTGTGTGTGTGTGTCTCTCTCTCTCTCTCTCTCTATATATATATATATATATATATATATATATATACCCGACTTTTTGATCTCACCTCGGGTCAAGCCACCAACGGAATTCAACATGATCAAGAACTGTGTTTACTCCATCCCTTGCAGTTGTGGTAAAATATCCAATGGTGAGACAGGTCGCCCACTAAAAGTAAGGCTAGAAGAATATCAGAAGGCAGTAGTACGAGGTGAGATTGAAAAGTCGGGTATGGCGGACCATATATGGAAGGAAAAGGGAAACCATCTGCCCTTATGGGATAAAGTTGAAATAATTGATTGGGCTGAACATTGGAGGATTAGACACCTTAAGGAATCAGCACATATATTGGGCTACAATGACCTGCTGAGTAGACCAAGTCGAATACAATATGGGAACTGATAATTAAGGCTAAATGAAAAAAAACAAAACAAATCTGAATATGAGCACAGGTAAAAAAAATCATACATAATAGTAGTAATCCTAGTCAAGTAAGAACATTAAGTTTATAAGTTCAAAAAATTCACTCTGAATTGTCCAGCAGGCCACATAGCATAATGGTTATAGGTGTTGGTTCCCTAAGCTTCTAAGGAGACAATTATCTGGAGGTTGCAGGTTCAATCCTGACTGCAGGTGAGTAACAATACAGGAATACTTAACACTTGTACCTGGTTATGGCTAACAGAATGGATTCAATAAAGGACGTAGTTTGAAGTTCTGTGAAGGTTTCCGAGTTCGACAAATACCTGAAGAAGGCCAGAGGATATATAGGCCGAAATGTTGTGGAAATAAAGATGAAGACAATAGTCTGAAAACCCTTAAAAATCATCAAGCTTCGACTCAGAAATTTAGACAACAAAAGATATATTCCTATTAGTAATATCACTTTTGTTCATTATATATATAGTCTGAATTTCTAAGATGAAGCTTGATAATTATTATTAATTAGAATATTTTGACTATTGAACTCATCTTTATTATTATAATCACAACTTTTCACCCAATATATCCTTCAGCCTTCTTCACGTGTTTCATGTTGAACTCGGAAGTCCACACAGAATCTTGAATTGAAACCTTTTATTTGAACCACAAGGGTAGACTGTTCCAATTCTGTTAACCATGACCTGATACAAGTGTGAAGTTATAGTAAGTATTCCTTGTTAGTCTTACCTGTCGTTAGGATTGAACCTGCAACCTTCAGATGATTTCACTCAGAAGTGCCTTCCAGCCAAACGTCTTATTCACAGTGCCATATGTCCTATATCTCCTGAGTTCAACATGAAACACCTGAAGAAGGCTGAAGGATATATATCAGCCAAAACATTGTGATTATAACAATAAAGATGAGGTCAATAGTCTAAATATTAATAGTAATAATACATATGAATGTGTGTATATATATATATATATATATATATATAGTATTTCCCTATTGATGAGTAGTTACTTTTAAATCACCCTGTATATGAAGGTCCTCAAAAAGTTTTAAGCCTTACCTAAAAAGAAAAGCCCTAACTGAACACTTTTGTAATAGAAACACACTAACATTTCTTATAAACCTGGAAAAACTAATTCAGATTTCTTTCTCAATTTCAGTACAATTAAGGCCCATACAAAGGTGAGAGATGTGCAACAAATCTACAATCTGGGTGTGACTTTTTGAACACCCCTCATATTTTAAGGGCCTTGAATAAGTTCTTGCTGTTTTACAACAAATGGCATTCCCAGAACTGCGTGCATATAGATTCAGATGGTAACGCATCTATAAGGAAGTACTATAAGCAAGTTTGAAATTCAGTAAATGTCATTTTGCAGAAGTGTAAACAATTTTGTTTTTCATGGGATTAAACATGTCAGATTTTGTACCAAAGAAAGTGTATTTACTGGAAATTTTACTGCACTACTTTATTAAAAAGAAATCTGCAGCTGAAACACACAGAATTCTTGTTGAGACTTATGAGGACCATGCTGTCAGAAACAATATGCAGAGATTAGCTTAGATGCTTCAAAAATAATGATTTTGATGTTGAAGATAAAGAATGCTCTGGTGCACCGAAAAAGTTTGAAAATGAAGAATTGGAAGCATTACTTCATGAAGATTCAAGTCAGGTGCAAGCTGAATTTTCAGAATCATTAAGAACTGATTACAGAACAGTTTTGAAACATTTGGAAGCATTAGGAATGATTCAAGAGCAAGGACATTGGGTCCCATACGAGTTGAAGTCGAGAGACGCTGAACAGTATTTTGTCCCATTTGAACAGCAGTTTCATTGGTAGAAAAGAAAAGGTTTTTGCATCATATCATGACTGGTGATGAAAAGTGGATACATTACAATAACCCCAAATGTAGAAGATCATGGGGTAAGCCTGGCCATGTATCAACATAAGCAGCAAAGCCGAATATCCATGGTTCAAAGTTTCTGCTCTGCATTTGATGGGATCAGTTGGGTGTAGTTAATTATGAGCTGGTCAAACTGACCAAAACCATTATGGGAGGTTGCTATCAACTACAATTGATGCATTTGAGCCAAGCATTGAAGAAAAAAAAACACTATACAAGCAGAGACATGACAAAGTGGTTTTGCAATGCTAAGCCACATGTTGTGAAACAGGTGAAAACCAACTTGGAAATGCTTTAATGGGAAGTCATACTCTAACTGCCATATTCATCAGACATTGCCCTGTCCAATTGTCACTTGTTCTGATTGGTGGTACATGGCCTGGCTGAGCTCTTTCATTCTTATGAAGATACTAAAAAATGGGTCGACTCATGGTTAGCCTCAAAAGACATGTTTTTCTGGTGTAGGATTCAAATGTTGCCAGAAAGATAGGAAAAAGTTGGGGCTAGTGATGGACAATACTTTTCAGTGAAATGTTTTTTTTACTAATTTTTGAAAATAAAACATTACTTTTTATGAAAAATCAGCAAGAACTTATTCACAGTCCTTATATATATATATATATATACTTATAAGCATGTTTAACTAAAATGAACAGACAGAAGCATTTAGGACTTTAATAAACAAGAAAATGCAATTCTGGGTCAAATTAATGTAGAAATTGTCCAAATACTCTAGGATTTTGAGTGTTTTCAGCAATGTCTCCAACCATTTTCAAGAATGCTGCAGTTTGTTTTTGTGGAATTTCATAGTCTTGTGTCTTGTAATATATTTAATTTAAAGTATCCTTTGGTTTCTAATATTCTGGCTTGCAAAGGATGTAGAATATGGTTTTCAGCCTACACACCTAGTTGTGAGGATGTATTGCACAGTTAGTGCACCTGGCTGGTAAAGGGTTAAAGAACTTGATTTTGGACTGAAATATTTCATTTGCGGAAACAGTTGATCTTAAAAAAATTGTTTAGCAACATATATAGCATGTTCATAAAGTATCAATACTGAAGCTGTATTTACCCAGACAGAAATAAATAAATGATGATTGAAATGTTAATTTTCTTTAAAATAATCTGCTTATCATTAAATACACTTATTCCAGTGAGTTTTCCATTGTTCAAAACCCTACTTTCCATATGTGGCCCAGTTGGCTGGGGCTGTAGAATACACTGACTGCATTTGCAGAGAGGTAAGACACCCCCTCCCAACAAGTGCCCTGAATATAGCATTAAACAGTCTGATGGCATGGCTCCAGTAATGTTGGAGCTTTGAGGAATATGGAGTACCCATTCATCACCATTGCTCCCAGGTTCACTCTGGCCTGGAGTGGTAGCACCTTATAGGGTCCTATCTATGGATAAAATAGAACTGACATTTAAACTGTGTGCAAACAAATGACTTATGGTAAACTGAATTGTTTAGAATAGAACTGTTTGATCATATGTATAAACAAATGACTAATGTTTAATTGAATTGTTTATGATATATAGCAATACTTGGGAGCCATTTAACTGTGCAAAAGAATGACCTTAGGCTTGTTGAAAAATTTTGTCAACAAAATGTGTTTACAAATCATATATTTAATATATATATATAACAAGAGGATTTGGCATTAAATAACCTACATTGGTTGATATGCCATAAAACTAAACCAACCAAACTTTTTAAATGGCATGAAGCTACACTATCATAGTTCTTTTAATGTCCTCAAATCTTAAAACGCCCTGTGTAACATTATGGTATCATCTTGAATATTCAAATGTTACACTCTTCTTCAAAAAGAATAGGCTACTCTGTTGTATCAAATATGAAAACTTTTATTCTACCTGGAACATTTTTCTTGTAGTCCGATGCAACACGAGTGAGAGGAAGACTCTGACCAATTCATATCAACATCTAACCCCAACGGACTTCCAAACTCAACTGAACTCAACTCATGATTTCAACTCAAAGAATTATTTTCAAATTCTTCTATTTTTTTTCATATATTGCAAAATTAAGAATTTCATTGGTGTGATGTCATCTCACTAAATCTTTGCATCAATAGTTTTATCTAATTTCAATCAAATTTATGACTTCAACTTTGTTTAGTTTTTGTTTCCTGTCCTGAAAACTTATTATGACGAGGGAGGATTGTTCTATCTTTTTGTGTGCGCATGTGCATGCAAACCAAACTTGATGCCAAGTACAATTGAACTAAAAGATCTCTGAACAGTTCACCACCTCACCAAACTAAATAATAAAATAATTAATATAATTAATTACCAATAAAATAATCAATACAATTAATTATCACCCTAATTATTTTACACCTGAATATGAAACCAAACTGCATTTGATTATGAATCACCAGTTCTGCAGCTCTAAAGTGTGTAGAATAACCTTTTGTTGCCATTACTCTCAATTCCACTCTTGTTGTATTCTCATAATCATAACAACACAATAATAAATAGACGCAGGAAGACTTCTTTAGAAAAAGATTTGTACCTCTCACTTTACTGTAAGGGTTCAAAAAGGTTATTCAAGGTTTGCGTGTGAGAGGGAGTTGGAGACCGAACAGAAACTTCAATATTTTGACCTCCACTCTTATGGCCAGCAACGTTGTGTCTTTCTCATTCTCCAGATGCTCAACCGGAGGCCCAGGGGCTCACTCTGCAGGGTGATGGCTTTCTTTACTGCATCTGATTAGCAACTTCTCTGGACCCCAACTCATCAGGGCCCCAAGGCCCCTTCAGCCTGATGTGGCTTTCCCTACTACATATTGTCTATAACTCCGTCTCCAATTGTAACTCATCAGGGGCCCCAAGGCCCCTTCGGCCTGATGTGGCTTTACCTACCACATCTCGTCTATCTCCGACTCTAACTCTAACTGCAACTGTCTTGACTTCTGTCTTGACTGAGTTATATGATAGTTCAACGCCCACTCAGTCGCCTACTCGATTTTTGGAATCACATGTTGGATCGTCATCAAGCGGAAATAACTGTCATCCAGTTCACAGGTCACTCTCTTCCGGTGCATCAGTCTATGAGTGTGCCATGGGAATTTTTTTACCTCGTCCATTTCATCAGCCAATTTCTGCTCACACGATTTCCTCTCATAACTGCCATTAGAATGTGTCACTTCCTTCTGGTGCATCACCTTGGAATGGCACTTTTAGCTGGGTCGAAGGTCAAAATACAACACTCTGACCCAAAGTATTAGTATCTGTAAGCATCCCATCAATGAGTCAAATAGATCAGTTTGAAAATTATTAGTATTGGATAGGAATGCAAACAAACTGTGCAAACAAATGATTAGATTTGGTTGGTTTTGATGGCATATCAACCATTGTAGCTTAATTAATGCCAAATCCTCATTATATATACATATTGAATATATGATTGGTAAACACATTTTATTGATAACATTTTTAAACAAGCCTGAGCTCATTTTATTAGCACACAGTTAAATGGTTTCAAGTATTGTTATATAACAGTCAGAATTTAACATCAGTCATTTGTTTGCATACAGTTTGTAGGTATTTTAGTTTTTAAATGAGTTAGAAGTAATTTATTTGCACACTTGTATTACTACTGTTTCTACAGTTAAATGGTTTCAATTATTGCTATCTAACAATAAAAATTCTATTCAATATTAATCATTTGTTTTCACACAGTAAAGTGGTTATAAGTATTGCTATTTACCACTAAGTATTCTTTTCAACACCATTAATTTGCACACTGTCAAATGGTTCCAAGTATTTCTATGTAATACCAATAATTCAATTTAAGCACACATTTAAAGAGTTTCAAGTATGGCTAGTCTGCTCTACTATTTACCCATAGCTGGAGAGAGAATAATTGAATTAATACCTTTCCCAAGGGTATTAGTGCTATGTGAAATGCTATGTCTCGTCCGGGATTTGAACTCGTGTCGCCGTGTCCATTTCCTACGGCAATAACCATTACACCACGGGCACCTCCATTCGGTTTAACATAAATCTTTTGTTTGCACATGGTTTAAATGTCAAACAGTTCTATTTGACCCATAGATAGGACACTATCAGGCATTACTACTCTGGGTCAGAGTGGACCTGGGAGTAATGGTAATGAAGGCCTACTCCATCTTTCCTAAAGCTCCAGGACAAGAGCCTCATCATCAGATTGTTTAGTGTCATATCCAGAACATTTGGAGGAGTCTTACCTCTCTGTTGAGATGCAGTTAGTGTTTTCTACAGCCCCAGCTGACTGGACTAATAAATGATTTATAAACAAATGAAAAAGTATGATTTAAAAAATGATAGCAATGGAACATTAAAAATCAAGTAATGATTATTAATCAAACATTTACAAAAGAATCAAATTTCAGCATTAAATAATCCATAAAGAGTTCATATGCCATTAAACAAATAAACCAAATAAAACCATCAAATATTACCATTGAGGTAAATTTTAAGTTTAGGTAACAAGAAAAAGTCTCAAAGAGCTAGGTCAGGTGTATATGAAGGGTGTTGCACTTGCACAAACCTGTGTTTTGCAAAAAAAAACGTATCAAGACCACTTTCATTATTCTTCTTCAAATTGCTACTGACACATCAATATGAAAGTATTTAAGATTGGCAATCTAGGCATCTAGACATCATCACTTCAGTATAAAGCTTCAGTATTGATACTTTTTGATCATATTATATAACTATTATATAGCAGTTCTTATATCATATTCATTTTTAGCCGATAGTAACAGGATACAAGTTTAGAGGACTAGAGATATCCAATCACCACCCTATCATCACTGAGGGTTTTATAATTACTATGATGTAGGTCTTACCTACATTTTGGAGAGAAGGGGAAAAAATGAGAAAAGCACCTTATAAAGCAAGTAGACTTGATATGAAAGAGAAGTATTCAATGGCTGATTTAACATGAGAATTGAAGAACAGCAAAATTTGTTTGAAAAGTAGTAGGTTAATCTCCTGAAGAAAAAAAAATGTTAATGCTATTAAAGATTTAATTACAACTGAGTCAAAAAGCCATAAATTAAATGCCAGAACTTGAGATGTAAAAATCAGTCATAGAGTAGAGGGCATTCTATTGCAGACCTTCTTGAAAGTGGAAACTTTTGGGTGGATTGAATTATTTACATGTATCAAAAGTACTTTCATTTTACAATACTATATGTTACTGATGAACTCCAAAGCTTATTTATATGTACATATCTAAAGACTATCTTTGACAACATTATATATTCATTATATAAGGGTGTATTAAAAGTATTTTCGTTTTTTATAGACACTAAAGAATATTTCATGCAAACAGACTTTCTCTAGAAACCCTATATAATTTTTAGAAATATTTGGTTATAGTAAAAGTATTTTATAAACTTCTACTCTAAAATTCATTTAATGTATATATCTAAAGGCTATCTTTTAGTAAACTCTATCATTATATATATATATATGCATACACACACACATACACACACACATATGTCCATACATATATATACATACATATATATACACACACACACACACACACACACACACACACACACACACACACACACACACACACACACACATATGTCCATACATATATATACATACATATATATATATATATATACACACACACACACACACATATGTACATACATATATATATATATATACACACACACACATATATATATATATATGCAGACACATATATATATGTACATATGTACATATATATATATATATATATATATATACACACACACACACACACACATATATATGTACATATATATATATATATATATATATATACATACACACACACACATGCATATATATATATATATATATATATATATTTCTTTAAGAAAAAAACAAAACTGGTCACATTAGGATTATAAATTTATTACCCATCCTGTTATATGTTTTTGATATAAATTAAAAACACGAAAAAAAATTACCAGGACTTCTTCAGATCTTATGGATAAAATAATTCAGAAAAGGCACAGGAAAGAAGGGTGGGAGGGGATAGAAGAGGGGTGAAGAGTTTTTTCCTCATTTAGCCCACTTACGGTTTTTTATTTTAATGCCGGTTGGAATTATAGTAAATTAACTTTTTTTTAAAAAATTCTAATTAATTTTTAAAAAATAAAAAAGTTAATTTACTATAATTCCAACCGGCAATAAAATAAAAAACATACTGCTGGAGAAGCAAGGACAAGCTCATAAGTGATGTACTCCTATGGACCCCCACATATGGCTGAGCAAAAGCAGGATGACCAGCTCGAACATAAATACAGCAGCTATGTGAGGATACGGAATGTAGCCCTGAAGACTTGCCAGAGGCAATGAACGATAAGGAGAAGTGGCGAGAGAGGGTTAGGGATATCCGTGCTAGTAGCATGACATGATGATGATATATATATATATACGTATATATACACACAGATACATACTTATATACACACATCACACGTATTTATGTATATATACACACACCCGCATATATATATATACACACACACACATATATACATATATATAAAAATATACATGTACACATACACACACACATATATATATATATATATAAACACACACATACATATATATAAACACACATACATACATATTTATAAATACACCTATACACACACACATATATATATAAACACATATATACATACATATAAAAATATATATAGACACATATATGTATACACATGCACACTCATATATATTGATCAACTTGGAAGAAGGTGAATTACAAAAGCTGTAAAGTGTTTGAAGCACAGAGAACTGAGCACTTCAGAAACAGTACTTGACCTTGGTTCCTAACATTTTATGGCCTGAACATGTTTATAATATCTACAGTAGTGTCTGTATGTACAAAACTAGACTAGCTAGTCTTATAAGATTTCATGACACCAAACTATCAAAGACGGTTTTTCCAAAAGTGCATCAGCAGCAACTTACAGACAACTCATGTCAATTCTGTGACAAACTATGTGAGTTTGCAGCAAGGTTAGAGAAGTCATATGGAGGTGCACAGAGGCAATGTCAATGGAAAAGACAGCTAATTCCTTTGTACACATGCAGTAAAGGTTGCAAGTATGTACTTTACCTGAGGAGTCACACACAAGACATGGCCTTCTTCTGTGAAGAAGCAGTTGCTATATATATATATATATATATATATATAAAAGGTATATTTAAAGTATTCTTGTTTTTAAGAGACATTACCCTAAAGAGACATTATACCATATATTTCATATACATATCTCTGATTAAACTACATCATTAACATTAAGGGGGATCAAAAATGTTTTTATCTTTTTACAGACCTTTACTCAACAACTTATTTCATGTATTTATTTAAAGGCAAACTATGACTTTACTATTTTATCTCTCTCTCTCTCTCTCTATATATATATATATATATATATAGTACAATTTAATGGAGACTCAAACTCGGTTAAGTCGTCATAATAAATTTATTTCGGCGGAGAGTATTGCTATACTCTCTATCTCGTCAAATGACTCTTTACATGCTTCGCTCCTGTCGCAGAGTAACAAATGCGGAGTTAGCCATACATTGAGCACTCTCATAGATTTATATGATTACCCTCATATATTCTATGTAAAGAATAATCCACACCTACTGTCCTTGGACACTGACTGGATATTTAAAAAAAAAAAAATATATATATATATATATACTAGAAGGGTTACCGGAGATTGCCTGGGATGGAGGTAATAACAGTATAGTAAGAAATGTGTTCAATAATATATTGCTTTATTTTCATTAATTTATTTATTTGTTCATTTTTACTTTGAAGGGAATCTTAGTAAAATGTACACTGAAATAAAGTGAAGCATAACAGACTTTAAAAAAATTCTATGAAGAACTTTTCTAATATATATATATATATATATATATATATATACAAAGCTTTTCATATTTAAAAAAAAAGTTCTTTAGATTTAATGCAAATTTCATTTTTACAGTTCTGGGCAAATTTTCAAAAATTTTTTTACAATTTAGATTCTCTGAGGATTCATCTTTATAAAAAATATAAATATTTTCTGGGGCAGAAATTTTTTCTCTCAGAAAATTTTTAAAATTAAATGAAGTGATGAAGTAAAGCTCTTAAAAATACATATTTTTACAAAGTTTTATTTCTTAAATAAGTGTTTATTACTGAATAAATTTCAAAAATGAAATGATCAATAATTGATGCAATTATTAAGAAAATCCAAACACTTTTATTTATAGGCTCTTATTAAAATGTTAATATGATTAGATTAAAAACACAGTAGAAAATACAGTTATATTAAAGAAACACATTGTGCCAATGTCCAGAACCTTAATAAAGTCCAGAGAGAACTAACTTACACATACCAAAAAGAACAGCTAGAATACATTCAAGGCCAAATCAATAAAATCAGAAACTCGTCTGAAAATAGATAATCACAATTAGGAGGTTAGACAGTAAATGAATTGAGTGGAAGGTAGAGTACATTGAAAGCAAAACTAAAAGCTGCCTGCCAAAAAGAACATTTCAAGAATTGATTTAGAAATTCCCTTAAAGTCACTGATAAATCTATCAAAAAAATTATCAATAGCCAACTACACATTGAACTAGGACAGTTTACAGAGGAAGAATTTAATGTAGTACTGACAAAATTTAAAAGCAGGAAAGCTGCAGGCCTCAATGAAATACCTCTCAAAGTATGGAAGACAAGAAAATTTGACGATATACTTCTTTGATGATGCAATGCTGTCTATAAACAAAACAGCAAAATAGACAAAAGGCTGCATGCTCTTCTTGCCCAAGAAAGGTGACCTTGAAATCACTAAAAACTAGAGAGGCATAACTCTTACTGCAATAGCTGCTAATATTTATAATGCTCGGCTTCTCAACTGTATCAAACATGAAATCAAGAAAAATCAGAAGAGTTTTCAAAGAAATTGATTCACAACTTCAGATTCTGACTATTCACTAAATCATTGAAGGTGTATGTGCATAACATCTCAAGGCAACACTACTGTTTGTAGATTTCTCTAGAATTTTTGATTCTATACACAGAGGGAAGATGAAGTAAATACTGCAAACATATGCTCTTCCTGTAGTCCAGCTCATTGGTCTAGTGGGTAGAGTGTTCGCAAATGGCCCAGGAGACCAGGGTTCACTCCCAGGTCGAGTCATACCGAAGACTCATAAAATGGTGCTTGATGCTGCCTTGCTTAACACTCAGCATTATAAAGTAAGGATCAAAGGTAAAGTAGAGCAATAAGGGGAAAGGAGTAGTGCCCTCCCCTACACCTTGGTGTCGTAGCTATTGAAAAGGAAGCCTTCAGGTCACTCTCGACTATGGTCGCCAACTTTCATGCTCTCCCTAAAGAAACAGTTAGAGTGATAATGATGCTTTATCAAAACATGAAAGTTATAGTTCACTCACCTTATGACGACACCAAATTCATCAATATTGTCACTGGAGTTTTGTAAAGAGATACATTAACACTATTTTTGTTTATAAGTCTAGACTACATACTTTGAACATTGATAGATCTTATAAAATAAAATGGCTTTACATTTAAAAAATGCAAGAAGCAGTCAATATCCTGCAGGTACTATAACAGATGCAGACTGTTGTGTAATGGAGGTGCCCGTGGTGTAATGGCTATCGTCGTAGGAAATGGACATGGCGACACAAGTTCAAATCCTGGATGAGACTGATTGCATTTCACATAGCACTAATACCCTTGGGAAAGGTATTAATCCAATTATTCTCCCTCCAGCTATGGGTAAATAGTAGGACAGACTGGGTTCTCCAGCCTTGGTGAGGCTACTAGTCTAAGAGAAGGAAAACACTGAATTCAAACCTGTTAAACTCTGCTTAAAAATTGACCTTGTGTCGTATCCTGCCTGAGTGGAGGGGTGGTAAATATGATAACAGATGCAGACTATGCAGATGATCTAGAGCTTCTCATAAATACACCTGCCCAAGTTAAATCCAAACTGCGTAGCCTAGAGCAAGTAACAATAGACATTGGCTTTAATGTGAATGCAATAAAATAGAGTTCATGTGTTGTGATGGTCATGAGCAGGATAAGTGTGAGGAGTCTTCTCATAGAAGAAGCAAAAGTGTTAGGGTTGCTCGCATTTTTCATGATTGCAGAGTGGGTGGCAGGTGAGGCATACAACATGGCAGTGAACCTGAGACTGGCTGTGCTCATGCGTAGCAGAACTGACAGCGAGGCTTGCACTTATGTAAATTATGGTCAACTCAAAATACATATAAGGAGAGAGAATTTTTCATTGCCGCAATTGTTCGTTGAGGCTTATAAGAGTTTAGATCGCACATTATGAAAGTAGACGGGGAAAATATCATGATTACAACCAGCAAGACACGTGTTTTAAATGAAATGAAGTGTAAGGCTTCTTAAAATTTGTAGACAAATTCATGTACCTTGGTAGCAATAACTCATCTACTGAAAGTGATGTCAACATACATTTAGCAAAGGCATGGACTGCTAGTGACAAGTTATCGATCATATGGAAGTTTAATCTATCCAATAAGACAAAATGAAATATCTTTCAAGCTATGGTTATGTCATGTTTGGATACACTATATGGACACCAACAAAATGTATGGAGAAATAGCAAGCTGGGAACAATGCAAGAATGATACATGCTATTTTGAAGCAACACTCCACAAAACAGCAGGTCTATGGCCAATTGCCAAGTAAGACAAACAAGACATGTAGGACACTGCTGGAGAAGCAAGGACAAACTGATAAGTGAAATTCTTTTCTGGATCCTTACAAATGAATGCACCAGTGTTGGATGACTAGCAAGAACTTACATCAGCTCTGTGCAGACACTGGATATAGTTTGAAGGATTTGCTGGGAGTGATGGATGATAGGGATGGATAAAGAGAGAGAGTGTCAGGAAAATCCATGCTGTCAGTGTAACTTGATGATGATGTTGAAACAACATATAAGCTATCATTAAAATGTTGATATGATCAGATTATTAAGAAAATTCAAATAAGAAATAGTTAATTTGATTATTAAAATAAGATTTTTTAAAAGTTATTATCAGTTTTTAAAAAACAAAAATGTAAAAAATTTGTCTAATTCCATATCAAATTTTTTTTTGCAGAAATATGAATTTTTAGGTTACCAATTATGATAATGTCCAAAATGTTTTGATTATAATAACAACCAAGATGAGGATACTAGTCTGAGTATATTAGTGTCTGATAATGGTAATTCATAAATTCAGACACAAAATCTCCCTGCTAAAAACAGCATACTAAACTAAGAACTACCATATGAAGTCTTGATCAAATATTTTGTTAAACTAGACTTACCTGCTGTCAGACCCAACAGCCATCAGCCGTGTTGACTTTTTAGATCCCCCTGGTTGCAAGGACATATGGAATATTTGGCATCGTGTCAGGTTCCAGAAATTAATGAAATGGTTAAGAGACCAAAGTTTGATTTCCTGAGGGTTGAATACAGAGATCATATTCTCCTCTGTCAAGAACATCCACATAGGACCATCACTGGTGTATACAGGTAAGCTAAATTATACAAAAGAACCATTCAGAAGACATGAGTAAAGCTGAAAGTAATGTTGATCAACATGTTGGAATGTAAACAATATTTACTTTGCAAAAAATTATAGCCAAATTAAAATCATAAATTCTCAAAAATTTTCCAATTTTTGAAATATTAAAAAAATCATAAAAATAATCATAGAAAATCAATCACACTTTCTTGATCTATATCATCATCATGTCGTGCCACTAGCACGGCTATCCCTGACCCTCTCTCACCACTTCTCCCTATCATTCATCACCCCTGGCAGTCTTCAGGGCTACATCCTATATCCTCACATAGCTGCTGTATGTATGTTCGAGCTGGTTGTCCTGCTTTTGCTTGGCCATATGCAGAGGTCAATAGGAGTACATCACTTATGAGCTCGTCCTTGCTTGTCCAGCAGTGTCCTGCATGTCTGGTTTGTCTAACTTGGATAGTTTTCATGATGAGAGGCAGCTGGCCATATAGTTGGTGCCTTGTGGGGTGTTGCCGCCAGGACTTGTTCAATATTGCTCGCAATCAAAGGAAGTTTTGTAACATTTTTCTCTTAATAGCAATGTCATCTACAGTGAATGGATAGATAAAAAAAAGTAAAAAGGTAAAAGGTATAGTGTAAAAGATAACAAGTAAAAAGTTAAATTATTGTTTTATATGAACTAAATAGAGAAAATGTAGAAAAAAATTAATTTCTAGAAACTAAAAGATAATACTGAACATGCCTTTACACATTTGGTGAGGAGACAATGTCTAAGAGATTATATGATATTTCAAGGGCTGCATAGTAAGGTTGCAAGCAAAGAGGGCCCTTTGTAAAGGGACCAAGTGAGCCTGTTATGAAGAGTCAATGCTGCATGCAATGTGTGGTGAATTTGCTAGTTGTTAATTAAATTAGTGTGTTCTTTTTAGTAATTTTCACTTTAGTATTGCTATTGGCCTAATCAGTAGAGTGTTTGCCAATGGTCCGGGAGACCGGGGTTCAATCCCAGACTCAAAAAATGGTACTTGATGCCATCTTGCTTAGCACTCAGCATTATAAGGTATGGATCAAGAGTAAAGTGGAGCAATCCAGAGAAAGGAGTAGTGCCCTCTTCTATACCACGGTGTAGTAGCTATTGAAAAGGGAGCCTTCAGGTCACTCTCGATTAAGGTCACCAATTTTACTTTTACTTTTATTGCCTGTTTAATTGAACAGAAATATTGATTGGCAATGAGAAAAAAAAATCAAGTTTGTGTCCATATGATTGGTTAAAGTTAATGTTACATTTTCATCCTTTTGTTGTATATTGACCTATGACCCGGCTGGGCTGTCAAAATAGGAAATGCACCTGTGTAACTAACAAGTGCATCCGGTCAAGGAATAGCAGAGTATAACCTTGACTGTGGATGGGTTGAATGAGTGCAATTTGTGACACTCACAAGAAGAAGGTAGGCATTGAACTATTATATAACTCAGTGCACAGGAAATTCAATCAGTTGGAGATAAGATGTGGTAGAGAAAGCCAGCACCCAGCAGAGGGAGCCCTCAGGCCCCTGATTGAGCAGTTGCAGTTGGGGATCAGACAAGTTGGAGATAAGATGCGATAGAGAAAACCAGCACCCAGAGAGGCTGGGCCCCAGGCCCCCGGTTGAGCAGTCCAGGAGAATGGGAAAGAAACGCGGTTATGGCCAATAGAGTGGGAGTCAATATGATGCAGTTCTGTTCGGTCTCCAACTCCCTCTCACACATAACCCTTTCAAATAAAATGAGAGGTATGTTTTTCTAAGAACTGTGTTGCTTGTCTTTATTGTGTTGTTGTTATGATTCCGCATGCATGCATATGTAGATGTATATGTATTATGTGTTTGTACAGTTGGTCATGGTGGTGACTATACAACACTTTGATTGTGTTACAGTAAATATTACATTTCTAATCCTTTGTGCAAGCAAACACTTGGATTTTCTTTTAGTTGTAACATGTTTATCACAAATGTTTCCAACCCTTCTGGTCTGAAAATAATTCGAGAATACACAATCACAAGAATTTTCTATTTACAATTTTGAATTAATGGTAGGAGAATTTGGTTCAGAAAAATTAGATTACAAATAATTTGATTATGTAAAATTTGATTTAAAGATTTATGGAAATATTAAAGAAAAAAGAAATAGGATAGGAATTAAGGAAATATCATTATGGTAATATTGATAGTTAACTTGAGACCAAATCATAAGATAAAATTTTATGACTATTCATTGAATCAAGTAAAGTGTTGGTTGACATTTTGAGCTGCTGATTCTTAAACAAAATTTATAAAATTCAATATCAAGCTAGATCACTTACCTGTATATCTGTTCCAATGTTTCTAAAGACCAAATTTTGATAGTTCCATCAAATGAACTTGATAAAAGCAGCAAAGGATTCTTTGGATGAAGGATAATATTGGATATTGGTTTAGAATGTCCACGGAAAGTATGAAGCAGACTTCCATTCAAGCCCCAGATTTTTACTAGTAAATGACCATAAATTAAAATAAAAATAAAACAGAAACAAAATAAAAAAATGGTATAATTTAATGAATAGAAATATGACCACTTAATAAAATTCTTTTAAGGATACAAATAAACAATTTGAGATGCTGATGACTCATCAAGAAATGTATTAAACATGGATACTTGTTGGATTGATCTGAATATGTTCAATAAATAATGAACAAATATACACACATATGAAGGTCATTCAATAAATAAGGTGAATTTTGCCTAAGGAGTTGGTAATAGGAAATACTGTTTACAGGCTCACACTAGCAAACCCATATTTAGGCCTTTTATAAAGATTCTTTTTACCAAAATATGCTTCTCCATAGACAATACACATTCTTCTATGAATTTAACATGAATTGGACTTCACAAAAAAGTTGATGAAAGACCTCTGTTCAAAGCTAGAGAAATCTATTTGATTTGGCACCATTTTGAATAGCCTCAAAACAAATATCTTTGTAAGATTAAAATTTTTTTGGTATAAACCAATTTCAAACAATGCAGTGTTTATATTTATTGAAAAAATTCTGAAAGAAATTTATTTTGCTTTTTTCAAAATATTCCCCTTATTTATCAAACGTCTCTTGTAGATAGATAGATATGAAAAGATAAAGATAAATTGAAAGATAGATATGAAAAGAATGTGATAGATAGATAGATAGATAGATAGATAAACTACAAGGAAGTATGGTTTGAATTAGATAAACCTACTATGTATAGTTTCTATAACAAAACTTTGAAAATATATTTTAATATAAAAATCCATCTGTTCTTGACAAAAATCCTTTATCTTTTCATATAAAGAGACCAACCTGTTGTGTCCATGGAAGATGTTGCAAAGACTTTTGCCTTGTAACAGTAGCAGCAACCAGTGATTGTCATGGTGTGAGCTCTAAAATTCAAAACAGCATACTGTAAAATATCTTGATCATAAAAATGTATCAATATTGAAGCTGTATTTACTAAGACAGGTATCAACAATGAATGAAATATTAATTTTCTTCAAAATAGTCCCCTTGGCATTCAACACAGATGCCAGTGAGGTTTCCATTGGTCAAAGCACCTCTTTTGATATGGTGGGAAGTTGTGCAATCATATTCCTTTTAATGTTCTTCATTAGCTCAAGTCTTATCCTTGAAATCAATTTTCGGTTTGGGAAACAAGAAAAAGTGGCACAGAACTATATCTGTTCATATGAAGGTTGCTGCAATTGCACAAACCTGTGTTTCACCAAAAATTGCTTTAGAAAATATTAAGACTGATTCATCTAGACTGCTGTATTGATGCCAAGTCATCTTCACTTTATTATATAAGTTGGTTTTATATATATATATATATATATATATATATGTATACATATATATATATACATGCATACATACATACATACATACATATACACACATATTCAGGTATACATACATATACATATATATATATACACACACACAGACCCACACCCATACATACACATATATATATATACACACACACACAAACACACACACACATATATATACTGGCCCATTGCTCTAGTAGGTAGAGTGTTTGCCAATGGCCTGGGAGACTGGGGTTCAATTCTAAGTTGAGTCATAGCAAAAACTAAAAAAATGGTACTTGATGCCACTTTGCTTAACACTCAGTATTATAAGGTATTGATCAAGGGTAAAATGGAGCAATCCAAAGAAAAGAGTAGCGTCTTCCCCAATTCTTTGGTGTAGTAGCTAATAAAAAAGGAGCCTTTGGGTCACCCTCAACTACTCTTGCTAACTTATATCATCATCATCTCCATCAGCACAGATATCCCTGACCCTCTCTCACCACCCTTCTCTATTGTCCATCACTTCTGGCAGGTCCTCAAGGTCACATCCCATATTGGCCCAGAGCTGTTGAATATAGGTTCTAGCTACTTGCCTTTGCTTGTCCATGTGAAAGGGTCCACAGGAGTACGTCACTTATGAGTTCATTCTTACTTCTCCAGCAGTGTCCTGCATGTCTGGTTCATCTAACTTGGATAATTTTCATGATGGGTTGTAAGTGGCCGTACAGCTGCTGCTTTGTTGGGTGCTGCCTCCAGGACTTGTTCAATATTGCTCACAGCATTCTTGTGTAGTGGCCATCAAGCTTTTTCTTCATATGTTTAGTTAGCTGCTCGTTCCATACTACATAGCAGGGTTTCAGCTTGGGCGTGTACATTTGCCAGAAGTGCTATGTCATCAGTGTAGTCCGTGTTCGTAATTGTTTGTGTAGGGTACCTTCTGCTTCTTTCCTTTGTTAACTTGAAACTGTTTTCTTTCATTTTATGTTCCATTGCTATCATTTTTTAAATCATTAGATTTTATAAGCACATAGTCTAGACAGATGATAAAGAGGTATGGGGCTAATGTGTCTTCTGGCAGCACAACTGCTACAATGTCAAAGTAGCCTGCATCGCCATCAAGGGAGTGGATTTTTACTTTTGTGTTTCTATATAGCATCATTATGGCTGCGATGGTTTCTTTGCTCTTTCCTCTATGTGTGGAGTCAAAGACTTTGGTGAAGTCGACAAATAATATTGTTGCCTCTAGGTTTTTTGCACGTACACCTTCAAGAATTTGATGGATGGTCAAAATTTGTGACATCATGGATCTATTTCTCCGAAAGCCATTTTGGTTCTTCCTAAGTATGTTCTCAATTTCAAGAATTTGATGGATGGTCAAAATTTGTGACATCATGGATCTATTTCTCCGAAAGCCATTTTGGTTCTTCCTAAGTATGTTCTCAATTTTGAGTTCTATGTGGTTTCATAATAGAGCATTGTATATCTTGGCCGCTATTGGATGTAAGGATTATACCTTGGTAGTTCTTGGCTAATCTGAGGTCGGCCTTCTTAAGGAAAAGGAGGATGCATCCCTTTGTCCATCTGTCTATTGTGTTTTGATTATATATGGCATTACAGTGTCAGAAAAGTATGTCGTCGAATTGCATGGTCTTCCATACTTCTGGGGGTATTTCATCATGCCCTGCTGCTTTTCTATTTTTAATTTTTCTTTGTACCGAGTAAAGTTCTAGCATAAACTGTCCTAGTTTGATGTTTACAAGCAGGACACAACATGAAATTCTTTAAATCTGAATGTAAAATAATACTCAAACAGTGGGATTTTTGTTGGTTTAGCTGTTTGTCAAGTGGTGTGAACCCCATTGTTAACTCTCATACCCAGCCGCAGGTTGTCCAAAAAACAAATGGAGGGTAGAAGGAAGAAACAGACAAACATGGATTTAGGACTGCAAACACAGGAAAGTGAAGTGGGCACTCTTAGGCACTCCTGTATATATTTATGTGTGGCCATCACAAGAACTCAGCAAAAATCCCACACAGCTACCAAAAATGCTGACTTATCTCTTCATCCTCTTCACTGCTCTGTCTTGAGTCTCACTCCCAACTAACCGCTACAGAGTCTCACTCCTAACTTCTGAAATGTCTGACCCTCTACTTCAGACTGACTGCTTCTCTGCTCTGGACTGCTTTGGAGCCTCATCCCTAACTGATTGACCCTCTCCATCCTTCTCTTCTGGTCTCACAGGTTTTCATGGCCACAGCTGTTTGTGTGGTCTGCACACCAAAGCAGACAAAGGGATCCCTTGAGACACAGACACTGGTCAAAGATGCGAAAAATCCCTTCTTTGGCTACCCATCCACAAACACAGACTCACACACATACATCTACATATATATATGTATATATATATATATATCTATAGTCATCCACAGACAGATCTGTTTCGTTCTATCAGAACTCATCAGTGTGGCTAGATATTAGCTTCCCGTAGCTGGGATCGAAACCCGGTTGACTCAAACGTCAAGCCAAGCTTCTAACCATTCAGCCACGAGGAGCCATTAGCTGCGAAGTAAATTTTAAACGGTTATGAATCACAATTACTATTGTTTACATATATCCGTTCAATGGCTACTGAGACCTTAATTTATATATGAAGAGGCTTGCAATAAACGCTAATGGCAACACGATTACTTCTTCGCCAGAGAACTCAACCGTACGGGGGTAGGGGAGTATATATCTCTATAGTCATCCACACACACATAAATGCTCATTATTGTGCCACATGAGTTCGTGGGTTTAAATTCAGAGTTTACTTTCTCCTGGACTGGTTGCCTAACCAAGGTTAAAGAACCTAGTCTACCCTCCTATTTGCCAAAAGTTTGAGGGAATAGATGGATTCATGTTTTTCTTTAGGGAATTAATGTGAATTAAAATACTATCAGCCTCATCTCTGCGTTTGAACTTTGTTCACTAATTCTATTTCATACAGCTGTTACACAAATTATGCCTCCAAATATAATAATTCTTTAATATATATATTTATAATATATATTATATATAAATTGCTTAGATGTGCACAGATCTGTGTTTAAATTTTAAAAATGAAAATATTTAAAGGTTCAGTCTTGATACTTTTTATTTTATCAAACTTTAAATGACCAAAATAATGGTATACATAAATGTACTCACTGCTCAAAATAGTGTAACACCTTTCCATTCATATTGTACACATGAACTGACATTTCAGAACA
Organism: Sepioteuthis lessoniana; assembly: GCA_963585895.1. Lineage (NCBI taxonomy): Eukaryota > Metazoa > Mollusca > Cephalopoda > Myopsida > Loliginidae > Sepioteuthis > Sepioteuthis lessoniana. The sequence goes on from OY757918.1 coordinate 84,487,735, forward strand.
ACAATATAAATGCTTTGCTGTTGGGTTCACTTCAATTTTTTGGACCCAACTGCCCCCAACCTTAGGTAGAGTGGTTCTGAAAATAAACAAAAGCAGAATACAATGTAATTACATGAATTTACTAGTTGTACCAAATATAATAAACAGGTTACTTGAGATACAATTATCTTTACATAGCAATTGATGTGTATATAGAATAGACAACTGAATAGCATGACAAAAGGATAAAATAGTAAGAAAATTTGTTAGACTAGAAAAGAAAATAGGACAGTGAAAAAAGACTTGAAACTAGTTAAGAATAAGCATGTCTATCAGCTGGGAATTGAAACTGGATCAGTTGGTTGAAAGGTAATGATGCTTACCATTACATCACGGACACATGACATGTTTTTTAGCAATCATAACTATAAGTTCTCAAGGAAAGATGCTTGCACCCAACATGGGATGAACTCACAATACCAAGATTAAGAGTCTCTTTCTCTACTGACTGAACTAGTCAGGATTTAAAACTATACATAATATTGATATATATTATATAACATATGACATGGATTTTCGGTTCATTCCTAGTGACCCCATGTGCTTTGGTAAGCTGTCACATTTTGATTAGTAAACAGGAAGATGACGGTGCGTCAGGGCACTCAGGTCAAACAGGTGTGTAACTGGAAGGGGATCACGAGATGAGAACCACGCGGACAGAGTGCAGAGAATCGCAGTTGAGTGAGGGACACGCAGCCGATCAGAGATGTTTCGCTTGCAAGGGTGTGCAAGCATTGGCACCCCCTGGCTCCTGGAAAAAGATATGAGAAGAAGTTCTCTCTCTGAGTATTTGTGTCTCCACCCATCTCTCACACACCACAGAAACATCAACCCTTTCAAGAATAAAGTGTGAGAGATACATATTTTTATAAAGAAGTGTGTTCGTTCATTCATTGAAGTTCATAAATTATGTTTAATTATGTTTCCACTTATATTTGTATTACAGCTATACAACACACACACACACATATATATATATATATATGGTTACTGTCTAGAGACTATGAGTTTGGAATATTTATATATAGAACATGAGAAAGTTTATATGATTCCACAGGAGAGTTTGATGTATGACTATTAGTTTATAGATTTATCAGGATATATATATATATATATATATATATATATATATATATAAACACTCGCATACAGAGCAAATATGTTTGTAATGCAAAGAAAGAAAACTCAACAAACTGTTACAAAAAAAAAACATGTATGCAATCTGATGAGGTGGGAAATAACTCATCAAAATAGATTTATAATGCCACGGTAACTGTTCATTGAGTTTTCTTCCTTTGCATTATAAACAAATATATATATATATATATATATATATATATATATATAACAATGTTGGTTGTCACTAAACCACTTTGTGGGTATGTGTTGAACCAAGTGCAATATAATATGGATAGTGCTCAATATCTAGGATAGAGCTATTATATAATAATAATAAATAAATATATATTAGATATATATATTTAATTCATGAAATATAGACTGCAACCCCTGGGTTTCATGGAGTTTTTTGCTAAGTAACAATCATCAGGCATTTTCTTAACTGCCTGATGATTGTTGTTTTGCAAAAATCTCCATGAAACCCAAGGGTTGCAATCTATATTCCATGAATTAAATATATATATCTAATATATATTTATTTATTATAATCATATATATATATATAAACACACAGACCATAATATTTTTTATAAAAAGTAAATACTGAAAAAACAAATTTACAAGAAACTATATAAGTAGAGAAATGCATAGCAAGTTATTTCAAGATTAGATAGTTATATAACCCATGATATTACAAGAAGGATTTATTAAAGAAATACATCAAAATATTAATTCACTCTCATAATTATACAGACAATGACACTGCAAATAATTTTTAAAAAAGCCCCACAAATCATTAACTATAGAAATTCATTAGAAATAAATTTTACTTAAGAAATTACTGCCTACAGTGACACAGTAAATACAAAATGAACAAATTTCCTGGAAATTATTTTAGTAGAGAAATGCATGTTATCATAAGAGTAGTCATTTATATAACCCATGATATTACAAGGAGGATTTATCAAATACATCTAAACTTTCACTCAAAGGATTACATATAGAATTACACAAAAATAAGTACACCTCTCTTACCAAATTTCTTTTAATAAAATGTTGATTTTCTTCTAAAGCAAAGATAAAATGATCTCATTATTTCTTGAAGAACATTATACAATCAAAATGGATATTATCAAGTATTATTTATCATCTACACCATTGAAACACTATGACCAAAAATAGATATCTAGATAAAGTAATATCAATTTGAAAGAGAATTATGAAACAAGTTTTGATACTTTTTGAAAACACAATGTATATTTCATAGTTTGTGGTCATTTCCGTCTTGGTTAAGCCAAGAACTTTTTAACACTCCTTGTATATACAGTATCATCAATAAATAAGTACACCTCTAATTGGTTAGCCAACACTGGTGTGTACATGGGTAGGAGTCCATAAGAGAATATTGCTTTTGAGTTTGTCCTTACTTTTCCAGCATGTCTTATTCATCTTAGTTGGTGGGTTTATGAGATGGGAAACTGTTTTATTGTTTCTAGAGGGACATTATACAATCAAAATGGATATTATTAAGTATTATTGAATCACAAGTAAATACGTACATACCTTAGAATTCTTTAATGAAAAGTTAATTTTCTTCCAAACCAAAGATAAGTTGGCGACCTTAGTTGAGGGTGACCTGAAGGCTACCTTTTTAATAGCTACTACACTGAGGTGTAGTGGAGGGTGCTACTTCATTCCCTGGATTGCTTCACTTTATCCTTGATCTGTACCTTATAGTGCTGAGTGTTAAGCAAGGCCACACCAAGTACCATATTTTGAGTCTTTGGGATGACTCAACCTGGGATTGAACCCTGGTCTCCCAGACCATTGGTGAACACTCTACTCATTGGCTCGTTTATTATTTCAAGTGGAACGTTATTAAACCAAAATGGATATTATTAGGTAGATATTATCATTAGATATTATTGTAATGCTGTAGAGTTTGGTATTAAATAATTATTACCAAACTCTACAGCATTATAATCTTGTGACCTTGTGTCAAATCCTGCTTACAGTAGAGGGGTTGAGTAAATACATACCTAATGTTGTGGACTATCCTTTAAATTATATATATATATATATACATACATACATACATATATATATATATATATAAATTGAAAACCAAAGTCACCCAAAAGTGATGAATTTAGGGAGACACTTTTGTTCCCTTTTCATTTCTTTCATTCAATCTGACTTACTTTTTTATTTGCTGAATAAAACTGTCCGTTTCTGGAAAGTCAATGTTTTGATTTTAATAAACCTTCATCAAGACTTAAAGATGGTGAAAAATGTTGACTTTCCATTATAATAAAATCATCAGTTTTAGATTACTTTGTTTTTCTATTTTCTTCATACTGTTGGATTTACTTCTAGATATCTAGAAAGATAAACTACTAATCCTAATTAAAGAAACCCACTCTGTATAATATTTATGCCAAAATTTGAAAAATATCTATTAAAATAGAAGTATTTCCTCCTTTGAAATCCTTGTACTTTTTTTTTTTGTTTAATGACATATCAACTTCTTATAAATTATTTAATGCCAAAATTTGATTCTTTTGTAAATGTTTAATTATAATTATAACAATATTTTTACACTGTTATATGGTTTCAAGTATTTCTATTGAATATTAATAATTTTCATATATTTGAATAAACCATGTAGTCTATAATTGCTACATATGGAAGTAAATAATGGTGTGTAATTCGATAATATATAAAGAAAAATTGATAACAAGGTAATCCAAGTAGAAGGAGAGATTTATTGAGAAGCAAAGTCGACACTATAGCATTTCGGTTCTGATGAACCATCATTAGGACAATGAGGGATGATATTAATGATGTTAAATCAATGATGGATGTTTAAAAGTGCAAAATATAAAAACCTAGGGAAAATTTGTATAACAAGAAAAAGTTTGCCATTTAATTAATGAATCAGTGTTTGTTTGTTTTAAATTAAAGTTGGCCATTTAATTAATGAATCAGTGTTTGTTTTAAATTACGTCATTTGACCTATTAGCAATATTGTATAGATTCTATGTTCCATTTGTTTATCAAGAAAGATTTCGAATCGAATGGAGGAAGAAAAAGAAAGACAAGAAGAAAAAGAGAAAGTATAAAACCATGATATATGTGGAATATATTAACTAAAGATGGAATATATTGTAGCTGTTTAAAATGGTTTTGTTCAATAATGAGAAATATTGTAAAAGCCTGGACGAGTACTTAGGGAATTACAGAGTGAAATAGCAGTGGCTCTGAAAATTTGTCTTAGTCATTTATCTTGAATGTAAATGAGCATCTTTACAGAATTGAAATCAAAATTGTGATTAAATTGAGAAATGTGTTGAAATAGTGCATTGTTTAACTTGCCAATTATGTCTCTTTTGTGTTCTTTCAAACGAATGTGAAGATTCTGAGATGTTTCACCAATATATCTTAATTCACAATTCTTACAAGGGATCCAATAAACACCGGTGTCTGAAAATATGTTGCATTGAGGGCTAGAGTGCACTAATTTGCAGATTGTTTTAGAGGTTAAAGAGGTAGTTTTGATATTAAGTTTATTTAAATTGTTTATTATGCTGTGAGAAGAAGAATAGTTTGGCAAAGTTATGAATCTATGGGGGTGGGGAACTAGTTTGATAAGATTGTGAGTAGGCATTAGTTAGATGTGGATTCTTATATAAGTGCTAAATATACAAAATGGATTGAAAATTTAAGTATTAATATGTGATTTAAACTTGTAACCCATATCTTTACGGGCTTATCTGTTATAACTGGGTTACAAAAGCTAAAAAGTAGACTTCATTCAAATTTAATTGAAAGCAACAAAAAAAGATGAAAGAAAACAATATAATTATCTAAGAAGCTAGAAAATCATTATAATTATATTTGATCTTCACTATCTCTCCTAACTAGTGGAACTTTATACCTGACAAGGAAAAGGTATATTATAAAAAAAAGCGCTTGTCAAACAATAGTCTCACAAGCCATTCCTAGTAAGTTTAAGTTTGACTAATCTAATTAACATGAATTATTTCACAAGCTTTTAATTATTTTCATAAGTAATCAGTATCCTCACATTTGTTATATTCAATATAATATTTCTGCCAAAGGAACATATTGGCATGATGAAAGCTACAAAGATGGGGTTACTAGATTAAAAAAAAAAAAGAAACTTATCGAATAACCTAGTTTGGTTGTCATGGCACAACTCATGTAGCAAGTCTTTGACAGGTATAGTATGATAGAGCCCAACCATCCTCTGGTCTGGTTTTGAATTCAGTTTTCTTTCTCTGAGACTGGTTACCATACCAAGGTTGAAGAGCACAGTCTATCCTACTATTTACCCATAGCTAGAGGAAGAATAGTTGGATTCATACCTTTACCAGGTAATTAAGACCAATGTGAAATACAAACAGCCTCGTTCAGGATTTTGAACTTGCGTTGCCAAGTCCACTTCCAACAATGATAGCTGTTACACTACAAATCAAAGGAAGAATAAAAGTATTTAATTTTGGTAGTTCAGACAACATTTGTACTATCTTTTGCATTATCTTGAAAAAGTACAAAATAAATATCGTTTTAATTAATTTCTTTTGAATGAGTAAAGAAACAGACACTTAAGACAAAATCATATCATAAATCATGTGATTGATCAAATTGTATAAAGATAATATACAATCTAATAAAAAAAAAAGGAATGGATATCAGGAATCTGAAATTCTCACCCAAACATCTTCAATAAAATATAAAATCTTATTTCTTCAAGAAATTTTTCTGGCCTTTGTGTCACATTGATCTTTCATTAATGTCTTTTTGTTAGTTCTTTAAAATCAATCACTCACTGTACTATAAAAACCAAAATGGCTGACAGATATTTAATCAAATTATCTGAAATTTAATGATTAGACACATATAGGATTTCTATTTGATCTCCTTTAAATTAAACTGAAATTGCATTAAATTAGATTTACCATCAATACCAGTGAATTAGATGACTTTATAATTGCTTATTAATCAAGCAATGTAATAATGATTAAAAATATGATAATATTTTAGCCCTTAATCATAGAATATCTTCTATAAAGATTTTTGCAGGAAGGCAGTACTGATTTTTACTTAAAAGTCTATAATTATTATGTTTATCATCATCAAGGCATGCTGACAGCTTGGATTCCCTTGGCTTTCTCTTACCATCTATCACTATCGGCCTTCAGTCTTGGTAAGTCCTCTAGAAGCCATCTAGTATCTGCACAGAGCTGATGAATGTAAGTTTTTGCTGGTCAGCCAACACTGTTGTAACTATGTAAAAGCCCATAGGAGAACGTCACTTATGAGTTCATCCTTACTTCTCCTCCAGCAGTGCCCAGTATAACTGGCTTGTCTTGGATGGTTTGTGAAATGGGAGGTAAGTAGCTGTACAGTTGCTGTTTTGTAGGATGTTGCCTCCAGGATTTCTTAAAAACAGCATACATCCTTATGTAGTTCTCATCAAGTTTTTTCTCCTGGCATTTTGATAAAGTCCAAATGGTGCTACCAAACAGTAGTACTTACACAGTTACAGTTTGGAAGAATTCCTATTGTTTATAATAATTATGCTTAGAATAAATGAAAAATAGGTAAACTAAAAGACCATGGAGGTAAATTTGATGGATCAATTTTTGAAGTGAGGAAAATTTGAAACATGGATTATAAGGATTATATATTTGATATAATGGAATGACCCATCTTCCACATACTCCAGCAATCGTAGTAGTAGTACTAACCATTATTTAAGTATGTTGCGGACGAGTGGACGAGAGCGAAGGCTTTGTCGGGTAAAAGCCGTGCGGACGAGCGGACGAGAGCGAAGGCTTTGTCGGGTCAAAGCCGTGCGGGCGAGCGGACGGGAACGAAGGCTTTGTCGGGTCAAAGCCGTGCGGACGAGCGGACAAGTACACACAGATCACTCTGCGCAGGACTTTAAGTGACAGACATTTAGTGCAGGACTCACGTGATCAATCATTGCTTGGACTTAATACTACCCTTGCGAGGATAGTAATACTACTACTAATCTACTTCTTATATTTGTACACTTGTATGAGTAAACATGGCTTTCTGTAATACCTACCTAATGTGTTGTCTATTCTTTACCACTCGGAATAGCTTGTCATAGTATATCATTTATGATATAAGTGGTGACGAAGATTCAAAAGAACTCATATCAAAAAAGATTACAACCACTGTGTGGAATATTAACAGCAACAAACCCGAAAAAACATATTACTGAAATTTCATTAACATAATTTCAAGGATACAAGTAAAACATAATATTCTGCCTAAAGGTAAGAATCTTTTCAACTTAGATTCATAAAAAAAAATCGTGTAGCAGGTTGCAACACTGATTTGAACCCAGAACGCAAGAAAATGGATTTACTGGAATAACAAGAAAAAAAAAAGCAACCAACTTGAAAAAAAAAAACAACCAACTTGAAAAAAAAAAAATTTTTTTTAAATATTATTACAAACAGTGTTTAAGGCAGGGTACAGTTGTTCTTATGATTTTGAAAAAAATTTTGACGTGCTTTGTGGAATTTAATATTGTTTAAAACAAAATGGAGCAGTTGGCACAAATTATGAAGTCTTTATGTATGTCTATGCAGCAACAACAAAAGTTACATGAAGAACGTGAACAACTAGTTCAGAAACAATTAAAGCAAATGCAAAACCAACTATTGAAATATCAAGAGAATTTTGAGAAACTACTCACAAATCAAGTAGCACAAGAAAGAGGATCAAGAATCTTCTTGGCGGAGAGGATTTCAAACTCTCTCTCAGAATTTCGTTATAACCCCGACAATGGTGTGACGTTTTCAGCATACTTTAGGAGATATGAAATGATCCTTTCAAAAAGATATCTACTTTGATCCGACGAAGAAAAGATTACATTGTTACTTCAAAAATTGGGTTCTCAAGAAAACACGAAGTATACAAATTGGATACAACCTACAAAACAAGAAGAAATTTCCTTTGACAAAACAATTAAAATGTTATCCAGAATCTTCAATGAATGTGATTGCCTCTTCCATACGCGATGTAAGTGTTTAAATATCATCAAACAGGAAAATGAGGATTTCATTTCTTACACCGGTACAGTCAATTCTCATTGTGAACTGTTTAAAATATGGCACCAAAAGTTTAGTGGCACCCAAAGACAGGGACATTTGTTTCAGAATATAAACAATCATAGGAGTTAGAAATCACATTACAAAAAGTAATAGTTAGAAATCACATTACAAAAAGTAATAGTTAGAAATCACATTACAAAAAGTAATAGTTAGAAATCACATTACAAAAAGTAATAGTTAGAAATCACATTACAAAAAGTAATAGTTAGAAATCACATTACAAAAAGTAATAGTTAGAAATCACATTACAAAAAGTAACTGAGGAGTGTCAAAGGTTAATCAACGTCAAATACAATAACACTCCTATTGAGGAAAAATATCTGTATGTACAAAGGATAAAACAACAAAGAGTCCCCAAAAGTAAAGAAAAAATTATCAATGCAAAGCTTGTGGTGATAAAAATCACACAAGAAGTGACTGTTATTTTAAAGATATGCTATGTTTCGGATGTGGGCGGAAAGGCCACAAGGCTTCAGTATGTCAAAAAAAAAAAAAAAAAAAAAAAAAAAGCCCCACAATAAGGTAAATATTGTTTTATCCAAAAAAGAAATGAAAGATAACAGAAAAAGAAAATATGTTGATATCAAAATTAATAAGCAAACAGTGCAATGCTTATTAGACACTGGAAGTGACATTTCAATTATTGACGAGTCAACCTGGAAAAAATAAGTTGACTGAAACTACTGAACACAGTTAAAGTCGCTAAAGGCATGTCTTTTGGTGGAAAAAGACATGCATGTCTTTTGGTGGAAAAACATATACCAGGGAATAATTCGTGTCTCTTCAGTATTAACTGGATAGTATTATTTGATTTATGGGAGATGCCTATAAACTCCTTCAATTATAAATTAGACGTTACAGAAAAAAAAAAAATCCAGACAAACAGAAGAATTTTTAACTGACCGAAAGAACAAAGTTAGGTGGTTGCACGAAAAACGAAGTAAGATTTGAAATTAAAGAAAAAGTAAAACCCATTTTCAAACCTAAAAGAAATATACCTGTTTTATTTTTGGAGGTAATAAATAAAGAACTTGAAAGATTAAAGAAAGTCAGAGTGATCAAAAAGGTGAATTATTCAGGTTCATCACCGACAGTTTACGTAAAGAATAAAAATAAAAAAATATGAGTCTGTGCCGATCTTTTAACAGGCCTAAATGACTGTTTAAAATATCATAGATATCCTCTTCCCATTCCAGAAGACATTTTTTCTAAGCTTAACAGGGGAAAGATGTTTTCTAAAATCGACTTGTCGGAGGCATACCTACAAGTCAAAGTTGATGAGGAATGTTCCAAATACCTAGAAAGACGCACTGGGGCTTGTACGCCCAAACACATCTTGCATTCGGACAAAAAATGGCACCGAGTCTTTTCCAACAGATCATGGATGCTATGCTGGCTGATCTAGATTACGCGATGGCATATTTGGATGATATACTGATAAAAATACAGAACAACATAGGAAGCATGTTTGGAAAGTATTCAAAAGAATCAATGAATACGGTTTTAAGCTAGGACCAGAAAAGTGTGAATTTTTTATGGAAAGAATGAAATATCTGGGACAGATGATTAATCAAAGAGGTAGAAAACTCAACCTAGAAAGAGCAAAAGCCATAAAAAATATGCCCTCACGAGACAATGTAATGAAGCTACAAGCATTTCTAGGTCATGCAAGTTACTACAGTAAATACATACTGAAAATATATGAGCTAAGAGCTCCTTTGAATGAACTGCTAAAAAAGGGTAAAAAATGGTGCTGGACTAAAGAGTGCAAAAAGGCATTTCAAGAAATAAAAAAATGTTTACTATCAGATCTCACACTAGCACTCTTCGCCCCAAAGAAAGAACTGATCATAGCATCAGATGCAAGTGATTATAGAATAGGAGTCATTCTAGACTTGAAGATGAGTTGACAATACCAATCGCTTACGCATCCAGAACATTATTAGTAGCAAAAAGAAATTATAGCCAAATTGAAAAGGAAAGCCTTTCAATTATCTATGCTATCAAGAAATTTCATAGATTTATACAAGGTAGAGTATTTACATTACAAACAGACCACAAACTTCTACTATCTATTTTCAGCTCAAAGAAAAGGATACCGACACACACCGCAAACCAATTACAATGATGGAGTATTATACTTTTAAATTACAATTTCAAAATGGAGTATATCTCATCTAAAAAAATTGGACACACAGATGGTCTCTTGAGACTAATACCAAAGAATACCAAACCTTTGGAAGAAACTGTGGTAGCGTCAATAAAGGAGGAAAAAGATTTTCAGGGTTACTGATTAATACCATGTGAGAGTTACTGGTCACCCTTGAAGACATTAGAAAAGCCACAGAAATGGACAGTTTTATTCAGCAAATAAAAAAGTAAGTCAGATTGAATGAAAAAAATGAAAAGGGAACAAAAGTGTCTCCATTTTCAATCTGCGATCAAATGCTTATGTACACTGACAGGGTGGTAATGCCACACTTTTTACAAAAAAAGATTCTAAAAGAGTTTCAGACAGGCCACTCAGGTATGTCTCATATAAAATCCTTGATGAGGAGTTATACTTAGTGGCCACACATGGACCAGGACATTGAGGAAATGATTAAAGAATGCAGAGGTTGCCAACTAGCAGCTAAAGCCCCACCGATTAAAACTCAACTCTGGCCAAAAACCCAAATCCCATGGACACATATGCATATAGATTATGCAGAACAACTGAAAGGATACCATAACTTGATCATTATCAATAGTTTTTCAAAGAGGCCGGAAATTTACAAATTCAAATACCCTACATCTATAAACACCATCAAAGCACTGGATGAAATATTAAGCTGCTTTCGGGTTCCAGAGATAGTGGTCAATGTTTTCGTGTAAAGAATTTAAAGATTACTGCTCATCATTGGCCATAGAATATATCACAACACCTGCCTACAATCCAAGGCACAAAGGTTCGTTGATACGTTCAAAAGAACATTAACAACCTACAGACGAATGTAGTATACAAATTTTTTTTGCTGTATACAGGATCACACTAAATCCAAACGCTAGTTCAAAACTATCACCAGCAGAACTAATGTTTGTATGAAAGATAAGATCCATATTCGACAAGTTATAACCAAGGCCAAAAAAGAAAATTCGCAAAAAAGTGAATTTTAATACAAAATTTTAAAACCGGGTGATAAAATTTTTTTTAGAAACTACCAAACTGGAAAGAGTTACTGGGAGGATGGTATTGTTACCAAGAGAATTGGAACAGTGATCTACAAAATCAAGGGAAAGTGATTTGACCCCAAGAGATATGTAAATCAAATCAGGGTACAAGTGGGTAGAGTGTTTGTCAATGGTCCGGGAGACCTGGATTCAATCCCAGGTCATGTCATACCAAAGACTTTAAAAATGGTACTTGATACCTCCTTGTTTAACACTCAGCAATATAAGGTACGTATCGAGGGTTTAAGGTGGAGCAACCAAAGGAAAGGAGTAGCACCCTCCCCTACACCTCGGTGTAGTAGCTATTGAAAAGGGAGCCTTCTGGTCGTCCTCAACTACAATCACCAACTTTACTTTAACTATTAAGCAGAATGACAAGGAGCTTCCTATGGAAGTGTTATACAATGCATTTGAGATCACACCTTCCATTAAACAAAAAGCATTTGTGGATGTGCTGCCTGCAACACGAACTTCTTATTCCCCACAAATTCCATGAGCATCACTATCGTTAAACGTGGTGATGAGAAAAAGTTTGAGAGAAAAGAAAGTAGTAAAACAGCTTCATCTAAATCCAAAAAAGAAGAAATATTAAAAGCTAAATTCCAACAGAAGAATTTAGCTTAGGAGGGGGTGATATAATGGAATGACCCATCTTCCACATACTCCAGCAATAGTAGTAGTACTAACCATTATTTAAGTACACACAGATCACTCTGCGCAGGACTTTAAGAGAAGGACCCTCAGTGTAAGACTTCAGTGTGAAACTCACGTGATCGACCATTGCTTGGACTTGTGAGCATAGTAATATTACTACTAATCTACTTATTATATTTGTACACCTATACGAATATATGTTATACCTACCTAATGTATCTATTCTTTATCACTTGGTAATTGTACATGATTTACGATATAACAATGTTTAAATAAGAAATGGCTCTGTTATAGATTGAAGAGTTCATTTTTAAAGTTCATTTATAAATTAGCATTTGTTACTCTCTTTTGTGACTATGGTTCTGCATCTTGATCTGACCACAGATCAAGAGGCAGTATATTTTCTCTCTCTACACTGGCAATGTTATTCAAGAGAAGGGCAAGGGTCAATACAACTTGGTACATGTATATTGCAATTTGGTTTCATGACTGAGTAACCAGAAGTTCCATTTTCATAGCAAGAAACATGATGAACTGTTTTAAAAGCTACTTACCATATGGTCACAATAGTAAGTAATGAGAAATTCTGTGTTTATAATAAAACAATATTTTGTACTTATGCTATTAATCTGGGCTCAAATTTTGCAATTTCAAGCTGTATAAATATGTTAATATAATTATAATTTCATGAATTTGTTTTTATAATTTTTAATTTGATGTTTTATTCAGTTTGCCTTGGTTTTATGGCATATCAACCATAGTTGGTTATTTAATGCCAAATCCTGTTTTTACATATATATTAGATATATATGGTTTTGTTTGGTTGGGTTTTATGGCATATCAACCATAGTTGGTTATTTAATGCAAAATCCTGTTTTTACATATATATTAGATATATGATTAGGTTTGGTTGGGTTTTATGGCATTTCAATTATTGTTGGTTATTTAATGCCAAATCCTGTTTTTATATATATATTAAATATATGATTTATAAACACATTTTGTAGATAGACACAGTTAAATGATCCAACAGTTCTATTTCAAATGATTGAAAGAGTTAACAAAGTTAAATGGTTCCAAACATTGCTATGTATCACTTACAATTCAATTAAACATCAGTCATTTGTATATACACAGTTAAATGATCAAATAGTTCTATTTCAAACAATTCAATTTAGCATAAATCATTTGTTTGCACTCAGTTTAAATATCAAACAGTTCTATTTGACTTGTAGATAGGACCCTGTAAAGTACTACCACTCCAGGTCAGTGTGAACCTGGGAGCGATGACAATGAAGGGATACTCTGCATTCCCCAATGCTCCAGCATTACTAAAGCCTGACCATCAGATTTTGTGTCATATCCAGGACACTCGTTGGGAGAGTTTTACCCTTCCGCAGAGAAGCAGTTAGTATATTCTACAGCCCCAGCCAAGTGGGCCACAAAATGACTGTACTGACGTGAACAAATTTTCCTCGTTAGATCAACCAAGCTAGACAGATCAATGAGTAGGGGTCAGATAAAAATTTGATCATTGTACTGGAGAGCCTATAACAAAAAAATGAAAGCTGACTTCTTGGAAATTTTCAACTGTCTGGATGGACATCTTCCTGATGATCAAAACTCTTATAGTTTCAGCATAATATTTGAACTGAATCTATTTAAAAAAAAAAAAATTTTAATGTTTATGGATATGCCATTATCAAAACTATTGACAGGAACTTATTTTCCTAATCAACCAATTTATTTCTGATTTACTTGTATAAAATCAAGTCTGGTACAGGGACAAATTTTCATAGGGTACCCAGTAAGAATCAATTTCCCAATTATCATCTTATTCCAACACCACCATTTTTTTCAGTATATATATATATATATATATATATAAATATAAGCAAGTTGAAATGGCAATTAAAAATATCAAATGTAAACATCTATTCACCCGATGATTATGATTAAAATATTAGATTCATAATCTATTATAAAAAATGTAAAACATTTAATCTTATTATCACCAATAACACCATTACTAAAGATATGCTTTGATAAAATGCCAATTTTATTTATTAATTTCTATGCTAAGCAGGAGAATGTTTCTTTCATGTAAAAAAAAATTCTTCCATTAGGTATACAACAATGTCACTTTCTCACAGAATAAGATACCCCCCTTATATTATTATCAAAATGTCATCAAAATGCACAACTAACTTATCCCCGCCCACAAAACCTCCAAAACTCCAAACAATATTAGATATATAATAATTAATGACACCAGCATCTTACCCAAGAGCTGCAGACCATGATTACAAATACTTGTCCTATCACACTGGATTAGAGTCATAAAAATAAGAAAACCTGCAATATATAAGATTTAGCTTAGAATAGAAATAACAATCATTAGATGAAAGTTTATTTTAAATAATTTTTAAAGTTTCATCTAATGATTTATGTCTTCAATAGAAAACATGAAACTTTTAGCAATGAAACAATACTAAAAAGGTGAGATCATAATTACTTTTAGTGTTAATCATATTTACCAACCCCTCCACTCAGGCAGGATATGACACAAAGTCAATTTTTAAGCAGAGTTTAACAGGTTTGAATTCAGAGTTTTCCTTTTCCTAGACTAGTTGCCTCACCAAGGCTGAAGAACCCAGTCTGTCCTACTATTTTCCCATAGCTGGAGGGAGAATAATTGGACTCATACCTTTCCCAAGGGTATTAGTGCTATGTGAAATGCAATCAGTCTCGTCCAGGATTTGAACTCGTATCACAGTGTCCATATCCTACGACGATAACCATTACACCACGGGCACCTCCATTACTTTTAGTGTTAATACCGCACGGCTGACTAGCATTTGAGCACTTTTTAATTCATCAAATACTTTTTGAATAGTCTTTAGACATTTTCTGCATTAGCAATGTATGCAGTTATCCAACTTTTCAACTGTGGGCAGGTTGTGATGCAAGGTCACTTTTTAAGCAGAGTAAAGCTGGTTTTAATTCAGAGTTTTCCTTTTCCTAGATGGGTTGTGTTGTAACCAAACAAAAGGTTACTAAATGAGAAATAACCAAAATGGAGGTTGGAAATGAAATGGAAATCTTTATAACATTAACAAAATACAATACTCACCAGGCCTGAAGAAGGTAAACCACTGCTAGCGGTGTACTACTTAATAAGCATATTAATGCCCCTTATATGGGTATGTCCCATTCCTCATAAATATGTTGGACACTATTATAGCGCCCACCGTATCTTTGAGGATTGGGACATATCCATTAACATTCCTAGGTAGGGTATATTACAGTTTGCTAACCAAAGCTCATAAGCGTAATCAGCCCTATTATTTACCTATAGCTGTAGAAGAAGAAGAGATATATTCATGCCTTTCCCAAGGGCCTTAACTTAAAGTGAAATACAAACAGGTTTGCCTAGGATTTGATCTTGAGTCACCAATTCCATTTCCTACAATGATAACTGTTATTCTGAGCATGACTCTATAAATAATTGATTCAAAGATTGATTTTAATGGCATGTTAACATGTCAAGGGTTATTTTATGCCTAGAAGTTAGGGAATCATGTTCATTGTATGTTTATATTTACATTTTTTGCATAGTTATTTCTTAAGAGTTTTTGTTTTTGCATATAATTTTTAAACAGATCTATTTGACTCATAGATGGAACCTTAACAGGTCTTATCACACTGGATTAGAGTGGACCTGGGTGTAATGGCAATGAGAGCATACTCCACAGATCGCCAGAACTGGAGACTCAACATCAGATGAAGTTTACTGTCATACTTAGGACACACCTTTCTGGTTTGGTTTTACTCCTTTGCCGGGGATATAGTAAACATATTCTAGGTACTGCTGATAGGGCAAAAAATGAATCAAGGGAGGTAAGTAAAAAGTTTGGTTGCGCCATCATAATTCCTCCCTAATTCTTCATATTTACCTCTTATTTTGTGTTTATATCTCTTTTCAATCATATCTATATAACCTGTATCATAAGGTACCAGTTGTTTAGTGGGTTGTTGTAATATATTCCGGTTGGATTATCTTGGTATAAGCCATAAACAACTTTGTGTCTTAAATAAATAGCCATCAACATTGCATTCAGGATAAAATGAATCTTTTAATTACAATATAAAAAGCCTGATACATGGGCTATTTAATTCTTCCTGGATTTAATGCTGAACTGGCTTGAATATTCTTTATTGATTTGGTTTGGTTTGGTTTCAATAGCTTAATGGCATATCAACCTTCATTGGTTATATAATGCCAAAGCCATGCTTGCAGAATACAGCAGTAGTACTATCTAACCCATAGCTAGTGGGATGAAGGGGTTCATAGTAAGTTGTTGATGATCATAGTCAAGGGCAACTCGAAGGCTCACTTTTCATTAGCTACAACACCGAGGTGTAAGGAAGGGCACTCCTTTTCCTGAATTGCTTCACTTTACCCTTGATATGTACCTTATAGAACTGAGTGTTAAGCAAGGAGGTATCAAGTACTATTTTCTGAGTCTTTAGGATGACTCGATCTGGGATTGAACCCTTGTCACTTGGGCCATGGGCAAACACTCTACCCACTAGATCAATGTGCCGGTTCATACTTTTCCCAAATGAACATAATAGTGTGACTGGAGTTTGAACTTGTTTACTACAATATCACAATTCATTACATTAGCCACTACACCATGCGTACTTCGGTTTATTGATGTGGGACTTGATACCAATCATTTGTGAGTTCACAAGTTCATTCTTTGTATCACTGTTCAATATGGGTTTATATGGGTTTGATCATTTATTGGCATATCAACCTTTGTGGATAATTCAATGTCAATGTAGAAATACAGAAATGGAATTAAACCCTGAGTGGAGGATAAAGGGGTTCATATCTTTCCCTAGAGTATTAGTCAAAAGCATATAACATGACTGGAATTTGAATTTGCTTACAAAGATGTCATAGTCCAGCACATTAGCCACTATGCCATGAGGACTTTCCCCCATCACTTAATATGTCACACTTTCAAATAGTTTATTTCATTAACTGAAGTTTGTATGTTTGGGTTATTACTGGTTCATAACAATGTTCACCAACCCAAGTTTTTCTTGAGTAATGATTGATTGACTTCTATGAAAAACTAACTATTATGTACCTTGAAAATAATACCTTTGTATATAAGCAAACACAATAACAAATATATGGATCAAAATAAATGTTGATATTTTTACTTTCGGGTGAGTCTGTAGTTTGAGAGGTGTTTGATCTCATTAAACATTTCAGCAGAAATTTTATGGAATTGCCAAATCTGGGAAAAAAAAAGAAAAAAAAAGAAAAAAGGTTAACAATTTAATTTATCAAAATTCTGAAGAAAACAGTAAATTTTAGCTTGCACTTTCCAATCTAAATCTTTGCACAAATACACATATATCTATACAAACACTATATATATATATATATATATATATATATATATATATATATATATATATATATAGTGTATGTGTATAGATATATATGTATTTATGCAAAGATATATATATATATATATAGGCGTATGTGTGTGTGTGTATATATATATATATATACACACACACGCACACACACACATACGCTTACTCAAAAACCCATACACACACACATAGGTACACATACACAAAAACACATATACACACATACAAAAATACATACTCACACACATATATGAAAACACATATATATACACACACGAAAACACATACACACACATCATATATATATATATATATATATGCACATACACACATATACCTGAACCAGCCAATTTGAAGGATGGTGCTCAACCATTGTGAATTGCTTGTGGGGTGGCAAAAAGGAAGGTTTGTATAGCACTCTACATGATTACTACTTCATGAAAATTGCTATGTAGTACGGTGGGGGCACTGTAGCATAGATTAGGGAGGAGTTCATGAGCTCCAAGCACCAGCACTACTCACAGTGTGTACAAAAACAAACAAAATGATTTCAACAGCATCCCAATGAGACACTTTAAACTACTACCCATTGAAATTGTACCAGGAAGGAAAAGGTTCATTTTTTTCTGGGAGTGGGCTATAAAAAAAATGTATACACAATTTCAGATAAGTATGAATATTATTTCTTTGTAAAAAATTCTGTCCTATTCTTAAGAATGTAGAATGTTTGGTAAATTTTCCATAAATGAGATAATTGCAACTATTGGTTAATTGTTTTTTTGTTTAAAGACATATCAACCTTTGTGGGTTACTTAATGCATTCTTGTAGAAGAATAGTAGTGGTACAATTTAGCTCATAGCTGGATGGGGATAAGGGTGTTCATACCATTACCATAGGTATTAGTTAAAAAATGAACCCAGTAGCGTGAATGGAGTTTGAACTTGCTTACTATGATGTCGCAGTCCAACACGTTAACCACTACTCCATGAGGACTTCCCCCAGCAACAATTGGGTTAACATGCTTACAACTAAAATAGAGACATTATCTGTTTGTTTAAAAAAAACAAAACAAAAGAAAACTTATCACAGTCTGTGGGTTGGTTTTACAGCTTTGTTGGGTTATTTAATGCTGAAATCTACCTTCTTTCTTTTGCTAGCAATTACATGGTTTTAAGTATTCTTGTCAAATACAAATACTTTCAAACAGATCTATTTAAGTTGTCTGAATTTCTGAAACATTGTGGAAATAACAATAAAGATGAAGACAATAGTCTGAAAAACCTTAATGATAAAAAAACAAATAATTTGCACAAAGTTATATGGTTCCCATCAAATAGTTACAATGTATACACAGTTACGTAGTTTCAGTCGACTATTTCTATATCATCATCATCATGTCGTGCTGCTAGCATGGATATCTCTGACCTTCTCTCGCCACTTCTCCCTATCATTCATCGCCTCTGGCAGGTCTTCAGGGCTACATCCCGTATCCTCACATAGCTGCTGTATGTATGTTCGAGCTGGTCGTCCTGATTTTGCTCGGCCATATGCGGGGGTCCATAGGAGTACATCATTTATGAGCTCGTCCTTGCTTGTCCAGCAGTGTCCTGCATGTCTGGTTCATCTAATTTGGATAGTTTTTGTGATGAGAGGCAGGTGGCCGTATAGTTGATGCCTTGTGGGGTGTTGCCGCCAGGACTTGTTCAATATTGCTCGCAACATTCTTGTGTAATTGCCGTCTAGCTTCTTCTTCAGCTGTTTAGTTAGCATCCAAGTAGTGCATCCATATAGCAGTATCGATATGACCGATGCCTGGAAGAAACTGCATTTCATTTTATTGGTCGGGTCTGATTTCCATATAATTGAGAGCCTAATGATTATTATTATCATTTGTTTGCACAAAGCTGTATGGTTTCAAGCATTCTTATCCAATACTAATAATTTTCAAACAGATCTATTTGACTTATAAATGAAACCCTAACAGGTACTAAGGGGTGTCCTCGTGATGTAATGGTTAAAGCGATGGACTGCGGAATCGTAGTAAGCAAGTTCGTACTCCAGTCGCCCTATGATGTTCACTTTCGGGCAAATACCCTTGGAAAAGGTATAAACCCCCTTATCCTCCCTGCTATGGGTTAAATAGAACCACTACTGTTCTTCTAAAAGAATGGCTTTGGCATTAAATAACCTACAAAGGTTGATGTGTCATTAAACAAAGAAACCAAACCTAACAGGTACTATCATTCCAAGTCAGAGTAGCCCTGGGACAAATAGCAATGAAGTGGTGATTCCACACTTCCCAGAGCTGCAGAACTGGAGCCTCATGACTGAATGTAGTAGTCATACCCAGGGAACCCCTGCGTGGCTATACCTCTGCAACTGTGGTAATATGTGTATTCTAGGTCACATCAACAGGGCAGCATAGGCTGAGTAAAAATCAATATCCTATCGATTAAATAACTATTACAGCATAATGTTATAATTATTTTATTCTATTTGTAGTTATTATAGTTAATTTCTTATACTTCCTGTAAAGAATTTCTAAAATAAGGATTTCATGGTTAAGTTCAAAAATAGAAAGTTTATTTAAAACTCTGTATAATGAAGTCATTATTATTATTATTGAAATCTATATGAGTTTTCATACTGGTGGCTTTTGCTGAAGTTTAAGTGACAGCAAATCTACTCAATTCTCCAGGATTTTTCTCAGTATTCTAGCTTATGTTAATAGTACTATTATCTGAATGGTCTAGACTCTTTTCTGAATCTCCAGTTCCTCAGGTTGTTCTGGGATTGTTTTAAGAACTCTATTATTGATATCCTGTCACTATCATGTTTCATAGTTTTTCAATTCTCTGACAAAGTCCATGTACTTATCTAGATTTTTGCTCCCTTTTTTCACTCTGTAATCTGCAGGAAGTTTACTCATTGATAACTTCTTTCCTTCTTGTTAACTTTACAAAGTCTGATATTCTTTTCTGCCATTGCAGCTGTCATCATTGTTACTAATTTATTTTCAAGTAATCAATATTTGAACAGAAGTAATCTTCTGCTTTTATATACATGATAACTGTACCGAGAATGGAGTATTTTGTTGAGCTATACAGGAAGCTAAAAACTAATCCCTTATTATGTCTAACTTATAAATTAGCTTTATCATATGAGAATGAATCAAAAAGTAATGCCTTTTTCTTTAGTAAAGGAATAATTACATATATCATACATCAAAATGAAGTAGGTCCTCAGTGGATCATATCCCTACTTCTCAACATAGTCACCATTTCTCTCAATAGCAATGTTCTACCTTTGAATGAGAGCATGTATCCCTGCCTTGTAAAATTCTTCTTGATAGTTCTTTGAGCTATTTCATCATTGCAGTTTTCACTTCCTCATCACTGGCATAATGTTTGCCTCTTAAAGCCTCTTTCATGAGGCTGAAGAGATAATAGTCTGAGGGTGCTAAATCTGGTGAGTATGGCAGATGCAGTAAAGTTTTTCACCCAAATGAAATGATTGTCTCCCTCATCTGGATGCTTGTGTGTGGTCGAGTATTATCATGCAGAAGAAGGACATTATTGATTGGCAAGATTTAGTGCCTTCAAGTACAATTAAGGGGTCTCAAAGGTTGTCAGAGTAAGGTAGAGGAGATGAAGAAGTTGGCACTTGATCTCAGTGGTGAAAGAACTCGCAAACATGTGATTATAAAAAAAAAGATTAACATTTTATTTCATGTTATCTTTTTCGAACCAATAAGAACAAAATCAATCAGTTGAGTGGTTTCCTGTATAAGTAGAGGAAAGAAATGTTGATCTA
This sequence comes from Sepioteuthis lessoniana, assembly GCA_963585895.1. Classification (NCBI taxonomy): domain Eukaryota; kingdom Metazoa; phylum Mollusca; class Cephalopoda; order Myopsida; family Loliginidae; genus Sepioteuthis; species Sepioteuthis lessoniana. The sequence goes on from OY757918.1 coordinate 84,509,206, forward strand.
TATCATGTTACTTTCTGGAGAGAATTTGTGTTTGACCTTTTGACCTCTTCCTATCAGTTCTCTCAGTTAGTGGGGCTTAGAATACACTGAGTGTATCTTCTGCAGAGGAGCAAGGCACACCCTTTCCCCAAAAAGGTTGTATGACACTAAATTGTATGTGATGGTGAAGCTCCAGTTCTGGTGAGTAAGGAGTACTCTTCATTGCCATTAATCCCAGGTCCACTCTGACTTGGAATGGTAGTACCTTTTAGGGTCCTATCTTTAGGTCAAATAAACTTGTTTAAATATCATTCATATTCAATAAGACCATGAGCAAATAAAAAAACAAAAAGCTCTGGAGAAACAAATACACAAAAATGTAAATATGAACATACAATGAAATGGGATTCCCTAGACTCTAGGCATATAATAACCCTAGACAGTATGATATACCATTAAAATCAATCAATTTTTCTGTCAGTTTTGTTCAACATAGCCAATCTCTGTGGTTTTTAGTAGTGAAGAAGGCCACCACATTACACTTTACAGGCTATTATTGGGTAATATATCTATATAAAATGAACTTGCATATAAATGAAAGTATCAATTTTAGTGTTTGGTAGCTATAACAAAAGGAAGACAAATGGTTGCTGTGACATACTTTGGTTCCTCCTACTCCTCCAGTGAAAAGTTCATCTGTTACTGAATTGAATACCATGAAAGAGGCTCCAATTGTTTCTGAATCCATCGAATACACCTCTTCAAAGTCTTTATTCAATATCTAAGAAATACAAAATGAAAGATAAGCATTTAATACATTCACTACTTTTGATAAAATTGTAAAAATCTTATTTTCTGCTGCTTTTAAAAAGTATAAAACTGTAGAAAATTCAAATTTCTAATTTTTATTTGAAAATGTTGAGGTAAACACAAATCAAGAACCTTGTTGGTTACTTCCCTTCTTTAAATAAAATTTTTGTAAATCTTCTTTTAAAGAAATAAACTTACTCTACTCTCTTCTTGATAGTGATTAGATGATAATAGAAATTACAGCAAACTGTTAGATCCTGTTGTTCTATTATTTATTTTTCTGCTATAGTTTCCAACAAGACATCAGCAGAAATCAAAAGTATCAAATTATTTATTGTATAAAAATAATTATTTACATTTCCTTAAAAAATTACAAATTAGGTTTATAGGTTGTTTTTCAAAGTTTTTAAATGAAAGATATAAAGTAATTACACAACATCATTGAAAAATTGGGTTTAACAAAAGAAAATGCCTAAACCGACAAGTTTCTTAAGTATCATTCACTTTAAACAAAAAACATTTCTTTAGAAAACTTCTCAAAATCTTTTATAGAACAATATTAACAATATGTATATATAATTAAGTTCATTTAATAATATGAAAAGTACAATTGATAAACACCCTTTCTCTAATGTTGATTTATCTTTTATAGTAAGAATTACTTTTTGTAATCATTTGTTTGCATTTCACTTCATGAGAAAGGCATGAATCCCTGTTTTCCCTTGCCCTCAATTAGGTGTAAATAGTGGAGCAGGCTGGTTTCTTTAGCCTTGTTTAGGCAGCTAGTCTAGGAGAAGGCAAACCAGCTTTACTTTGCTTAAAAATTGACCTTGTATCACATCCTGCCCATAATAGAGGGAGTGGGTAAATGCATACTTTTGTAACCATCTGTTTGCATTTCACTTCATGCTAATTTCCATAGAAAAGGCATGTATAGGATTTTACACTCCTATAAATTATTTTAGGCGGTATGCCACTTGTTCCCACAAAGATGGTGGACGCTCACATATTCAGTCTCGGGAAACCATTGGCCAGGAGGACCACGTGACATGCTTAAAACTATGTCCGCGCGTAAATTCAAGTCCTGCGTTCGGAGCCACCTACAAGACGCGTATTTTCTATAAATACGTCGTCTTCAAACACCCTTGTTCTCTTTTACCAAATTTCTTCGCAGCAGCAACACTCTCCCTCCAGCATGAATCAACAGGAGTGAAAAGCAGAAATATGGATGGGCCTCGCAGACATTCATATACAATGACTATGAGACGCTTTCTAGTCTCAGAGAAACTGCCCGTTTCTAATCATAAAAAAGGACATTTTAAACATGTAATTCTTTTATAGCTTAGTTGTGTTAGACACACACACACACAAATTCACACATATACACACACTATTATTTTGTTAGTAGAATTAGAAATATTTTTATGTATCAATGTAAGTTTTATTGTTGTGGAATATAAATTTGTTTTTGTTTGTCACCTTGTTTTAAATGTTCATTTTGTCCGTGCCGTTTTACAACCTTTATTTGTTTCATATCTTTTACTCATTTGTTTCATTGGCTTCCTCCATTTACTACTTTACCCATGTGCCTATATTATGTCTATACTGTGCCTATTCTACCTTTTTTCTAAAACAAACTATATCAAACTTCAACATTAAACTTGTGGGGAAGCATAAATACTAAACCTTATTCTAAATATCAAAATTAATGTTAAATTATAGGAGACTTTAAAATTCATTCACCCACTCCTACTACACATGAATCCCTCCATTCTTCCCTCAGCTATGGGTAAATAGTCGGGCAGACTGGGTTCTTTAGCCTTGATTAGACAATCAGTCTGTTGTATAATGGAATAAGGAGACACTAACACTTATGCATAAAAATATAATCTCTCTTTTTTATTAAAAAATAGTCAAAATCGTTCATGAGCAGTGCGAGTCAGGAACTGCTAGGGAAACGATAGGTTGAGATATGATATATTCAGAGAGCCTTAATTTTTTGCTCTGCCACCACGAGGCACAGTGTCAACTTAAAACATTTAATCATCTTTGTTTTTTCTTCATTGTACCTCCAAGAGGATGGTACATGGCCGACTTATAACGTTTAATCATTTCCGTTTCTTCTTCATTCTGGGATCATACTCACTTTCTAAATTAGTGAGTCTTGACTTTTCTTTACCTCTCATACCGGGGCCTCTTGCCCCTATCCCCCAGGTCAATGCCAAAAATGGCTTGACATCTTGTGTCTCTGCTCTCTGTCATCTGCTCCAGGGTTGAAAACTTCCGTCATTATATATTTTTCAGATACCCACACACTCTTCCCTTCAGCATCTCACCAACACAATTCATGTGGCATTTCCACTGTTTTTTGTTTACCTTAAGACACAGCTGCATCCTATTTTTAAAATCCACTAACATTACCTGTGAAAAGTCAATATGTAACAAGTCTAGAAGAAGGAAAACTGATTTTAAACCAGTTTTATTCTGCTTAAATATTTGTAGGGAACGAATAAATAAATAAAAAAATTAAATTTAAAAAAGATAAATAAATAGATAGCCTTGCCCTTAGACCCTGACCTTCAAAAGCCTTCAAATTCCACATTGGTGAACCCCGAACACCTGAATGATGAACACCCAGGATAAAGAAGACATCCCAACAAAAAAATTTTAAAAAGAAAAAAACAACAAAAACATCCTAAACTGGAGACAGACGACTTTCCACGTGGTACAAAAAAAAAAAAAAATGTTAACACAGAAATCAACATAGAAAAGAAATGAACAACAAACTTCTGATACAAAAATACAGCCTTTGCAACACACAGCCTAATGGACACTCAGCATTCCTACACGAAAGAAAAAACAGCGAAACATTGAGAAATTTTCAATTTCCTGCGGACCTAACTTCAAGAAGAAAGCAAAATGGACAAAAATACCAAGCACGTGGAATTTTTTTTTCAGCAAAACTCCTACCTTATCTATCAACACACTTTTTCACTTCCCAACTAGCAAAATAAGGTAACTTTTTAACTCTTTTACTCATCTTTCCCCTATTTTGGTTACTGCCGCAACATGGTTTATCACTCCCACTACCTCAGTAAACCACCAATGACTGCTATGAATTTCAGAGGACCCAAAAACTCACACCACTCCTCTGAACTATACTGCTACTTCTGTATGCCACCTTCTCGCCTCATCAATTTTTTTTTACCAAAGTGACATTTTGTTTTAAAAAAAACAAAAGTACCACGAGATACACAAAAAAAGAGAATTCCAGCAAATACTAGAGACGAAAAAAAAAAAAAAAAAAGAAAAAGCTGTCCACTGCAGAGTCATACTACCCTTTTTCCACCTCTATAAAAAAAGTAGTCACTACTACAGAAAATGCAACGCTTAAACAAGCGAACACACACACACACACACACACAAAAACAAAACAAAACAAAAAACACAGGGATAAAAGAAAAAAAATAAATAAATAAATTATTCCCGGATATCAAAAGAAGTTCCAAAGAAAAAGCAAAAGGGTTAATGAAGAATAATCCTCTCAAACCAGACGATTACATTCAACAACTCTCTGCACTACCAAAATTAATGCACATATAAAAAAAAAAATATGAAAATAAAATCCAGCACATCCAACAAGTCCTAGTTTTCAAGCCACCCTTAACAAATTACCAAAATTATTGAAAATTTGCAAATATGATACAAGAATTTGATAAATAATCCTCCTAGAAAATAGGACAATTAAAAATCAATTCAGTCTTTTTGCAAAAAAAGCAGGGGGCTGGACACACACAAAAAAAAAAAAATTAAAGAGAGCTGTGACACCCTTACAAATATTCATTTTTCTCTAAGAATCCTCCTAGTAGCTCCACTACTAAAGCGCAGACGTGTGTAGGGAACGAATAAATAAATAAAAAAATTAAATTTAAAAAAGATAAATAAATAGATAAAAAGAAAACTATTAAATTTGAAGAAACTCCCAGAGGTCTCTAACGGAAAAGGAGATGATGCATGCGTAAAAAAAAAAAAATGATTTCCTCTTGATAAAGGGAGCAAAGTATTCTTTCTCTTTCAGGCAGTGTCCGTTGAACCAACAACACCATTTTGCTGTCTGGTGTTTTGGGCACCACGCTACGTCTTGGGACGTAGCATCGGTTAGTCCCTTCACCAAGTGAATAAAGGAAAGTATGGAAGAAATGTTTTCGTCTCTTACCTGTTTCTATCTTTTCTTTTTGTATATTTCTTTTGGGACTTTCTTTGGGCAAGGTATTGCGCCGGCCAGTCAACGTGGGGTGAAACAGTGTAACCAAAATATGGAGTCAGATATCTTACAGCAACACAGCCTTGCCCTTAGCCCCTGACCTTCAAAAGCCTTCAAATCCCACATATTAACCTTGTATCATACTCTGCCCATGGTGTGAATTGGTGGGAAAATACATACTGTTTGTAACCATCTGATGTAAAACTTTTAATTCCCAAAAAAGTTTGTAAAATAACCAGGTGCAATGCACATCTTTATCTTTTACCGAACATAGAAAAGTACTTCAGCTAGTATTTAATATTGACGGCCTCACTTGGAAAGATAGTCTGTCAGCTAATTTGGAAGACTAATGTTAAGTTGCTTAGTTGGGTTGACAAATGATTGCTGTTTGCTGTCACCTGTTCCAGTTGTGAATTGTTTATAGTAATACCATCGATTTTCAACCATGTTGGAAAGAAGTTCACAAACACCTTTTGATAATTATTACCCTACATCATTCATATCTTTAAAGAAGCTTTGGCATGTTTAAGTTTTCAGGTGGTCATTTTGAAAGAAGGAAAATAGAATTTAGAAATATTTGCTCACTTCGGAGTCAAGGCTGAAACTGAAAAGGTCTGTCTCTACCTTTTTTTTCTATCATGTGGTTTGTATCCACCAATTGTACAGCTTCCTAAATTACAAACTTTTATTCATACTGGGCCATTGGTCTAATGAATAGAGTGTTCGCCAATGGTTCGGGAGACCGGGGTTCAATCCCAGGTTGAGTCATACCAAAGACTCATAAAATGGTACTTGATGCTGTCTTGCTTAACACTCAGCACTATAAGGTACAGTGGAGCAATCCAGGGAAAGGAGTAGTGCCCTTCCCTACACTTCGCTGTAGTAGCTATTGAAAAGGGAGCTTTTGGGTCACCCTTGACTAAGGTCGCCAACTTTACTGATTTCTCTGTTACATGACACTGCACCTATTAGTTGGCTTTTGTATGTAGGTGTAAACCTTTTTCCTCTTTGATTTCTGAGTTCACCAGTGAGACAAAATGACTCGTCATACACCTTTTAAGCAAATCATGGTGAATAAACCAACTTTTTAAGCTTGAAAAAATCTCTACAAAACTAGAGTTTGACTTATACAGCAGAACTGAAATCCAAATCTTTACCGTATACATTGACCCCTAGTTTTGTTGAGATTTTTCGGGCTAAAATGGTTGGCCCATATGCTGCAATTTACAGTACTTTTGTTGTTCAATACAAAAGAGTTACTTCCCTTGGATGTATGGAAACTTATAAGTACCAAAAGTGTTTAGAGTACTGTTGGAATCATTGCAGTTATGAAAAACACTTCTTAGTTTGGGTTTTTTGTTTAATGGTATATCAACAATTATGGGTTATTTAATACCAAAGCCATCCTTCTTGCATATAGTACTATATAACCTATGTTTCCTCATACAGAAACAAGAAAGTAAAAGAAAAAAAATTAAGTAAAAAATTTAAGGCTTTTAATGAAACATATATTAATAAAGAGTTTCAACCTGTTCATGGCTGTATTGGAATGTTTGTTAAGCATTAAGTAAAAATTATGAGCAAGTAATAACTACCTACCTTGACGATAAAATCCTTATCAAGCACAAAGTAGCAATTATACTTCTTTACAAACTGCAGTAAAGTAATCACCCGATGCTCATATTTAGGATAGAGGAGGACACGATCAACTGTAAGATCATAGAAAAAATAAGGAAAATCAGATTTAAATATTTCAAATTAATTTTCTTAATTTACTCATGTAAGGTGATACATTTGCATAGGTATACTTGGAAAAAAAATGCTTCATGTATCACTGAATCATTTATATGAAACATTCGTATACAACAGCTTGAAACAAAAATGTTTCAAGCATAACAGAACAATGTTTCATTTTTATGATGCATTTGTATACAATAGATTGAAACAAAAATATTTCTTGTATAACAAAATCATTTATCATTTCTAAGATGCATTTGTATTCAATAACTTGAAACAAAAATGTTTCGTACATCATTGAATCCTTTATATAATGTATTTGTATACAACTTGAGAGGAAAATGTCTTTATCATCATGATTTAAATATTTAATATATAAAAGATTTAAATGTAAATTGTAAAAAAACAGCTTGTCATTTTCCTGATACAGTGCTCAATATCAAAAACTGAACTGCTCATATGTTGGAAAATTTTAAAATCCTGATTAAATACTTCAATTAAAACAAATTTAAAGAGGGTTCTGAAATAAATTTCCAGTGAAACTTTTGTATCGTTACCAGTGCCAAATTGAAAGTTGTAACACATCATAATACAAAAATGACTCTGCTGGTTGCAAGATATGAAATTTTATTGCTTCTACTCTTTTCTCAGTAGTCACTGAAAAAAGAGAGATAGATTATAGGAATTACTACTGTCCATTAGATATACAGGTAGAATAAGGATTGTGAGGCAAAAGTGTAGACAGAAACATAGTTATTATTATTCTCACACTGACTGCTTTCTCCATCGTCAACCCCGCCATTGAGGCCTCTTCATCGACTGCCTGGTTTGGAGTCTGATCCCTGTCTGCCCCTGTCTCTCACTGTCCATGTCTTCAAAATCTCCTACTATATTTTCTCCAAATTATTCTTTAACAAATGCTTTAATTATACATACTCACTAAAATATCTTAGTGACATGTCATGGCTAAATATCAGCTAATATCTAATTGTTTATCTTCATATTTTGTTTACAACTGATTTTAAAACAAACTTGTTGATCTTATTTTGACATGCATTGACATGTGTATGCAAAGCAAGGTATATGCAAGCCCTGACCTTTCCAAATCGAAAACCTGCAACTACAAACTCAAAGTTTAGCTCTAAAATAATTTATTACTAAAATAATTTACTGAAATGCCTAATTATTTTACACCTTTCCTGAAATATTGTTGCATACATATATATATTGGATACATACCGATGCAATGATAACAGACGCAGTAATAAACGACGCATGAAGAAAGGACGCAAGAAGACTCCTTTAGAAAAATATTCACCTCTCACTTTATTGCAAGGGTTCGAAAGGGTTGTTCAAGGTTTGCCTGTGAGAGGATGCTGGAGACTGAACATAAACTTCATATTTTGACCCCACTGTTATGACCGTCACGTTGTGTCTTTCTTGTTCTCTTAGATGCTCAACCAGAGGTCTTGGGGTCCACTCCATCGGGGCTTTTCCGGGTATGGCCTTCCTTACCACATCTGGTCTCTAGTTCTCTGGAAGTCTGCTGGCAACTGCTCTGGGACCCAAACTCAACTGAGTTAAATAATAACTCAACACCCACACGATCGCCTACTGGATCTTTGAAATCGAATGTTTAATCGTCATCAAGCGGAAATAACTGTCATGCAGTTCAGAGGTTACTCTCTTCCGGTGCATGACTGTAATGGCACAATGGGACCTTCACCTTGTCCCATATCATAAGCCTTAATCCGCCCACGCGATCTCTTTCGATTACTGGCCGTTGGAATGTGTCACTTCCTTCTGGTGTATTACCTTGGAATAGTATTTTTGGGCCGGGTCAAAGGTCAAAATATAACAATATCTATAGAGAAAATCTCATGAAACTGACAGTAACACTATGAGTATTTGTTCTGGAACACTATTTAAATTCATTTTAATTGATGTTTTTAATTAGAATTTTAAAACATATAAAAATATCTATATGTAAGCCATTGTCATTAGATCTGATGGTGAGGGAATGTAGAGTACCCCTTTACTGCCATTATTCCCAGGTCCATTCTGACCTGGAGTGGTAGTACCTGTTAGTGTACCATTTATAGGTCGAATAGATCAATTTAAAAATTATTTGTATTAAATAGGAATACTTGATGCCATATAACTGTAAATTACTCGTATTAAGAATAGTTACTTGAAGCTATAATTGTTTACTAAGGATCATATTTAGTTACTAGAAACCTTATAACTGTGAACAAACAAATGACTATTACTGAAAAGAAATAATTACTTGAAACCTTATAATCATTTTTATTAGATAGGAAAACTAAAAACTATGCAACTGTGAGCAGATTATTTGTATTAGATAGGAATACTTGATATCATATAATTGTGTGCAGACTATTTGTATTTGATATGAATATTTGATATCATATAACAGTGTGCAGATTATTTGTATTAGATAGGAATACTTGATTTATAATTGTGTGTAGACTATTTGTATTTGATAGGAATATTCTATATTCTATAATTTTGTGCAAAAACTCTAAAACAACTACACAAAAAATGCTTACACAAATGTACAATGAATGCAATTCCCTAACCTCTCGGCATAAAATAAGCCTAGTAAACTAATGAATTGATTTAATAACTCCTGGTTTCCTGTATTGCTTTGTGTTATTTTTGTTTTTACTTTTATTGGCTACAGTAATTAATCTTTCTTTACTCTTGTGTGTATATAAGTCAAATTTATTATTGGTTGTAAATAAAATAAGTTAAGAGACAATAAAGAAATTCCCAAAACTAAAAGAAAGCAATGACTTATTTAGGACAGACATAATTTACCTTTCAATCCAATTCTGTTTAGTTTACAGGTTACAATTCCACGAGTGTCAAGAATCACGAATCCTCTCAGGCGACTGTTGTAGACAACTGAGTAAAAAAAAAAAAAAAACTGCTTTGAAAAAAATTGCAATAAAGTATTCAGATCTTGAACAAAGGGCGTTTATGTGTGTATATATATATATATATATATATGTATATATACACACACACACGTGTGTATGTTTTTGTGTGTGTGTGTGTGTGTGTATTATATATGCATATATATGTGTATATATACATACACATGTATATATGTGTGTGTTTGTGTGTGTGTATGTAAATGTGTATATATATATATATATATATATATATGTGTGTGTGTGTATGAGGGTGGTTCAAAAAATTCTAAGTGACACCTCAAAAGAAGAGCCATAACTGAAAATTTTGTTGTTACAACACATTACAACTTTTTATAAAACTAGAAAAACTAATTCAGTTTTCAGTCTTAATTTCTGGGCAGGTGAGATGCATACAAAGGTGAGAGGCATGTGACAAATCTAAAATTTGGGTAAGGCTTAGAACTTTTTGAACGAACCTCATATATATTTACCAACCTCTTTGCACAAGCAAAATTTGACACAAGGTCAATTTCAAGAAGAGTTTAACAGGTTTCAATCCAGAGTTTTCCTTCTCCTAGATTAGTTGCCATACCAAGGTTAAAGAGCACAGTCTGCCCTACTATTTACCAATAGGTGGAAGGAGAATAACTGGATTCATACCTATCCCAAGGGTATTAGTGCTACGTGAAATGTAGATAGTCTTGTCCAGGATTTGAACTCAGGTCACTGTCTCCATTTCCTATGACAGTAACCATTACACCACGAATGCCTCATTATATGCACATCTGTGTGTGTGTGTGTGTATATATATATATATATATATATATGGTGAGGTGTTTTTGACAAGCAGTAAATTAAAAGATATAAAATTACATGATGAAATTATATGCATTAGTCTTCCAGAAAATAATATAATAGAAATGGATTCTGCTTCCCTGAGTGGCTTCAAAATGGTAGTGGTAAAATTAACAATAATGAATAAATGGACTTGACCTAATCATGAACCATAAAGAAAAGAAACCATTACAAATTGAATCTGTTGCAGGATAGTAGAGAGAGAAAAAGAGAGATCAACCATAAAAAGAATTCTGATTTAAACAGAAGATCTTCTCAATAGCTCATAGTAACTATAATAGCCAGACTAGAATGAGTTTTTCATAGAGTCAATTACATTGAACCCAAACTACTAAATAAGAAAAATTGACCTTTTCATTCTACTGAGGCTATGAAAATCCAAGTTGTTTTCTACTGAATTATTTGTTAACATGTACAAGGTCACTTCAGAAATAATCTAGCCATTTAATATTAAAAAAATTAGTCTCCCTAGGACAATAATGCCTCCATCAATCTTCAAAGTACACCCCAAGGAACTTCACATAATTATCCAAAAATTATTTCCATTTTTTAAAATCAGCCATAAAGCACTCTTTCTGGATACCCATTAGCTGCCCCATTACATTTTCCTTTATCTTGTCCATTGTCTGAAACCTTTTCCCTTACAATAGCCATAAATTGTAGGGACCCAAATCTGAAAAATAGAGAAGCTGACCAAGATGATAAAATCTTTTTTTCAAAAAACCCTGCATGAGACTTTATTGATCTACTCAGACTGGAGTTTATAACAGTAAGTGGCAGTTTGGCAAAATAGCATCTAATGTGTAAGCAGAGGTGTGTCATTGAATCTTTCCATATGGAAAAAATTACTCTAAGTGATATTCATCGACATTTGCTGAATGTTTATAGACACCAAACAGTGGATGTGAACACAGTCATTAAGAATTACAATTCCTCTAAGGTGATTAAGAATAAAAAAAATAAAGAGTAAAAATTTAGTTTTCTAATGTTTTTGCTTTTTCTCAAAGATGCTGCTAAGTATAAAGATCAGTCTATATAAATAAGGTATATATATATATCATAGGTTTTCATCTGTGTGTATATATATATATATATACACACACACACACACACACACACACACAGATGAAAACATGCAAGGTCTTCAAAGGATTTTTTTATTTATAGAATTATTTGCTAACATTAAATGTTTCAGTTTTTAGACTGTCATCAGGGCGTGTGAGTTATTAAATGAAATGAAAATGATGAAAAAGTTTTAAAACATTCTATTTCCATCGGTAGTGTTGTTTCAAATATTTGTGATTTAATTAACATGCCAAAATTTATCTAAAAAAATCACAATCACATTAGTCTATCTATGTTATTAATATAATTTAGTTCATATCTACCAATTATAAACATTTCATATCTATCCATCTTTATCAATGTTAGCATTCTTCTTTCAATCTCAGTCTGTTCAGTTCGACTACCTTATATATAAAAATGATAAAGCCAAATTATTTTAAATAAGTGATTTTGTAACTATTTAACATAAATCAGACCATATAAGTAGACAAACTGAAAAAAAATTGGGTTTCAGTTTAAAATGATACTAGATTCAATAATTTTCCAGCGTTTTTTTATTATGTATATAAACTAATATCATGGAATCTTTAAAATTAAAGTTATAATTAATTTCTAAAAAATGTTTGCCCAAAACATGATTTATGATTCTTTTTTAAATCTCTTGTGTGCTTGTAAAGTTGTTTACTGAGACTACAAAAAGATTCACCCACATAATTTTTGTTACAATCCAAACATGGAATTTCATATATTTCTGCTATAGATTCCATGTGGTTAATAATAGCGTGAAGCACATATTTATGCAAACTCTTCACATTTATATTTATCTTCTATGATATATATATATACATATATATATTATTTGCTGATAAAAAAAAATTTCTTACACTTAAACTGAACTTCATGCTAAATAACATCTTTGAAGTAAACTAAAACACTGAAAACTTTTTATAAAAATGTGTAAAGACAAATGCTCAAATCATTTATAAAGTCAAATGTTTATTGGACTGATCCCCCACTATAAATGTTTCAAACTGCACACAATGGCATCTCACTGTGGACTGAGTAACCCTATGAGAGAGTTTCTATTCAATCATGCACAATAAGGTCCCTCCTGATCAGATTCCAAATTATATCAAATATAACGTGTTTTTTATATATTCAAAATGAATAAATAGTATGCAGACAAACCCTGAATTTGCTTGAGTGCACTGTCACTAATATGCAATGCATTCTGATTTGATTTGGTTTGTTTTCATGGCATATCAACTATTTTAGGCTATTTAATGCCAAATCCTCTTTATACATATATATCAAATATATATGATTTGTAAACACATTTTGTTGATAACATTTTTAAACGAGCCTAAACTCATTCTCTTGCACACAATTAAATGTTTCGAAGTATTGCTATATATTACTAACAATTCATTTGAACATCAGTCATTTGTTTACACACAAATGACCAAACAGTTCTATTTCTAACAATTCAATTTAGTATAAGTCATTTGTTTGCATGCAGTTTAAATGTCAAATAGTTCTATTTGATCCATAGATAGGACCCTTTCAGGTGCTACCACTACAGACTAGAGAGGATCTTGGAATGATGGCAATGACAGAGTACTCTGTATTCCCCAAAGCTCCAGCATTACTGGAGCTTCCCCATCAGATTATTTAGTATCATATTCAGGACACACATGCAGAGATGCAGTCAGTGTATTCTACACCACCAACCAGCTGGGCTATCAGTGTTTTCATATCACTGAATATATGAGATGTGTCCTATGATCACACTATCTATTACCCTCTTTGGTCAAGTTACATTGCTTGATATATCAAACAATTATATAGAATATACAAGAAAGAGAAAAGCCTTGATGAATGCAATTCACATACTTAATTTGAAAGGATTAGAATTAGTATATAAGATGGATACCTATAGATTATATGATGAGGATTAGTTTCAGGTCACCTTTGAACAAGGTACGAATGTCTCTTTGGTATATCAGGAAATTACAAAACACAAACATAAGAAAAACTAGTGATATATAATTAGAGATGAGTATAATTCTTTTATCCATTGTATAATCACTTTCATGTACTTTTGAAAAGCATGTGACAAAAAGCTTTGCTGAATCTGTCTTCAATAAAACTACTTCTGAAGCCCATGGTGTAATAATTATTGTCATAGGAAATGAACAGTGACCAGAGTTTAAATTATGGTGTTCACACACACACATATATATATATATATATATATATATATTACATTTCTCTCACACTAATATATATTTCATTTAAATTACATTTATCTCACATTAGTGTAGATTCCTTTTTGGTAATATAAACATTTGCTTTCTGATGAGATACATTTATATTTATCATATTATATCAATCATTCTAACAAAACATCTTTTTTCATTCATATATATATATATATATATATATATATATATATATATGCAGTCACTAATTGTGTAATGGTTATCATCATAGGTAATGGGCCTGGCATCCTGGGATCAAATCCTGGAAAAGCTGTTTGCTAACACCCTTGAAAAGGTATAAATATAGTTTTTCTTCTTACAGCTATAAGTAAATAGTAGAGCAGACTCTGCTCTTTAACCTTGGTATGACAACCAGTCTAGGAGAAAAAAAACATTGAGTTCAAACCTGTTAAATTTTGCTTAAAAATTGACCATGTGTCACATCCTACTTTTGGAGGGAACGGTTACGGAAATATATACCATTATATTATTCCTAATTATGACAAATGTAATATCATTAAGGACTCTAGTTGATTATTTCATTTTACTGATAAATTGTGTGCTAGTTAAAAAGTGAGTTTGACTTCATAAGTGCAAGTTCATGTTGGAAAGCTCAAAGTGAGTGGATATTGTATGCATGTACATGTCAAGGTTTGTTTTTAAATTATTTGTGGATAAAATAGTAAAATAAACATTTGAATGATTTTAGAATGATGTGGCACAGCAAAGTTTTGTGTTTATGTGTTATTATCAGGCTGGTTAAGAAAATCATTAGAGTGAAATATATAAGAAGAGTCCTAAGATTCAAAGTTAGTTGAAGAGTTAGTGAGTTGGGTAGTTGGTCAGACAGTTCCAGTTTGAGACGAGTCAAAGACAGAGTCAGTTGGATGACAAGCAGCCCCAATTGAGGTGAGGCTTGGTTGAGGTGAGCCTTGGTTGAGGTGAAGAAGAAATGAAGTCTGTGGTTGTTGTCTTGCCTGCCTCGAATTAAACTTTCTGCCTCTCTAATGAACAAGTAATTCTTTTTAGTCTATCTTTCTCATTTCAGAATGAATACTGTAAAAGCAGTAGAGGTAATAAATTTTCCTATCTAGAGCAAACAGAGTTGCTTTGTATTTGTGTGCGTTATGACTTTACTTGACTGGTAATGTAACACTTACATTTACTGGATCCCATAGCGTTACACACATAACCATAAAACTGATTCTTGGGTTATTACAAATGGCTCAATAAATTCCATATTTATATATCTATGTTCAGGATTTGAACTTGCCTAGTTGAGTTCATTTTCTCTGTTGATATCCCTTACACCCCTTCTGCCTTCATTATACACACAAGATCTCCCTTACACCCCTTCTGCCTTCATTATACACACAAGATATCCCTTACACAACTTCCGCCTTCATTATATGCACAAGATACCCCTACACACATTTCTGCCTTCATTATACACACAAGACATTCCTTACACACCTTCTGCCTTCATTATACACACAAGATATCCATTATACACATGATATCCATTACACACACTTCTGCCATCATTATCCACACAAGATATCCCTTACACACCTTCTGCCTTCATTATAAACACAAGATATCCCTTACACCCATTTCTGCTTTCATTATACATACAAGACAAAAAGAGAAATTTCTGGAATTTTTGTTACCTGCCATGATATCTGCATTTGTCCTTTCATGCTTGTATTTGTATTCCAACTGGAATCCATATGTGACAGACGTATAAAACTCAGAAATTGGCATTTCATGTTTCAATTCAAATAAACCATCCTCAGATTCATTTTCTGTCTGGAACATCTTTAAAGAAAAAAAATGTCTATTATAAAAAAATACGGTTTTGCGAGCCTTAAAATTTAAGTCGTTCCTTGTCACTCTTCCACTTACTAACATTTTTCAAAAGTTTCCAACTCTCAGGGAACTTTTTCTTGCCCCTACAGTGAAAGTTCTTGTGGTTGACCCTTTGTTGGTGGTCACACAGC
Source organism: Sepioteuthis lessoniana (assembly GCA_963585895.1). Taxonomy (NCBI): domain Eukaryota; kingdom Metazoa; phylum Mollusca; class Cephalopoda; order Myopsida; family Loliginidae; genus Sepioteuthis; species Sepioteuthis lessoniana. The sequence goes on from OY757918.1 coordinate 84,525,116, forward strand.
CAGGCACTAGGTTCTCAGTTGGTCTATCTGCTTATGGAACATAATTCAACAAGAAATCTACAGCACAGAACTTTTTAATCATTCATAATACTTTCTCCATTGACTGTAGAAATCTTCTTGTGTTTCAATTGCATTTTTATCATTCTTGAAATAAAAAAGGTATAATATGCCCAAAATATTGCTTATTTTTTTCCTTTCATGTTAAAATGTTTCCACAGAAAAATCATCCTCAGACCCATTTTCAGCCTGGAACATTTTTAAAGAAAAAAATGTCTGAACAAATGTGAAGATCCTTTCACTTGACTGCAATTCTATGATATAGGATCAAAAGGATTGGTTGATTTTGAGGGCATGTCAACCCATCTAGGGTTATTTTATGCCTACAGGTTAGGGAATTGCATTCATCATACATTTATATTTACATTTTTTGTTAAGCGTTTTTTGCATCCAATTGTATAATATCAATGTTTGTTTTCCCTGTTTAATGGCATATTAACCTTTGTGCATTATTTAATGTCAAAGCTATCTTTACAAAAGAACAATACGGATACTATTTAACCTGTAGCTGGAGGAATAAGGGGGTTCATAATTTTCCCAAGGGTATTAGTCCAAAAGTGAACATAATAGCATGACTAGGTTAAAATTTGCTTACTTCAAGGTCACAGTTCAGCACTTAAGCCATTACACTTTAAATGATATCAAGTATGCCTAATATGAATAAGCTGTATAGTTTGAAGTATTTCTATCTAATACAAATAATCATATGGGTTTGAATAATTATTTCTATATAATAATAGTCATTTTTTGTGCACTATTAGATGATTTCCATTTTTCATAAAGTAGTATTTATATAAAATATGAAACTCGCCCTTCCAGTATGTATAAGCGGGCTTGCAGCCTCCCTGGTAAGGAGGGTTTGGGCGTGGCCATCACTATAATATTATAATAATATTATAATAATAAAATATTATTATAATAATAATTATAATAATATAATATTATAGCAACAGCCACGGTTTGGGAATAGTTGACACCAGACCTATTTTCCCCCCATCCAGTGTTAATAAATGTCTGTTTAAGTTTGGATTTCTGTTTTGTTGTTTTTCTTTCAAGACTTTTTGGCTATATCCTAACCATTCTTTTGTTATTTTGTAATACTTTGCTTATAATGACCAACAGGTCTTGCTTAGGGTAAGAAAAATATTTACTTTATGTTCATACCCTAATGCATGGATAAATGTGGCTTTAATCCTCACTATTCATCAGTTGAATGTGAATGTTATAAGTTATTTATGTATCTATCTTTTTCTATGTCTTAAATATAGTATTCTTATAAGGATTAACAACTATATATATATATATATATATATATATACACACACACACACACAAGGATGGGCTTAAAAGTTCATATGATGATGTCATATCTGCTATTGATAACTTTTTTCACCAAAGAGATCCAAGCATTGTAACACTGATAGAAGAAGTGGGTGGACCACAAGAGGAACTATGTTAAAAAATAAACCTCATCAAATATAATTTTCTTATAAGCATTGACAACTATATATATATATATATATATAAGGGTGATCTCAAAAGTTCATGTGATCACATCATATATGCAGTTGATGAATTTTTTGACCAAAGTGATCCAAGCACTGAAACACTGATGGAAGAAGAAAAATGTTGAAAAATAAATCTCATTTGGTTATGTTCCAGGAGAGTATCTTGGTCAGTCAATGAACTTTTCACCCAACTCTTGTATTGTTTTTATTGACTATTGTATATATTTTAACTGTCAAAGTTGCATGCCAAATCATTTTGTATAAATCATGTTTGTTAAGTCTTTACATGCCCTTTGTAATAAATATAGAATATTGTCATGTTAAAATATTCTCACCAGACTTGGTTGCCTCATATAGAGTAACGCTTATAGAACTAGGTTACTAGACCATTTTTAGTGAGTTTGATTCTCACTGTATTCCTCATATTTCTGACCTTGTACTAAACTAAGCAAGGCTTTGTAAATGACATCACCCTAGCTAGTTTTTCATAAAATTTAAAGTAGATAAAGTACCATAGTTACCTTACATAAAGCAAAATCAAATAAAAACAGAAATGTTCTTCACAGTTTACTTGGGTTTAGTTTCTTTGTTTGATGAATAATCAACCTTTGCGGTTTATTCAATGCCAAAGTCATCCTTATAGAAAAACAATACTGGTATTATTTAACCCATAACTATCGGGATAAGGAGGCGTATACTTTTCACAAGGGTATTAGTCTGAAAATGTATTAAAGTTGGTAACCTTAGTTGAGGGTGACCTCAAGGCTCCCCTTTCAATAGCTACCATACCTAGGTGTAGGGAAGAACACCATTCCATTCTCTGGATTGCTCCACTTTACCCTTGATTGATACTTTATAATGCTGAGTGTTAAGCAAGGTAGCATCAAGTACCATTTTATGAGTCTCCAGTATGACTCGACCTGTGATTGAACCCCAGTCTCCTGGACCATTGGCAAACACTCTACTCATTAGGCCAATGGCCTGATAACACAATTGGAGTTCAAACTTGCTATGATGTCACAGTACAGTACATAAGCCACTACACCATGAAAATTCCTCCTCTTCATTTGGACTGACCAAAAACTATATGAATTTATATATAAACATACATATATATATATATATGTGTGTGTGTGTGTGTGTGTGTTTGTGTGCATGTATACATTTACTAACCCCTCCGCACGAGCAGGATATGATACAAGGTCAATTTTTCAGTGGAATTAAACAGGTTTGAATTCAGAGTTTTCCTTCTGTTAGACTGGTTGCCTAACAAAGGCTAAAGAACTGAGTCTGTCCTATTTACCCATAGCTGGACTGAAAAGTGGTGATACAACGAAACAGTTTGCCTATGAGTGACAATATATTTGCTTGCCCCCAGTGGGTTAAGCACTCTAATGGGGGAATTTACTGGCTGCCACATACACTGAAATGTATTCGCTCTTCTCATGAATTCACCACTCCAGGTAGCTGATAATGTATATTTAAAGATATATCTTTAAAATCCCTTCACTTATGCTGAAAATTACAATGGCTCTGGGGTAAAATATCCGACTGATGTAAACTCAATGGGTTTTGATCTCGGCTTTAAGCATTTTATGGGTCTAGCCACACAGAACAGTTGTGATACAACAAAACAGTCTGTCTGTGGATGATTATATATATATATAGTACTGTAATAACATTTTTTACATTTATTTTGCTGTCATTTTGTTAATCTTACTACATTGCACTCAATCTGGTCATCCTGTGAATATCTTCAAAAGAGATCATTGATTGATTGGTTGGTGTTTTATGGCATATTAACCCTTGGGAGTTATTTAAAGCCAAACAATTATATATATATATATATATATATATATATATATGACTTGTATGTGTATAGTTTGTAGATAACTATTTTTAAATGAGTAAGAGGTCATTTGTTCACATGCAGTTGAAGGGTTTGAAGTATTGCTATCTAACATTAATAATTCTATTTAATATCAATTCTTTGTTTGCACACAAGTAAATGGTTTCAAATATTGCAATTTTACATTAGTAATTCTATTCATCAATTATTCATATCTAATACAAACACCCAGCTATGGGTTAAAGAGTATTATTGCTGTTTTTCTACAAGGATGGCATTTGGCATTTTTAAATAAACCTTGAAGGTTGATATGCCATTATACAAAAACAGTTAAACAAACAATTTACACATAGCTCAGATTGAATTGTCTCAGTCATTTAGAAAAATAGTTAAAAATTTAATCAGTTGGTTCCTAGGTGCTTAGATGCACACATTTTTCCATCCATAGAAAACAGGACCTGCTATCCAAATGTAGTTGGGCCATATGTAAGGAAATAAAGATGTTGTAGTTAAGAAGTAATAAAATAAGTGTGCACACAAAAGTGGCTTAGTATTTGATTTTTCCAATAACAAATGTCTCCATGTATGTTTCTTATGTTGCATATTGACCCTTGACCAAGCTGTCAATCAGAGATGCACTTGAGTAAATGAGTGGAAGAGGATCATGTGATCTAATCAGAAGTTTTACGTGTTATGAGGTGATATATGCAGATGTCAGTTGGAGTCAGTGAGGGCTGGGTCAGAGCCAGCTTGCAATCACAGAGAGCACAGCTCTGGGCGCCTGTAGCCCATACCAGACCTCCGGTTGAGCAACCCCGGCCAAGAAGCAGAAGAAGTGCTAAGTGGGGTCCTGAAGATAACACATTGTGCTATGGTCAAGAGAAGAAGTTATGGGTCAATATAGCAATCTGTCTAAATCTGTCCCTGTCTCTGTCCATCTGTCTCTCACATATCACAGAAGCTTCAACCCCTTTAGAGAATAAAGTACAAGGGTTATATTCTTATAAAACAGTGTTATGGTCATTCTTCATTCCATGTATCTTCCCTCGTTATGGTTATACAATACTTACAATGAAACAAAATGTGGCTTGCAACAAAAAGAAAGGAGATGGCTATCAAAAGAAACAACACAATGTGGGAGTCAAATTGATCATCACCATTATCTGAAGAAGAGACCTGAATATACAACCCTTTTTATTATTAGTTATTGGGTGTGTGTGTATATATATATATATATATATATATAAAATGTCCCAATTTCAAATACTGACCCTGACTTGAACTTTCACTTAAGGTGAGCTTAAAATCAAATACTGCTCATAACTTACACATGAAGTCATGAACATACTTGACATTGTGATTGTATTAATATTCTAGATTTAAACTGGCTTTTCTTAATAAGAGCATCAACCACTTAAAAAAAAACAACAACAAATGTTCTGGTTCAGTTTAAGTAATCACTTGCTCAAAATGTTTATACTACTACTACAGATATTGTGTGTGTGTATATATAAGTAAGTAAAGTTGGTGGCCGTAGTCAAGGGTGACCAGAGGGCTTCCTTTTCAATAGCTACTACACCGAGGTGTAGGAGAGGGTGCTACTCCTTTCCTTGGATTGCTCCACTTTACCCTTGATACGTACCTTATATTGCTGAGTGTTCAAGGAGGTATCAAGTACCATTTTAAAAGTCTTTGGTATGACACAACCTGCGATTGAACCTAGGTCTTCTGGACCATGGGCGAAAACCTGGATAAATTGTTATTACAAATTCATTTTGATGAAGAATATCATCATACTCTTTGTCTCATCAGATGACTTCACATGTTTAATCTGAGGTTGAAAAACAGCAAATATGGATTACAGTCTATATATATATATGTATGAAGGAAAAGAAGAAGAAGAAGAAGAAGAAGAAAAAAAAACCTATATAAATTTAAATTCTTAGGTGAAAGTAAAGGGGTTAAAACAATAAAGTATTAGAAAAATTAAGAAACCAGGGAAAGGTTGTTCCTGTAAATTAACCCATCCTAATTTGAACATTTGCTAGATTTTTCGTAGCAGGTGGAATTTTATGAATAATGTGAGCTTGTAAAGTAAACAATTATCTTCATATATTTTTCTGTTTACTCCTTTTACATATGTTAAATCCCTTAGATATCAGGACCATGTGGTGCTTATTGTCATAAGGTATGCTACTGTGCTGAGCTAATGACTTTGGCATTTTATTAAAAAGTTTCTGCAACAACTTATCTTTATAGAAAATTAAATAACATTCTTTCATTCAAATTATATTTTAAAAAGATTTCATAAAATTAAATAATGTTGGATGGGGTTTATTACAATTTGATTGTAATATTAATTTGTCTAAAGCAGGTTGTTGCTTTATTGTTAGTTATTTGAGATTAGTGTAGATTTCGAATTGTATTTATGGGATTTGATACTATCCATGGTTTGCTGAGGCTCTTGAAACATATCCTCTGTGGACAAGGAAGGACTACATAGAAACTATAAAAAAAAAAAGTAAGGTGCCTGTGTAGATAATAAGAACTGATTATTGAATTTACTACAGAGGTGCTTTGAAACAAATGTCTCAAAACTAATTAGGTGTTGTTGTTTTCATGGAAGTTACAGTCTAGTGTCAGTTTGATAGACAGATATGAGTTTCTTTGGAGGATTTTCAGCTTCACTATGAAGTGATATTTTGTTAACATTCTCATTATATATATATATATATATATAAGTAAAAGTAAGTAAATTTGGCAACCACAGTTGAAGGCGACCCGAAGGTTCTCTTTTCAATAGCTACTACACCGAGGTGTGGGGAAGGGCGCAACTCCTTTCCCTGAATTGCTCCACTTTACCCTTTATATGTACCTTATAATGCTGAGTGTTAAGCAAGGAGGTGTCAAGTACCATTTTTGAGTTTTTGGTAAGACTCGACCTAGGATTGAACCCTGGTCTCTCAGGCCATTGGTAAACACTCTACTCACTCGGCCATATATATATATATATATATATATATATATATATATATATATATATATATATATATATATATATATATATATATATATATATATATATATATATATATATATATATATATATATATATATATATATATATATATATATATATATATATATATATATATATATATATATATATATATATATATATATATATATATATATATATATATATATATATATATATATATATATATATATATATATACACATACACACCTTTCTATGATAATTCATGCCAACAAGTTCCATTATCATTTTAAAAACAATTTAGTAGTCTTTAATGAAGCTATATAGGCAAAACAAGTCATCATCCAAATAAATTGATTTTAACAACTTGGTTTTAAATTTGAAATCATATTTTTAAGCCTTATCGTCTGACATCTTTCTCGAGATTATTGATCAATCATTAGAGTGAATTAAAAGTTTGAGTGAGATTTGTTTAATAAATCCTATATATATATGTCTAAATATTAAAAAAGTATTTACTAGTGGACTATTCAGCTGTTGACTGCTGCTTATATTTCCTCAATATGTGTGCAGTATGGTCATATTTGCATAGCACATATGTGTGTATGCGAATATGCGTATCTGTAAGCCAGCGGTGTCACTTCATTAAAATGTCCCTGAATAATGTTCTTCCAGCCACCACGCAAAAATATGATAAAAGAAATTATTCTAATTTGGCAATGATCTAAATGTTGCTTTCCTTTTTCAGTATTTTATTTCACCATAATAACATTTTGTGTTCACCATGTCATCAGGGCTTAGAATACAGTGACTGTATTGTCAGCAGAGGAGTAAGACTCTTTCATCTACCAAAAAAAGGGAGTGTCCTGATGATGACACTAAACTGTAGCCAGTGATAAAACTCCAGTTTTGGAGCTCTGTGGAGTATTAAGTGACCACTACATTATCATTACTGCTAGGTCCACCCTAATCCAGCATGTTTGCACCTGTTAGGGTCCCATCTATGGGTTGAATAGATTTGTATGAGAATTATTAGTATTAGATAGGAACACTTGAAACCATATAACTGTGTGCAAACAAATGATCATTAAAAAAATAGAATTATTAATGTAAGGAATACTTGAAACCATTTAACTGTATATAAATTATTTATGTTAAGAACAGTTATTTAAAGCTATAATTGTTTACTAAAGATTGTAATTATTAGTTTCTTGAAATCATATAATTGCTTGTATATTATTGTTGTTAGATAGGAATATTGATACCATACAACTGTGCGCAAACAAATGATTATTATTAAGAAGTAATAGTTACTTTAAACCATACAATTGTGTATTAGATAGGAATATTGACACCATCAGCTCATTGGTCTCGTGGCTAGAGTGTTTGCCAATGGTCTGGGAGACCTGGGTGCAGTTTGCGTCATACCAAAGACTTTAAAAATGGTACTTGATACCTCCTTGCTTAACACATAGCAATATAAGGTACGTATCAAGGGTAAAGTAGAGAAATCCAGGGAAAGGAGTAGCACCCTTCCTTACACCTCAGTGTTGTAACTATTGAAAAGGGAGCCTTCTGGTCACCCTTGACTATGGTCGCCAACTTTACTTATAACTGTGTGCAAACAAATGATTATTATTAAGTAGTAATAGTTACTTTGAACCATATAATTGTGTATTCGATAGGAATATTGACACCATATAACTGTGTGCAAACAAATGATTATTATTAAGTCGAAAGAGTTACTTTGAACCATACATAATCATATAATTAGATAGGAATATCTAATACCATATAACTGCAGGGATATTATTTGTGTTATATTGGAATATCTAAAAATGATTAATGATTATTATTAAGGTCAAATAAAAATTGCAATTAAAAAGAATAATAATTGCAATGGAATGTTGAAAATATACAAGAGTGAACTAGAAGTTTTGCAATATTTTGGTACATGCTGGTTTGTGGCATGAAGTCATGGTAGGTCTCTACTATGGTTGCTAGTATTGTGGTAGATGGTGTGTCGACATGTGTATTGCTTTACTCTATGAGTGATTTGTCAGATGAACGTGCAATGCAATGTAGTCTAATTTGAGAACTTAAATTTTCTGAGTTTAAACTGGACTATAACACTGCTGAAGTAATGAAAAACATTTGTTATGCAAAAGGAGAAAGCACAGTTGATCACAGTACAGCAAGAAATTTTGCTCAGATTACAAGAATCCTGATGATCTGAGAGCCAGATAGGCACGAAGTCATGCTTCAAGTCATAGAGGTAAATCCAGTGAGTAGTACTCCAAGGGTATCAGGCAAGATCGACATCTTACAACTCTTGGGAAAAGGACCCAGTCCTGCTGAATTGTACTTCATGCTACCAAAAAATTGCAGAACTTTTGACTCACCCTCATAGTTATTACTGTAATCAAACATTTACAAATGAATCGAATTTCAGCATTAAAAAACCCATCAGGAGTTGATATGCAGTTAAACAAGTAAACCAAACTAAATCAACTGTAATGATATGGAAGTGTCTCTCTAACAGCTCGCTTATGTATATATTACAACAGAGAGAAAGACAGACATATAACATGCATTCTCGCTTTTCTGTTTTTAGATTATAGCTCTTTTAACTGACAATGCTTCAGTAACAAAGAACATGGTGTAGAAAGGCCGACAAAATTTATGGTGCTGGTATGGGATCTGAGATTTACCTATCAAATCAGTCTGTGTCAAGTGACCCAGACATGTACCAACAAGAGATGACCAACATAAAGGACACCTTCAGAAGAACCAGTTAACCTTTAAACATACTACTAACAACAATTACAAGTAAACACATAGATTTAGAAAACACCAGAAAACTGCCATGGCCACTCAACCACATATCAGATTCTTCTTCTTTGTTTAATAGCATATCAACCTTCGTGGGTTATTTAATACCAAAACCATCCTTGTAAAAGGACAGCAGTGATACTATTTAACCCATAGTTAGAAGGATAAGGAAGTTCATATCTTTCCCAAGAGTATTAGTTTGAAAGTGAACATAATAGTACGATTGGAGTTAAAACCTGTTTACTTCGATGTCGCAGTCCAGCACCTTAGGCATTACGCTACAAAGACTTCCCCACTATTTATCAGAAACATGATTTGAAAAAAAAAAAGATCCAGACAATGCAGCCTGTACAACACCAGGAAAATATTCAAATGTTGTTCAAACCTATATAGTCACATCACAAAAGTAAAACCACCACTTGAAATGGAGGAGTCTCCTATGGTATAGGGCTAACATTCTGGAATGGGACATTGTGGTAAGCAAGTTCAAACTCCAGTCACGCTTTTACATTCACTTTCAAACTAATACCCTTGGAAAAAGTATGAGCCCTCTTTATTCTCTCCCCACCCCAGCTACCAATTAAATAGTACCACTACTATTCTTCTACAATGATGACTTTGGCATTAAATAACCCATGAAAGGTGATATGCCATGAAACAAAACAAAACAAAACTACTAGAAGGAAATATGACTAAGTACAACATTCTATGCAGTTGTGGTTAGGGTACAGCTGCCTTTCAAAATAAGACATAAAAAAATCAGAAAAACTGTAAGGGTTGAGTCTATATGCTCTTCTGCCCCTGGGGGCATGTGTTGGTATGAGCATATCTTTATATGTAGACATACATTTAGGTGTAGCATATATGTACATAAATGCATACAGGTGCAAGTATATCTGTATGGATCTATGTAAGCATAGACAGGCAGGCATATATGTATGTACATGGATGTGTGTATAGTCATGTCAAAAGGATAACTAAACAAGTTAGCAGATTTTGATAAATGATAAAATAGAGAATGATTACTTAATGGAAAAGAAAAGGTCATTGTTTTAATATCTGTAATAAATTGAAGTCTTCAGTCCTAGTATGGTCAGATCAGTAGATAAGGATATTATACTTTTAAGGTATTTTAGTTCTGGGAGGTTCATGTCAACCATTGTTGATTTATTTAATGTCAAAGTCAGTTTGTCTTTTTTTTTTTTTTTGCAAGCAATTATATGGTTTTAAATACTCCTATCTAATACAAATAATTTGCAAAGTTATATGATTTCAAATATATCAAGTTCCAAGGAACTATTCTTAATATAAATAATTTATAAACAGTAATATAATTTCAAGTATTCCTATTTAATACTAATAATTTATAAAGTTATATGATTTCAAATATATCAAGTTCCAAGGAACTATTCTTAATATAAATAATTTATAAACAGCAATATAATTTCAAGTATTCCTATTTAATACTAATAATTTATAAAGTTATATGATTTCAAATATATCAAGTTCCAAGGAACTATTCTTAATATAAATAATTTATAAACAGTAATATAATTTCAAGTATTCCTATTTAATACTAATAATTTATAAAGTTATATGATTTCAAATATATCAAGTTCCAAGGAACTATTCTTAATATAAATAATTTATAAACAGTAATATAATTTCAAGTATTCCTATTTAATACTAATAATTTATAAAGTTATATGATTTCAAATATATCAAGTTCCAAGGAACTATTCTTAATATAAATAATTTATAAACAGTAATATAATTTCAAGTATTCCTATTTAATACTAATAATTTATAAAGTTATATGATTTCAAATATATCAAGTTCCAAGGAACTATTCTTAATATAAATAATTTATAAACAGTAATATAATTTCAAGTATTCCTATTTAATACTAATAATTTATAAAGTTATATGATTTCAAATATATCAAGTTCCAAGGAACTATTCTTAATATAAATAATTTATAAACAGTAATATAATTTCAAGTATTCCTATTTAATACTAATAATTTATAAAGTTATATGATTTCAAATATATCAAGTTCCAAGGAACTATTCTTAATATAAATAATTTATAAACAGTAATATAATTTCAAGTATTCCTATTTAATACTAATAATTTGCAAAGTTATATGATTTCAAATATATCAAGTTCCAAGGAACTATTCTTAATATAAATAATTTATAAACAGTAATATAATTTCAAGTATTCCTATTTAATACTAATAATTTATAAAGTTATATGATTTCAAATATATCAAGTTCCAAGGAACTATTCTTAATATAAATAATTTATAAACAGTAATATAATTTCAAGTATTCCTATTTAATACTAATAATTTATAAAGTTATATGATTTCAAATATATCAAGTTCCAAGGAACTATTCTTAATATAAATAATTTATAAACAGTAATATAATTTCAAGTATTCCTATTTAATACTAATAATTTGCAAAGTTATATGATTTCAAATATATCAAGTTCCAAGGAACTATTCTTAATATAAATAATTTATAAACAGTAATATAATTTCAAGTATTCCTATTTAATACTAATAATTTATAAAGTTATATGATTTCAAATATATCAAGTTCCAAGGAACTATTCTTAATATAAATAATTTATAAACAGTAATATAATTTCAAGTATTCCTATTTAATACTAATAATTTATAAAGTTATATGATTTCAAATATATCAAGTTCCAAGGAACTATTCTTAATATAAATAATTTATAAACAGTAATATAATTTCAAGTATTCCTATTTAATACTAATAATTTATAAAGTTATATGATTTCAAATATATCAAGTTCCAAGGAACTATTCTTAATATAAATAATTTATAAACAGTAATATAATTTCAAGTATTCCTATTTAATACTAATAATTTATAAAGTTATATGATTTCAAATATATCAAGTTCCAAGGAACTATTCTTAATATAAATAATTTATAAACAGTAATATAATTTCAAGTATTCCTATTTAATACTAATAATTTATAAAGTTATATGATTTCAAATATATCAAGTTCCAAGGAACTATTCTTAATATAAATAATTTATAAACAGTAATATAATTTCAAGTATTCCTATTTAATACTAATAATTTATAAAGTTATATGATTTCAAATATATCAAGTTCCAAGGAACTATTCTTAATATAAATAATTTATAAACAGTAATATAATTTCAAGTATTCCTATTTAATACTAATAATTTATAAAGTTATATGATTTCAAATATATCAAGTTCCAAGGAACTATTCTTAATATAAATAATTTATAAACAGTAATATAATTTCAAGTATTCCTATTTAATACTAGTAATTTATAAAGTTATATGATTTCAAATATATCAAGTTCCAAGGAACTATTCTTAATATAAATAATTTATAAACAGTAATATAATTTCAAGTATTCCTATTTAATACTAATAATTTATAAAGTTATATGATTTCAAATATATCAAGCAATTATAAGGTTCCAAGTGACTAATTATCATAAACCTTCAGAAACAATTATAGCTTCAAGTAACTATTCTTAATACAAATAATTTACACATGATAATATGGTTTCTAGTATTCTTATCTTATACTAAAAATTTCCAAATAGACCTATCCAATGCTTATAAGCATTACCACTCCAGGTTAGAGTCGGAATAATAGCAATGAAGGAGTACTCCACACTTTCCAGGGCTCTATAACTAGAGTCGAACCACCATATGCAGTTTAGTATCATACTTAATGTATTATTATTTTTATCATTAAGGGTTTTTGGATTATTGTCTTCATCTTTATTGTTATTTCTACAATGTTTCGCCTGATATGTCCTCCGGCCTTCTTCAGGAACTCATGAACCTTCACAGAACTTTGAACTACATCCTTTATTGAATCCATGCCATGTGTCCAGCAGTGGTTAACATGTTGGACACATGGCATAACAGTTATAGGCGTTGGTTCCTTAAGCTTCTAAGGAGACAATCATTTGGAGGTTGCAGGTTCAATCCTGACTACAGGCGAGTAACAATACAGGAATACTTAACACTTGTACCCAGTTATGGCTAAAGGAATCAGAACAGACGACCCCCATAGATTCAATAAAGGACGTAGTTCAAAGTTCCGTGAAGTAGAGATATCTCTAACCCTGCTATTAGTCTCCATTTATATGTGCAATGGGATGGTTTTATATTTCTACTAACTGTTGACTAACTGGCCTTACTATTGGTGCCATGTATTCTAGTACAACCTGACCCAAGTTATTTGGAAAGGAGATGGACACTACTAAATAACCCTAATTACTTATGGCCCAGTCAGCTGGGGCTGTAGAATACACTGACTGCATTGCTGCAGAGGGGTAAGACTCCTCCAAGGGGTGTCCTGATATGACACTAAACAATCTGATGGTGAGGCTCTAGTAATACTGGAGCTTTGGAGAATGCAGAATACCTCTTCGTTGCCATTGCTCCCAGGTCCACTCTGGCCTGAAATGGTAGCACCGATAGAGTTCTATCTATGGGACAAATAAAACTGTTTGATATTTAAACTGTATGCAAACAAATAGTTTAGGCTAATTTGAATTGTTTGAAATAGAGCTGTTTTTACAATTAACTGTGTGTAAACAAATGACTGATGTTTAATTGAACCGTTAGTGATACATAGCAATTCTTGGAACCATTTAAGTTTGTAGACTTATGCTAAAATGAATTGTTAGTGATAAAATTGTTTGATCATTTAACTGTGTGTATTTATAAAATGTGCTTACAAATCATATATTTAATGTATATGTAAAAACAGGATTTGGCATTAAATAACTAATAATAGTTGATATGCTATAAAACCCAATCCAACCCAACCTAATTGCCCAACAGATACCATGAAAAGAAATTATGTGACTTGTCTTCATGTATATGTGCAATGGGATAGTTTTGTATTTCTACTAACCATTGTTGTGTTCAACAGTGGATCGTTGATTAACTTGCCTTAATTGGTTTGTGTTTTTTTTTCATTTTAGTAATTGTTGTAGAGTTGTGATGTTTGCTGCCAATGTTTTGGTCAATGTTCCTTTTTAAATTGCAGGTGTCAAGAGTTAACAGAATAAAGTCACATGACCACCTTACCTACACTTAACAAGTAAGTGTTTTGCTATTTTGTGCAGAGAGAGAGAGAGAGAGAGAGAGAGAGAGAGTGCAGAAAGTAAGATAATGAGTAGAGAAAGGGTGGAAAGAAAAAGCAGAAAGATAGTGAATCGAGTGCGAGAGTGCAGAAAGTAAGATAATGAGTAGAGAAAAGGCAGAAAGAAAGATAATAAGGAGAGAAAGAGAATGCAAAAGAAAGATGATGAGTAGAGAAAAGGCAGAAAGAAAGATAATAAGGAGAGAAAGAGAATGCAAAAGAAAGATGATGAGTAGAGAAAAGGCAGAAAGAAAGATAATAAGGAGAGAAAGAGAATGCAAAAGAAAGATGATGAGTAGAGAAAAGGCAGAAAGAAAGATAATAAGGAGAGAAAGAGAATGCAAAAGAAAGATGATGAGTAGAGAAAAAGAGAATGGAGAATGGCAATAGGTTTGGTTTGATTAGTTTTATGACATGTCAACCCTTCTTGGGTTATTTAATACTCAATTCAGTGTCTTTCACAAGCAATTATATGGTATCAAGTGACAATACCAATTAATAATTATAGCTTCAAATAACTATTAATAAAAAATGCCTTGTCAACTACATCTCAGTAAAAGAGTAAAAACCCTACCCTTAACGAGTGTCTTCAATAAGACACTAAACCATCAGACGGAGAGATTTCAGTTCTGGAGCTTTGGGAGAATGTGGAATACCCCTTCATGGTAATTACTCCCAGGTCTACTCTGACCCAGTGTAGTAGTACCTGTTAGGGTTCCATCTATTGTTCAAATAGAACTGTTTAATAATTTACTATTCTTGAAACCATTTAACTGTGTGTAAACAAATGAGCTTTGGCTTGTTTAAAAATGTTACCAAAAAACTATTCATTTACAAATCATATATAAACAGGATTTGGCACAAGGGTTGATATGCCATAAAACACAACCAAACCAAACCAAACCAAACTAATTTTGAAAAATTTGCACACAGTCATATAGTTTCAAGTATTCCTAATATTAATAATTTGCAAGCAATTATATTGTTGGTTGGTTTTGAGGCATGCCAACCTTTATTGGATTATTTTATGATGAAGTTAGTTTGACAGTCACAGTCTCCACTTATATATAGCACAGAAATCTATCTTAACAATTTTAAACAGGTCACCACTTAGTTGCAATATCAATTTTTTAAGAGCCAATGTATTAATAAAGTTCACAATCATTTTAAATAAGTAACCACTTTATACTTAGTTGCAATATTAATGTTTTAAGAGCAAATATGTGAATGCATTGCCAAATCATTCCTCAAACAGATCTATTTAATCCATAAATGAAACTCTAACAGGTAATATCATTCTGTATCAGAGTGGATTCGGGAATAATGGCAACAAAGGGATAATGCTATTACTCAAGAAGTAGAGCCTCACCACCTGATCCAGTTTCGTGTCATACCCAGAACATTTGGAATAGAGAGAAATAGGTAGAATAATGAAAGAAAAAAAGAATGCTTTTTAAATAGAAAGGCAGTGAGGGGGGAGAGAGAGAGAGAGAAACTGTAAATCAATAAAAAAGAGAGGTAGGAGGCAAAATGAAAAAAAAAACAAGGATAGGAGACAAAAGTAAAGAGAGGAGAATGATTGGTAAAGAAAGAGATAAATAAATGTGCTTTTGACTTGCTAATAGCTTGGTCAACATTTCTATTCAATTTCAGGTGTCAAGTTAGTATTCATTAATTAACTACTAACTTGCTTGTTAATCTAATACCAGCCAGAATTATTCAAAGGGAAAACTGAAAAATTTTCATGGAGGCCTTATAAAACTTATGTATAAAAAATAAGATTACTATGTATAGTTATTATATATAAAAAGATTTTCATATGTTCTGTGGCATTTGTGGGACATTTAAAAGACCAAAAATATAGATGTAGTAATTTTTATAAAAATCACATAAATGGTATAATGGTGCCTACTGGTAATTGTCTATTAACTTCCTTATTAAGAAGTAATAAAAGAACAGTCTTGTTCATTGCAGATATCTGCTATGCTCAGTTTAGTTTGGTGTGTCATAATGGCATGCCAACTCTCTCTTGGCATCATCCCTACCAGCCATCACTCTTGAAAAGTCCTCTAGATGGCATCCAGTGCCTGCACAGAGTGGGTGAATGCAAGTTTTTACAGGTCAGCTAAAACTCGTGTGTTTATGAGTAGGAGTCTATGGATTAGTCTGGAACAGTTTGGTTTATATGTTTAATGGCATATCCACTCCTTATGGGTTATCTACAGCTTGAATTTGATTAATTTCTACGTGTTTGAGTGTTTGATTATAATCCTATTTTAATTACACTTTTTATTTGTTTATGATCCTTTGTTTGCATGCAGCTATATGGTTTCAAGTATTCCTTCCTATCTAATACAAACAATTTTCCAACAGATCAATTTGACTCATAGATGAGATACTGATAGGTACTAACACTCTGGGTCAGGGTGGACCTAGGAGTAATGACAATGGTTAGAGAGGGGTACTCCACAACCCTTTGATTTCCAGAACTGGAGCCTCAAGATTATATACAACTTGATGTCATATGCTGAAGATCTCCTTTTGGAGGAGGAGGATCTTACACCACTGCAGAAGATAGAGTTAGTATATTCTAAACACTGCTGACAAAATAGATTAATCTAATACAAAGCCTGAATATAACAACAGATGGTTGAACTCACTCGATAAGTAAATGTCTAAAAGAATAGTTGTTAACTACTGCTTTTGGTCAAGCACTCAGAATATTGATGAAATATATATATTCTTTTACAAAGCTTAGGTCATCTAGTACACAACATAAGATAAGGTTACCAGTGAAGATCAAACTCATTATTTTAGATATGGTCTACATAATTAACTTCCTAACACTTACTCCGTAGAAAATATTTGATGTTTGTTCAGAATAACTAACAGATGAAAATTTCTGTGTTAATGAGTGGAAAAAAATATTATATAGAAATGTAATTGTTACAATCATGATTTTGTGTCGAATCCAACCTGGTGGGAGGTACAGATGAACATCCTTACACCCATGATCCTTGTGTAGAATTCTACCTGGTGGGAAGTACGGATGAATATCACTCATATTCATGATCCCGATAAGACTAA
Source organism: Sepioteuthis lessoniana (assembly GCA_963585895.1). NCBI lineage: Eukaryota > Metazoa > Mollusca > Cephalopoda > Myopsida > Loliginidae > Sepioteuthis > Sepioteuthis lessoniana. The sequence goes on from OY757918.1 coordinate 84,542,636, forward strand.
GTATTAGTTATTGTCTTCATTTTCTTTATGAATTTCATTGATATCACTTGGACAAGGAAATTTTTTTTCTTAACCACATGTATGCATATGCTCTCCAACCCAACTAATTTTGTGTTGCAAGCAGCCTCCCCATGAGGAGGTAGTTAACAACTGATTTGCAGCCCAAGTGGAACAAAAGTTGCAGTCTGAGGTTTTCTTTGAAAAAATTATTTTTGCTATGAATTTATCACCTGATAATTCTATGATGAGCAAATATATAAATTTGGTGGTATAACCATTATTAGTCTATGAAAAACAAAAATGACATTAAAAGAGAAAAATAAACAGTGTTCAATACACAAGATAAGTATAATTAATATAATACCATAAAAACGTAAAAGTTCATTCTTTCCAGAACTCTGACTTTTACAATCAGATGATTGTCAAGTGAATAAAACCGGATAATCGACTGTTCATGAAACTCAGTATAGTGAGAAATGTAAACGTTCAAATTGTGAAGATGTCAAGAACAGACTCAATAAGAAAGTGAGTTTTTTATCCTATCAACCAGATGAATGCAGCAAAAAGTCTTTTTTAAGGTGGGTCTAGAGACAGGGTCATAACCCAAACACACCTGGCATTCCCAAAAATGTCTCAAGCCCAGTTGGCATTCCCTTAAAAAAGGGTACCTCAGGAACCAGGCAATAAACCTAGCCTGCTCTCTCAAGAGGATTAGAGCCTGGGAGGATGACCCATGAGGCTTGAGGAATATATCAGTATCAGCCATATGACGTGAATGCTGGGCTTCACTAGCACCCACATCAGGAAGCTTCAACTGACAACAGCCAGAGACAAACACACCTGACTAGATCTGTGTTGCCAAACCATGACCAGCCGGTTTAAAAAAATTTTTTTACCTCCAAGCTAAACCTCAGAAGCCATGGAAAGCAGCATAGTGGATGTAAAGCAAGGCGGATGAACCCAGCATTGGATCAACAGCATGCTTCACCTGATGCTGGGCAGACAAACACCATAGGACAACAGCCAGGATCATTAAGGGTGGTGTCTATTGATGAGGTAAAAAAAAATACAGTCATCAAGAGATTACCTTGACTCTCACTCAAAACATATACAGATATATCAAATATACATATACGTATATGATTTGTAAACACATTTTGTTGATAACATTTTTAAATCAGCCTGAGCTCTTTTTTGACCAGAGTTAAATGGCTTTAAGTATTGCTATATAACAGTCACAATTTAAAATCAGTCATTTGTTCACATACAATTAGTTCTATTTGATCCATAGATAGGAACCTATCAGGTTCTACCACTACAGGTCAAAGTGGACCTGGGAGCAATGACAATGAAGGGGTACTCCATTATTTCCCAAATCTTCAAGGCTGAAGCCTCACCATCAGATGGTTTAATATCATATCCAGGACACTCATTGGAAGGAAAAAAATGAATAAAATCTCTCTTTCAGTTAAATTTCAGAATTAAGCATTCTGACAATTTACACAAATTGCATTTATCTTACATTAATGTAGATTCATTTTTGTTTAGATTTCTTTGTTTTTGATAGCATATCAACCTTTTTGGGTTATCTAATGCCAAAATCAACTTAGTAAATGAGCAGATATAGCACTATTTAACCCATAGCTGTGGGAGATGAGGGTGTTCATATTTTTCTAAAAACTATTAGTCTGAAAAGAATGCAATAGCTTGACTGGAGTTTGAACTTGCTTAATAATATTTAAAAGTCCAACATGTTAGTCACTATGCCACAAAGACTCCTTGATTCATTTTTAAAAATAAAATCATTTGCTTTCTGATGATGTCAGACCTCTGGCAAAACAAATAAATAAAAAATAAATAAATATATGTATATATATATAAAATAAATAGATACATAATAAATAAATGAATACATTTTTAGTCTATGTCATAAGTGTTTTGGTTTTAGGTTGGACTTGGTAGATAAATTTACCAAAATTGTCCCAAGCACTTTCAGACCTTTCATAGGCCATCATCAGGGGTTGTTTGCAAGTGTAAAGATTGTTTTGTAAAAAGTTCTTTTAAAGTTTTTTAAAACATTGCAAAAATTGTGTAAACATATAGTTGGATTAAACTGAGATGCTGATGACATCGAATGAATTTAAAACCGAATGCTATCAACAGAAATAGAATATTTTGTAAAGAAATAGAATATTTATAGTTTTTTTTCACTTCATTAATAACTTATAAAAGATAAATGAACAAAAGGTATTTCAAAATGTTGCTATTTTCAAAGTTATTTCTATTAATTCTATTTTTTTTTTTTGTTTTTATATGTAAGGCTTCTAGGATTCATAGTCATGTCTCATTGATTCCATGTGCTAAAAAAAAACTATCTTTACACTTGCAAACAACTCCTGATGATAGCCTATGAAAGGTCTGAAAATGTTGTATTTTGACCTTTGCCATTCCAAGGTGATGCACCGGAAGGAAGTGACACATTCCAATGGCAGTTATGAGAGGAAATTGCGTAGGCGTGCTTGGCTGAAGAAATGGGACAAGGTAAAAAATCCCATGGTACACTCATAGACTGATACACCGGAAGAGAGTGACCTCTGAACTGCATGACAGTTATTTCCGCAAGATGACGATCAAACATGCCATTCCAAAGATTGAGTGGGCGATTGAGCAGGCGTTGAACTATTATATAACTCAGTCAAGACAGAAGTCAGACAGTTAGAGAACAGTGGGAGTTATAGAGACGAGATGTGGTAGGGAAAGCCACACCAGGCCAAAGGGGTCCTCGGGGCCCCTGATGAGTTGGGGTCCAGTGAAGTTGGTGATAAGATGCAGTAAAGAAAGCCATCATCCAGCAGAGAGCTGGGCCCCTGGGCCTCCGGTTGAGCAGCCCTGGAGAACGAGAAAGACACAACACTCACGGCCATAAGAGTGGGGGTCAATATATTGCAGTTCTGTTCGGTCTTCAACTCCCTCTCACAGTAAAACCTTGAATAACCTTTTCGAACCCTTACAATAAAGTGAGAGGTTACATATTTTTCTAAAGAAGTCTTCGCTCATCCTTTATCCTTGTGTCATTGTGAAATATTCTGCATGCATATGCATGAATCTGCATATGACTATATAACAAAAACACTCGGGACAATTTCGATAAATTCATTTACCAACTCCTTTATTTCCTTTGATTACAAAGGAGAGCATAAAGTTCTGAGGTTTTTTTGGTGGGGGGCGGTCATGTCATATGTATTTTCTAAGAGGCCCTAGCTAGCCACATTCGCCAACCCTTTCATCGATACAATATATAAGCAGCCATCCTTTACCAACTCCAACCTAAAACATCCTTCACCAACTCCAACCTAAAACCAAAACACCTGTTGAGAAACTTGAAAGGATCCTAATAAAATTATATGGACAAAATGAGCTTTTATTATATAACCAAACATGCTTAAATGAAGGACTGCTGCCTAACCTGATACACACACATTTTTGTCAAATTTCTCTCACACTAATATATATTATATATAAATTACATTTATCTCACATAATTGTAGATTCCTTAGAGTAATTGAACCATTTGCCTTCTAATTATATATATATCATTCTAATGATATTAGATCTCTTGCAAAACATCTTTTCACACACACACACACACACACACACACACACACACACACACACACACACACACACACACACATAAGTACTTATGGTGTAATGGTTATCATAGTAGGGAATGGGCACAGTGACCCAAGTTCAATTTCTGGATGAGGCTGTTTGTATTTCACAATGCTAATACTCCCAGGAAAAATATGAATCCAACTATTCTCCATCCTGCTATGAAAAAATAGTAGGGCAGACTGGGCTCTTTAACCTCAGTATGGCAAATTGTCTTGGAGAAGGAAAAACTTTAAATATTCAAACTTGTTAAACTTCACTTTAAAAAATTGACCTTGTATTACACTCTGCTCATGCAGAAGTGTTGGTGTCCCATTGGCATAAGGTTAGAGTGTTCACCAGTGGTCTGGGAAACTGGGGTTCAATCCCAGGTCGAGTCATACCAAAAACTCAAAAAATAGTATTTGATGCCGCCTTGCTTAAAACTCAGAATTATAAGGTATGGATCAAGGGTAATTAGAGCAATTCAGGGAAAGAAGTAGCACCCTCCCCAACACCTCAGTGTAATAGCTATTGAAAAAGGAGGCTTCAGTTCACCCTCAACTATGGTTGGCAAACTTACTTATATACAAGATGAAAAGATAGGAAAATGAGGTTGAAATACTATTAATATTTATTTTATATATATATATATATATATATATATATATATATATATAAAATAAATATTAGTAGTCCTCCTTTTATCAGCAATTTTTCTTTTTATGGCTTCAACTCCCAGCTGTCAACACCAAAAATAAACTAACAATTCATCAATGCAAGAATAGTGATGCTGGCATTTTGGATATACCAAAAAGAAGCCATAAAGGGTTTCTTTTGTGAAAAAGTGAATGTTCTCAACCAAAGGAAAGAAAAAAATCTTATGCTTATGTTGCTATGGTAAAAACAAATCTATCCATCACATAACTTTTACAACTATATCTTGTTATTATTATTCCATTCTATTAAAAGTTGGGTGGGGGAGTCCCCATGGTGTAGTGGGAAGGGAGTCTCAGTGGCATAGTGGCTAACATATAGGACTGTGACAATGTAGTGAGTTCGAACTCCAGTCATGCTATTATACTTATACACTTGAGAAAGGTATGAACCTTCTCTCCCCACAGTTATGTGCTAAATAGTACTACTATTGTCTTTCTATAAGGATGGTTTTGGTATTAAATAACCCAGAGAAGTTGATATGCCATTAAACAAAGAAAGAAATCAAAATATATTACAAGGGAGTCCCAACGGTGTAGTGGCTCACTTGCTGAACCATGACATCATAGTGAGTGAGTTAGAATTCCAGTTGCTCTATGACATTTACTTTTGAACTAATACCCAGAGGAAAGGGATGAACCCCCTTATCCTCCCAGCTATGAATTAAATAGTACCACTATTGTTCAAGGATGGATTTGGGATTAAATAACCCAAGAAGATTGATATGCCATTATACAAAGAAACTAAACCAAACCTATAACTAGTTATTGTTGTTAACCTATCACAGTTCCAAATTTATAAATTAGCTTTTATCACAGGTATATATGTATAGGGTTCAATAAGCGCTGTATATCATATTGCATGTGGAAAATAGAAGGGCAGACTGGGTTCATTATCCTTAGCAAATCAACCAATCTAGGAGAAAGAAAATTCTGAAATTTGAACAAGCTGTTCTCTGCTTAAAAATCAACCTTGAGTCACATTTAGGGTAGGGGGTTAATATGTTAATATGATCACATGGTTCAGTACTGTCTGCAGTTTCAAGTCCCCTTTACGAAGCTTGGAAATTATTCCCGTAGGAATAAGGTCAGAGGGGGAGACTATATAGTTTATGAGTGTCCCCTATAGTGTGATGGTTAACAAGTTCATCTCACTAATTAATTCACTAGTGTATTGAGTTTGATCCTCACTGGGTATCATGGTATTATTTCCCAATGCCTGACTCTTTTAAGAGAAGTGAATATCTATGAAAGGTCTGGAAAAGTTCTCTGCCCAACCAAGAAGAGAATTCACTTTTTTTCAATTTATTTTATTTATTTTATATTTTATTTATTTATTCATTCTTTTTACAATGAAACAAACATGAGAAATAATATGCCAAGTGTATTGAACTGAACCATATATGCAACAGTATGTAAATTTAGTGGTTCTATATAATTTTCTTGATGGACAGGTTGAGAACTTTTCAGCACCTTCTTAAGGTAAATTTGATAAATATATCAGAAAAGAATTTATTAATGAGTATAAAACAAGTCTTCTTAAAAATTTACTTATGTAATTGAAGGAGTCACAGATCTATTTCCTCTCACGAATCAATGTCCCTGCCAGGCGATTTGGCCACACACTGACCAATCAGAAGCAGAGCGCATTGATTCCTTCTTCCTCTCTAGAACTATTTTTTCTAGCTCTTTTTGGAAGTCACAACAAGTTGGAGAGCACCTAGTTAGCAGCCAAGACAGACCTCTCTCACGTCCTCTGCTATGGACATTCCACATGGAAAAACTTCACTGAAGAACACGCTGCTACGAGCTACACACACAGAAGAACCAGCCTTGTGGTCAGTCACACAAGCTACTTGCTACAGTGACACACACTTCCTACAAACTCAAGGACCAACATACTAACCGGTGACACCAATAAGAACCTTTTCTCACTCTGACTCATTACTTCTGCTACTATAATAAACCTTTCATAGTTGTGTTTCAAAGGAAGTTTCGTTATTTATTTGTCTTGTCAATTAATTTATAGTGTTATGGAAAAAAAACCCATTAAAACACTAAATGATAAATTTTATCCTCATAAGGAGTTCACTTAATGATTCTGTGTCAGAATATGTTGAGCTTAGTAAATAGCTATATATATATATATATATATATATATATATATTACCAAATGTTTTTATTTACATTTCCTAATACTTATAACCTAAAATAAGGATTAATCAAATAGAGATTAAGAAAAATTATAAAACTGTTAGTAAGTAGAAGATATATAACCTCAAGATTTTTCATTCCTATAGTCTATTTACTGAACTTCAAAGTCAGTGATAAGATGGACACAGAAGCATGAATCATGTCTTAGTATTTTTAATCCCAAAAACCCATTGCTTAGTAATCCACTATTATTTTCTTACTAAGCATTACTTTTTTAGGGTTGCTAGGTCACCAAGTTACTTGACTGGCACTCTTGAAAGATTTTCTAAAATCCCTATTACATTTGAGTGTATGTGTACTCCATGCATACATGTGAAGTCATTCAATAAATGAGGAAGTTGGGTTTTTTTTTTAAAGAAGCATAAATCTTTTTATAGATGTAAACTCTGCATTGTCTGGGATTGGTTTTTAGCAAAAATTACCTTAATCTCACAAAAATTGAGGCTATTCAAAATGGCACCAAAACAAACAAAAAGTTCCTGGTTTGAATAAAGGTCTGTCATCAAAGTTTTGGTGCCTGAGAAGTGCAAACCATGAGAAATTTACCAAAGAATGTGTGATGTGTGCAGAGAGGCATGTCTTAGTCAAAAGAAATCTTTAGAAATGGTTTTACCACTACGAGATTGAGTTGAAGAGACAGTCTATGGAGTGGAAAACAATTACTGATAAAGAAAAGGTTTCTGATGTTGCAAAAAAACTAAAAAAAAACAATATTGTACTCTCCACACAGTAGCTTGAGTTTCACATAACTATACAGTCATCAGACAACGAAAAAGGCTTTTTTTACTGTTTGATGATGGTGTAATCATATGAAATGCAAGTTCCAGTAAAGAAACTGCAATATTGTAATTTTTTTTCTAGTTGTTTATGCATACATACATAAACACACACACACACACATATATATACCAATCCTAGGAAACTAGTATAGCACTTGAGTTTTTTTTTATGCCTGACATAGTGAAAAACAACTTCAACTACTTCCTGAAGAACATCCCTACTCCTCCCCAAGCCTTTCACAGTAAGTTAATCCGAATTGGAAAAAAAAGAGAATTATATAAAAAGAACAAGATGGAAAGTCCATTTCTTCCTAAACAATGATGATAGCAAAAAGAAATTTTGTATTTAAATCTAGAAAGTGCGTCTGTAATCTGACAAATGAGACAATTTTGAGAAGGGCCTTACTAATGTAAATTTCACAAAAACCTATTCTCATTCCAATAAAAACAAAAAGAGATTATATATATATATATATATATATATATATATATATATATATATATAAGTTGGCGAACTTAGTTGAGGGTGATCCGAAGGCTCCCTTTTCAATAGATACCACACCAAGGTGTAGGGGAGGGTGCTACTCCATTCCTTGGATTGCTCCACTTTACTCTTTATCATTACCTTATAATGCTGAATGTTAAGCAAAGCGGTATCAGGTACCATTTTTTGAGTCTTTGGTATGACTTGACCTGGGATTGAACCCCAGTCTCCCAGACCATTGGCGAACACTCTACTCATTAGGCCAATATATATATATACACACACACACAGTGCATTTAAAAAGTATGAATGCTCAACCTCTAAGAAATAAACAATGAATGAAACATCATTTTTTTCAAAATAGTCCCATTGGCATTCAACATTCTTATTCCCATGAGTTTTCCATTAGTTGAAGCACCTCTGAAATTCCTCTTTTAATATGGTGTAAAGCTTTGCCATTGTAATAATAACCTCCACGCATTCAAATTTTCCCTTTGGGTTGAATTTCTAGTGTAGGGGATGAGAAAAGGTTCTATGAAGCTAAGGGGTCAGGCAAGTATGGAGGGTGCTGCACTTGCACAATCCTGTGTTTTGCCAAAAACATTTTATTCAAAAAGTATTAAGACTGACTTCATAATTATTTTTCAAATTGGCCCTGACTTATCCTGACAACTGTCTAAAATGCTAAACATCGGCACTTTACTATATAAGTTGCTCAGCTGTGTACCCACTTTTATATGAATTTTAAAATTGAAAAAATTTAAAGCTATAGTCTCGATACATTTTGATCCCACCTTGCGGATGTATTTATCTAACCCCTCCATCATAGGTAGGATCTGACACAAGATCAGTTTTTGATTGGAGTAAAGCTGGTTAGAATTCAAAGTTTTCCTTTTTCTAGGCTTGTCGCCTAACCAAGGTTAATGAGCCTAGTCTACACTGCTATTTACCCACAGCTGGAGGGAAAACAGATGGGCTCATGCCTTTCTCTAAGGCATTGAACCTAAATTGGTTATCATACCATGGTTATAGAGCTCAGTCTGCCCTACTATATAACCATAGATGGAGGGGGAATAATTGGATTCATACTTTTTCCAAGGTATTAGAGCTATGTGAAAAACAAAAACTTCATCCAGGATTTGAATTCAGTTTGCCATGCCCATTTCCAATGACGATACCCATTACATTAGTACCTCTGAAAGTCTATGTATATGAATATGTATCTACAAATATACAGAGAGTAGCAGAAGTTTTGGCATGTCAATAATATTGCAGGATACAAAAAAACTTTATATAGTTAATAGGATTTTTAAAAAATTTCAGGCAAATGAATATGAACATCAGTGAACAACATTGTAGAAACAAACACATTTTTATTGTGAAACTATTTCATCAAATAAAATAAACTTGAGATATACAGATGTTTTAGATAACATTTCAATCTGTTAATAAAAAAGGATACAGCAGATAAGTGCCACTGGTTCATAAGCAAAAATGTCAAGATAAGGAAGACAAAGCTCCATTATCATTAAAAAAAAACAAACAAACAAAAAACAAAAAAAAACAATTGTACTGAATCAAATGGTCAGTATTTTCAATCAATATTGTAATCATATTTTTCTTTTCACACACATATTATATCTATATATACATACACACACATTATATATATATTTTAAAATGAATAGGTCCTCAATACAGACTAAAATAGACACACTTGGAAGAAGGAGGAGTGACCTCTATATAAACCCATACAAAACTGAAAACCATTCAAACAAGAGTGAGTTCAAGTTTCATTGAGTACACCATTCACATGGCCTTGTGCCACAAATGTTCTCTGATGAAAGCAACAAGCTGGAAACATACACATATGTTAGAACAAAATGAATAAATCTTTAAAAAAATACAAATCTCTTTGTGGACCTATTCATTTTAAAATATTTTTTCTCTCTTTGGACGTACAATGAAAAGTTTTTTTTATACACAGACACACACACACACACACATATATATAAATATATATATATGTCATAGCCTGATGCTACTCTTATCTCCTTAGAAACCAAAGGTTCAGCAAAAGAAAATCCTGTGCTGTTGTAATTCTGTCTCAGTATAAATAATGACAAAAAAATTAAACTGCAAAATGAGCATAATTTTTTATCCTAACAAACACCTATTGAAGACATGGACTGCTATTGATAGGTTATCAATCATATGGAAGTCTGATCTATCCGATAGAATACAATGGGATTTCTTCCAAGCTATGGCTTGGTCAATACTACTGTATAGATGCACCACATGGATGCTAACAAAATGCATAGAGAAAAAGCAAGGTAGGAACTACACAACAATGGTACAATCTATTTTAAAGAAATCCTGGATGCAACACTCCATAAAACAACAGCTGTACCTCCCATCTTTAAAACCATTGAAGGAAGATGAACATTTTCTGCAGGACACCACTGGAGAAGCAATGACAAACTCATAAGTGATGATCTATCTCTATGGACTCCTATGCTTGGACATGCCAATGTTGGCTGACCAGCAAGAAGTTATTTACATCAGCTCTGTGGACACAGGAAATAGTTAAAAGACTGGCTGGGAGTGATGGATGATAGGGACAGATAGAGAGAGAGTCAAGGAAATCTTTGCTGTCAGTGTGACTTGATGATCTAGAAAGGGCTTGCTTAACCTCACATGAAGTGGATCAAAGTGTGGTTTATTCAACAATTCTGGCTTCCTGCCTTCTTCCAGCAATCCCAGTCGATCAGATGCCATCACCTCTTTTTTCCTGATCATGAGCAGCAAAGACAACAGCCCAGTATTTTCTTCTTAACTGTCCTTTTCAAGAACACAAGTCTTCTCTAACTCTTCTGTCCTTTTCAGGACTACTACAGGTCTTATCTCCCCAATACTACTTTTTCAAAGTAGTAAACTACATTTTCATCATCACAAGCAGCCAACTAGATGCAGTGAACAGCTGGTGTAAAAGATCATTTCATGAGCAAATGACACTGCTTGAACTACTTCTCTAGCAAAGCAGTTGCACCTTGCAACTGTGGCCTTTGAGCTGCTAGCTTCATGACTTCAATTCATGAGCTAACAAGAACACTTTAACTGGTGACATTTCATCAAACCAACAACTGGGACATTGATTAGCCAGCTCCTGTGATCTGACTACCTGGCCATATAGTTGCACCAATGAGTTGTTCAAGATCATCTAGACTTGCTGTCACTAAAACTTATTAGACAGTTGAGTCTACAATTTCAATGCAACAGGATTTTCATTCCAATTCCTTTTCATGTACTTATAGGCAAATAATTGCTGGCATTTTAAATTTGTCATCTTTGCCATAGAAGTGTCATTTCACTCATTTTTAAAAGTTTGCAGGATCAACATATTTATTGGTCCTGCAACAATACACACACACACACAATTAATGTTAAAGATTAAGACAATCGGAAATTATAGATAGGCATGAACAAGATAGATAGATAAAAATATTATTGTTAACTTACATCATCATCTTCTGATGAATCATCTATTGATACTGTATTGGTTAAAGTGCATTCTAATTGGTTGATGTCAGTTGCACTTTCTGATGAGTCAGGATCAAAATGGCTGCTTTTTAATCTCTTCATGTCTATTACTTTTTCAGAAAAATTCCTGACAGTAAGCATCATTTAAGCTTGTTTATTTAATTACTTTTTTTTGTTTGTTTAACTCCAGTGAGTAAACTATGTCCATGAATTTGAATTTGTCTCAAAGATTTCAATGATCAATAGATCTTTAGAACTGTATCAAGAAACACTATCAAGAAACATCTGATAATGATGAACTTGTACCTTGTTCTTTTTGTCAATAAAATGTCAGTTCTTATTTAAGGCATCCATTTCAAATGACAAGCTTAAGTATTCCATTGTTATAGTCCAGAAATTTTTGAGATTTATCACAATCAAGATATCCAAAAGAATGAGCTTACAAAAAAAGGCAAACAGAACACCCCTGTTACAGCTACATCCTTGAAGTTAAATAGAGGTGAATTTGCTCAATATTTAGATGAGTGACTTCTTTGGAACAGCAGGTGCTGCAAAAAATCTGATGCCTCTGTGTCTAAGTAATCTGGTATCAGTAAAAAATAATAAGAAAATCCATTGTTATGGTATCACAAAACTTTCCTGGTGATGTAGAAAGAAAATGTTATGTTATGTTAAATTTGATGATTAAAATTCTGTATTTATTCAAACATGAATACAGCGTCATTTGTCAGTTTTCAGAGACAGATCATCTTTAATTAAATCTGAGAAAGTCATATGGGTATGGTATGGGTAAACCACTGAGGATATGAAAAAAAGATACATTCTGAGTTAAAACTGATATAGAATGGTAATATGGTTTTGACTGTTGTAAGCTTAGGATAATTGATGGGAAAGGAGAAGAAAGAAATAGAATTATAACTATAAAAATAACATAGTCTTATTATATGTATATATATATATATATATATATATATATACACCCCTGGACAAAAGTATAAGACCACCCTCAAAAATGAAGAAAAAGATATTGTTTACAATTTTTGAATTATGAAAATCAGATATATGAAAGATAAGGTCAAGAGATTTAAATTTAAAGTAAGAAGAAATTTCAATTCATTTTTTATATGTATGTTAGCATTTATGCTAAATTTTAAAATTTATTTTTGGCATAAATATAAGACCAACAATAAAAACTAAAGAAAAAGGACTTAATTTAAATGAAAAATTTATAGAAAAGCTATTAAAACTGTAATACTTAAGATATTAAAAACATAAATGGCTAAAGGAACTAAATTATCTTAATTTCAGAAAGGTGAGATTACAGCTCTGAAAAGAGATGGAAAATCTCAGAGAGAAATTTCAAATACCTTAGGACACAGTAAAACCATTACTTGAAAAAGTCCAAAGAAGAATGGAACAAGAAAACTGACTGGCAGGCCAGAAAAATTATCACCACAATTCAAAAGAAGAATTGTTCACGAAGTAAAAAAGAAAACTTCATCAACATAAAAAATATTGAAATCTCCAGTGGATGCTTCTTGCAGTACTAGAACAATTAGAAGGCATTTAAACAATGAAAAAATTAAGCATAAAAAAAGAATTCATTTCCCAATGTTAACTATGAAGCACAAAGAGAAACAACTGGAATATGCTTGTCAATATCAAACTGAGTGCTAAAGAATGGTGAAAAGTTGTTTTCTTGAATGAAAAGAAATTCAATGTATGTGGTCCAGATGGCTTTCAGAAGTACCGGCTTGCAAAATAATTTTCCAGAAGAAAATTACTCATCAAAGCATAGTGGAAGAGGATCTCTTAGGATCTTGGGTGCCTATTCATCTTCAATTTTTCAATTTATTTTTCTTTTCAAACTACGATTTGTCAGTGGTTGACAAAAAGCAGCAGACAATGTGAAGATGCTAAATAATTTATCTCTCACACAAGAAGGGTGTCATCTATGTGGAGATGAATGGATTTTTCAGTAAGATAATGCTGCTATCCACAATGCATCAATAACAAAGAAGTACTTCCTTGAACAAAAAATAAGACTTCTTGACCATCCAGCATGCTCTTCAGACTTCAATCTTACAGAAAATTTGAGGGGATTGATTGTTGCAAAAGCTTATGAAGGAGGTTGACAGTACTCAGCAATTTCTTAACTCAAAAATACAATCTTAGACGCATGGGAAAAAATACTGTCAGTTCAACTTCAGAAACTAGTTGATAGTATGCCTAGCCAAATTTTTGAGGTTATCAAAGCTAACAGCGGATCTACAAAATATTAAAGGAAAAATTTGACTTTATATTCTATAGTTCTACTCATTGCTCTTATATTTGTCAAAACAAAATTTTAAAATTAAGCATAAATGCTAATATACATATAAAGAATGAATTGAAATTTCTTCATATTTTAAATTCAATAGTCTTTATGCCTTATCTTTCATATATCTGATTTTCATAATTTAAAAATTGTAAACAATATCTTTTTCTTCATTTTTTAAGGGTAGCCTTATATTTTTGTCCAGGGGTGCGTGTGTGTGTGTGTGTATATATATATATATATACACGCACACACACACACACACATGTATACCAAAAATATTGTATTAAAGCAACTCTTAAATTGTGATTGGTTCTGTAGATAAGGAAACTCTTTAAATTTAGATCGGTTTAAATCTATGTAGATATTGAAAATTATTTTTTTTTACAATTGCAATGAAATTGTATTTTATCAATAGTTTAACATTCAGAATGTACTGAAGATAAACAAAAAATACAGAGTAACATAAAATGTTTGTATTTTATAAGCACAATGTTATAGTAAAATTACACAAATATTGGCATCCCTTTTTAACAGTATGGGTAAACCAGTAAGAAAAGATACATTTAGTGTTAAAACTGATATTGATATTTGGTAGTATGGTTTTGACTGTCATATGCATCAGATAATTGATAGGAAAAGTGAAGAAATAGAATTATGACAATAACATAGACTTATATAACAAACTTTTTTATACATGTATATAAAGCTGATATATGTGTCTGTCGGTGTCCAGATTCTACATGAAATGGTATTGCAAAAACAATCACCTCTTCCTGTCAAAAAAAGTTTCTGACACAACTTCTATGTGACATAAAATGGCAATTTTTTCATAATAGTGTAAACTAATTTGCATATTTTTTATATGCCAGAAATTTTGTGCTGAAGAAATACTTAAATTGGGAATGATTCTGTAGATAAATAAACTTTATAATATAGCCATGTTTAAATATATGTAAATATTAAAAATTGCTTTCATTTTATAGAAGCAAAGGGGAAAGGGCAGAGGATTGTTATTTTTACTTGACTTATCTTCAGTTTAATATTCAGAAAATATTGAGCCTAATTGTATTATTAGAATGTATCATTATCTTTACTTTAATATTCAGAAAATATTAATTGTAAAGAAGGAAATGGAGAGCAACATGAAGTTTTGATATTTTATAAGCACAATATAATTTAAAATTTACTGAGATATTGGTATAATTTTTAATAGCATAGATAAACTAATTCAATTATATTGAAAGAAATAGGTACAAGATTACTCTATTCTTATATCTTTTGCACTTTTTTGTTCTTTTTCAACAAGATTATTCTCAATATGTGAATGTGAGAGAGTATTAAAAGGCCACTGTTTACTCTTTACCAAGTATTTGATAATAATGATCTTAAACCAAACTTGAAAATATTGCTTCTCTTTTTTGGAGTTTGTCTATTTTAATTTCTTAATTCACTGAGTATTAGTCAATCACTAAGCTTTGCTTACTTTGGTATAAGGACAAAAGTATTGGGCACCCAGTAAGAATTTATACTCAATAAAAATGGTTTGCTAGTCTGGCTTGCTAACCATATGAGACATATTCGTAAAGTATTAAAGTGAATCTTTGCTTCAGTTTAAAAATTTACAAACCATTTTTATGTAGTATCCTCTTTAGAAAATACCTTTTGATTAGTAATATCTGATCTATTTATGACATAATCTAAATTATTTAATGTATCACATGATTTAATATTTATATAATTCTAAATATTTTTTAATATTTTATTTATTATCTAATTTAATTTTCATAAAATTTATTACACAATTTATCTTGTAAGTTACAGCTTCAAACTTTAATAATATTTTCTTTGAATTTTTCTTCCATAATTTAATCCAATATATAAGCTTAATTTTTATATAATTTTTAATACATTTAATATCTACCTTTATTACATAATTTCATCTTTAGATTACAACTTTCATTTTGATTTTTAATAACCTATTTATTAATTTGGTGTTTTTATCATATAATATATTACATAATATTTACATCAATTTTACAATTGATATTTTTAGATATTTCAATATTAAATTTTTACATAATCTAATACCTTAAATTATCTAATTTGATTTATTCTTAAGATGATACAACTTGTCTTGATCATTGATATTTGATTTTTTTTACAATTTAAAGTCACTTTCTCTTCAAACATAAATAATTTTTTAAAAATATGAGTAAAAAAGAATTAAAACTAACAGCTCAAGTAAAAAAATACAAATATATGAAAATTATCAATCATGTACCTGTATACAGTATTCTTTGTGTATATATAAAAATGTGTTTCTGGAAGATAACTAAATAGTTTGATCAAGTTTGGAGCAATTTGGGAAGTGAATTGAATGTCTATTTACCATATTTGTAAAACTTGACCTTTGTTTTTATTTTTGACTGATGAGGTTATCATTTATAATGAATGAGTCGGATGCAATTTTGTCTATTGTGTACCATAAAATGAATGTAGAATAAAGTTCAAGTTTTGTGCTGAAGAATTTTTTTTTCAAAGTGTTTTATAGTTTAAAATACTTTTTTTTTATAGTTTATCATAGATCTTTTCTAAAATTGTTTTTATAGTTTATAATTGGTTTTTTAAAATAGATTATAAAGATTTTAAAAAATATCCATAGTGTTTTTATAACTTACAATAGATTTTTATATAGTTTATAATATATAAAAAAATTCATTATCCAGATTTAGTGACTTTCTTGGAAATTTCCTTTTTTTTTAAAGCTGGAGTTAGATAAGTAAAACTTATAGTAATGAAAGATTTTATAAGCACAATATACATACACAGTTGAAAGAAAGGCTTATCCTTGTTCAACAGAGTTTTTTGACAAAATAAATATCATCAGTTTTGACAGTGCTGATACTTGGGGATATTTCAGATCTTGTAACTGGTAATCCAATGACACTGCTTGAGCCAATGAGTTAATTTTCCTGAAATAAGTTCAGTAGAAAACAAAAAGATAATAAAAAGAATTCAAACGATTAAAAAAAAAAAAGTCTGTTATGCTTTCAATTTAACAATTTGCAGTTATTCAAACATGTATCTTTTTTTAAAGTAAACTCAATTTTTTTCATTTCTTTTTTTCTGTCAGCCAAAACTGATTTAAAAACAAATTCTGGCCAGAGATTTTGAGACTTGTATAAAAAGTCACAAAGATTTGTAAATTACTGGTTAAATAAGCAGGTCTTGTTAAAATATGTGGATATGAGAAATTGATAGTGTTACCATGTGGGTAATTCTTCTGGTTTAAGCTGTGTCCCTGGACAACAGTTTATATATTATATATATATATATATATATAAGGTTGTTTTTTCGTTTTTGTTTTTTCCTTTTATTACTTTTAATGATTTTTAGTTTATTGTCTTCTGGTTTCTATGTGTTGGTGTCAGTGCTGACTGGTGTTAATACATTGGTCTTTAAGCAATACATTATGACTGTTTCAAGTAAGAGCACTCAACTGACTCTTAGGACAAAGCATTAAAAACGTGCACAAACAAATAGGTAAAGACATTTACTATACATTTCTTTCTTTCTTTCTTTCTCACACACACACACACACACACTATATATATATATATATATATATATATATATATATATATATATATATATAAGAAAATTCTAATTTTAAATGGAAATCAAATAAAACCTTGTAAACATTTTTTAACTAAACAAGATAAGTTAGATATTAGGTTTAGGTTTTCTTTGTTTAATGGCATATCAATCTTTGTAGGTTATTTAATGCCAAAGCCATCCCTCTAAAAGAACAGTCCTAATTAACCCATAGCCGGAAGGATAAAGGGGTACATAGCTTTTCCAAGAGTATTTATCCGAAAGTGAATGTAATACCGCTACTGGTTTGAACTTGCTTACTATGATTCCACAGTCCAGCGTTTTAACCATTACACCATGAAGACACCCCCAAGTCTTATATTAGTAAGATTGTTTATCATTACATTTTCTTTAATAAATAAATAAATAGAGATTTTTTCTTAAAATAAAATAGGTTAATTTATTGACAAGATTTTAGTTGCTGAGGATTTTGTGAGTTGTGTAAAAGAATTTTTAGATACATAAGGGTACATGATATCAAACAATGACATTAAATCCGGTTTTGACATTAATTTCTAGCCCATATCTTTGTGTACTTTTTTTTTTTTTTTAGAAATTTTTGATTGTTTACATTTAAATTATTATTTTAAAAAATGTAACCATAAACTCATGAGGGGCTTGAAATATTATTATAATTTTATTTTTCTAAAAGAAATTTTTTTTTAATATGACAATTATTTTAATTCAGTTCTCAATTACCTGTTGAGTTACAGTGATAAAAAAAATGTATTCTTTTAATTCATTTTTTAACCCATTAAAAATATAATATATATAATAATTATAATAATTTATTTCTTTTTTAAGAATTTTTTTGAGTTAAACTGATTAATGAATTATCATATTTTCTAATATGAAAAGCATTCATTTAAAAAATTAGTTCTTTTATTTTTTGCTTTTTTAAAAAATTTTTACCCTCAAAAAATTTGACATTATAGGTAGGTACGATAAAAAGAAGCTAAGAATTAAGAATGTAAAATTTTTCATATTATAATTTCTTTTTTTGGTTTACATTTAAATTAGTATTTTAAAAAAGGTACCCTAAGGTTTAAAAGATTTTCCTGATTTTTTTAGTTTTCCAAAAAAATTAAGATTTTTCAAACAATTAGTATGCACTAAATTACAAAAGAATAATTTTTTTAAAAAGAATTAAATTCAAATTTTGATTAAGAAATCAGTGTGATATTTAAAATATGATGAGGGTTAAGAAGAACTGAAGAGTTACACAGGCTTTTTGTACTTTCTTATGAAGAACTGTGAAGAGTTCCACAAATTGATTGATTTTTGATTATTGAATTTTATCATTTAATCAGTAAAAATCAAATTTTGTTCTTTCCTTTTTATGAACATATTAAAGAGTATGCATGATTTTAATGCACAATGACATTTTCTTTCTTAGGTATTAGTTGACATGTACATATCAAAACAGATGCAACTCCTTATATATATATATATATATATGTATATATATATAAATAAAGGTTTTAGAGTTAATAAACTTCTAAATCTAACTCACTATGGGTAATAAAGATGCATTTTATAGTAACTATCATAACTGTCATTCACTCATTTTAATCTACTTAACAGTATTTATAGTACTATAGACTGAAATACACAGCCATATAGTCATTAGCGTATAAACTAAATGGGGGGGCCTCATGGCATAACGGTTATAATAATGGACTGCGGAATCGTAGAAACCAACTTCATACTCCAGTCGAACTATTACATTCACTTTCGAACAAATACCTTTGAGAAAGGTATGAACCCCCTTATCCTCCCAGCTATGGGTTAAATAGTACCACTGCTGTTCTTTTAGAAAGAGGGCTTTGGCATTAAATAACCTACAAACATTGATATGCCATTAAACAAAGAAACGAAACAAATAAACTGAATGGAAAATTTTACAAACATCCATGCAAAGACATTTGCATATACATTGATAAGTACAAATAAACCAGTATAGGTATATATATATATATATATATATATATATATATATATATATGTAGAGAAAAATAAATAACAAGGTAATCCAAGTAGGAGGAGAGATTTATTGAGAAGTCGACACTATAGCGTTTCAATTCAACTGAACCATCATCAGGACCATGAGGGGTGATATTAGCGATGTTAAATCAATGATGGATGTTTAAAAATGTAAAATACAAAAACCTAGGGAAAATTTGTACAACAAGAAAAAGTTTGATTAGTGAATCAGCGTTTGTTGTTTTAAAAACTTATATATATATATATATATATATATATATATATATATATGTTCATGTATATGTTTAAATTGAGTTTGCATTTAAATTCAAATTAACTGTCTGAAAGATACATTTGTTTTGTTGTGCAAATTAGAAAGTATTTGTGAGAGCAATATTAATTCAGAGAAACTGAAAGTGATGAGAGGGTTGATACACAGTGTGGAAGCAAAGTATGGAATCATTTTTAAAACATTTTTTTTGTCCAATTAGTTTAATTTTTGAAAAAAATGCCATAAATCTAAATTTTCATGATTAGCTCTATAATTCAAGAACTTTTTTTTATTAAAATTAAGTAAGTAGGAAAAGAAACGACAAAGAATCTATGATTTGCTGGACACCAAAACCAAGCCAAAGTTTCTTTGTCTACTGTATACAAAGCAAAGAAAAATTTTTTTATAGAAAGAGCTTTTTAAGGATTATTGGGAGTAGAGGATTGAACAAAAAAATGAAAAGAGTGGTTTTTTAACTGCTCTCACTATGGCAAGTAAAACAGACCGGACATTGGCATAATGGTTAGAGTGTTCGCCAAAGGCCCAGGAGACCTGGGTTCAATTGCAGGTCGAGTCATACCAAAGACTCAAAAAATGGGACTTGATGCCACCTTGCTTAACGCTCAGCATTATAAAGTAAAGATCAAGGGTAAAGTGGAGCAATCCAGGGAAAGGAGTAGCGGCCTCCCCTACACCTCTGTGTAGTAGCCACCAAAAAGGGAGCCTGCAGGTCGCCCTCAACTACGGTCACCACCTTTACTTACTTTTTTACTTTACTATGGCAATTAAGAAGGACCCCACAACATCAATAAGAAAGCATGCTAATAAATTGAAAGTCCACAAGAAAACTTTGAGGACAGCAATTAAACAAGATTTAATCCCAAACCTTAACCCTCTTGATTACACTATATAGGGTGTTTTAGAAAACAAAACAAATACAACTTCCCATCCAAATATTGTTTTGTTTAAGACTGCTATTGAAGAGGAATGGAATAAAATATCTGAAGAATTTATTTTGAAGACATATTGATACAATAATTGAAAAAAAAATGACAGCCATATTGAGCAAATTTACTGTTTTGTGTCTATCTTCTTATTTTGTTGTAAATTTTTTAAAATTAGAATTAATCTTGTTTTATAATAGAGTCATTTACTAATATATTAAAATATTCCTAATTTTGCTTCTGCCTCCTGTATTGCAGTTGGGAGAAAAAGAGGTATATATAGATTGATGGTTTGGTTTATTGGGTTTTATGGCATATCAACCTTTGTAGGTTATTTAACGCCAAATCCATATTTATGTAAATAATCTGTTCTATTTAAAATAATTCAGTTTATCAAAAGTACAGTTTAATTGTCAAAACATTTCTATTTCAAACTATTCAAGCAGTTATATGTAACAATTCAGTTAAGTGTAAATGCAGTTTTAATGTTGAAAAACAGTTCCATTTCAAATAATTCAGTTAAGCATAAGCACGCAGTTTAAATGTAAGTACGGTTTAATTGTCAAAAACATTTCTATTTCAAGCTATTCAGTTTACTCAAACAATTCAGTTTAGCGTAAGTATGCTGTTAGTTCTATTTAACCCATAGATAGGTCCCTATCAGATGCTACCACTCCAGGCCAGAGTGGACCTTGGAGCGATGGCAATGAAGGGGTACTCCGCATTCCCCAAAGCTCCAGCACTGCTGGAACCTCACCATCAGATGGTTTAGTGTCATGTCCAGGACACTCGTTGGGGGGGGGTCTTACCCCTCTGCAGAGGTGCAGTCAGTGTATTCTACAGCCCCAGCCCACAGGGCAATATATAGATTGAGAGTTAAATCAAGTGAGATCAGTCTGAAAGAAGGAGTGTCAAGCTTCAGGAAAGAAAAGGAAGGAAAGAGAAAGAAAAATATAAAAATGTATATTAGATAGATTAATAATAACAAACTGCTATAGATACATAGATAAGCTGTGATAGATAACTAAATAGATAACAATAGACTGTGACAGTGATTGATATATAATAATAGACTGTGACAGTGTTACTTAGATAACAGATTGTGGTAGATAGATATTAACAGGTTGTGATAGATAAATAGATAGATGGTGATAGAGAGAAAAGAAAGATAGACCCAAGTAGGCATAGGATAGGTAGTCATTTACTAAGCTAAGCTTTGTTGGGCACAATGCTAAAAATATAGATTGATTTAGTTTGGTTTGGTTTTATGGCATATCAGCCATCATAGATTATTTACTGCCAAATCCAGTTTATTCATATATATCAGATATATGATTTGTAAATATAAGTCAACAAAATTAAATAGTTCCAAGTATTGCTATGTATCACTAACAATTCAATTAAACATCAGTCATTTTTATCAAACAGTTCTATTTCAAACAACTCAATTTAGCATAAGTCATTTATTTGCACTCAAATTTAAATGTCAAACAGTTCTTTTTGTCATATTGATAGGAGCCTATTAGGTGCTACCACACCAGGCCAGAGTGAACCTGGGAGTGATGTTAATGAAGGGATACTCTGCATTTCCCAAAGCACCACCATTACTGGAGCCCCACAATCAGATTGTTTAGTGTCATATCAGGACACTGATTGACGGTGAGAGGTACCCTTCAGCAGGGATGCAGTCAGTGTATTCTACAGCCACAGTCGACTGGGCTGAGAAGTATAGAGAATCCAATAGAATTCTATAGTGATCTTGTAAACAACTTGTAGAACACAAGGCCACAGCCACATGATGTCAATAATGGCGCTAGGGTTTCAGTTGCAGGTAGGTTTTTAGGGTGGTAGAGTTGCCCCCCAATTCTTAATTTAAAGTTTTTCGTCCTCTTTGACATCTACCAAAGTTTGAGCCCAGTCTGCTCTATTATTGTAGTTGTTTCTTAAGATTGAGTGATTCTAACTGGTAAGTCAATTCATCTAGGGTTATTTTATGCCTAGAGGTTAGGGAATCACATTAATTGTACATTCATATTCCCATTTTTTTGTGTAGTTTCTTTAAAAGTTTTTGCACACAGTTATAAGATATAAAGTATTCATATTTGATAAAAGTATCTAATAATAATAATAATAATCCTTAGTAAACAATAATAGCTTTAAGTTACTAGTTTTACCAGTCCATTGGCATAATGGTTAGAGTGTTTACCAATGGCTCAGAAGACCAGGATTCAATCCCAGGTTGAGTCATACCAAAGACTCAGAAAATGGTACTTTATCCCTCCTCGCTTAACACCCAGCATTATAAGGTATGGATCAAGGGTAAAGTGGAGCAATCCTGGGAAAGGAGTAACACCCTCCACTATAACTCAGTGTAGTAGCTATTGAAAAGGGAGCCTTCAGGTTGCCCTCGACTACAGTCACCAAATTTACTTCATATGGCATTGAGTTATTGGTTATTGAATCCAAATCAATTACTAGACAGTCAGGACTAGTAAGCAATTGAACAAAGGAGGGAAATGGATTCTGTGATTTTTTTTCCCTACTGTTGTATCCTCAGTTGACTAAAAATAACAACACACGGGCCCAGCAGCCCTTCCTCAGTATACCTCTGGTCAACTCGTTCGCTCTGTCAGTCAAAAAGCAGTCTATGAAGAACAATAATGCCCCCCTGCTGCTGACATGATTTTTATGCAAGTTTCTTCTCACAAGACTCAAGATAGCCCACTATAACTTCTGCTCCCAGAAGTGAACATATTTTTACAGCTTGGCACGCAAGGCATAGTGTTACGCGCTTTGATCCAGGAGGTAAGTTTCTTCTCTCGCTACAGTATTCCTGTCTAATGCTAATCCTTTTTAAACAGATCTAGATAGGACCCTAACAGGTAATGCTACTTCAGGTCAGAGTGGACCTGGAAGTAGTGGCAATGAAGTTGTATTCCATACTTCTCAGAGCTCCAGGAATGAAGCCTCACCATCAGATGCAGATTAGTGTCATACCCAGGACAGTATTAATAATCTGTCAGTCTAACTCAATAAACATTATACCAAGCAAGGTGCTCTAAGTAGACAAAGAGATAAAAATGAGCAGACAGACAGGAAAAGGGTGGTGGAAGCAAAGATTAATGATATGTAGTGTCATCCAAGATTTATCCAAAAAAAGACAATAATGGTCGTTGTGTAAAGATGAAAAAAGAAAGAAAGAAAAAAAAAGAAGAAGAAAGAGCAAATAAGAAACAGATAATAAAAAGGAAAGACTAAGGACTTTGAAAGAAAGAGAAAAATATGCAAAATAGGTAAATAAAAAGATAAAAGGAAAACATGAGAAAGACAAATAAAGAGAGAAATAATGAATTCATGAGAAGAGATACACTTGGAAGAGACAAAGTTCATGGAAAGATTCATTTAAATAAAAAGATTATTCTATATAACACTTTGTCCTATTTACTTTTTAACACATTCATATCCAGTGTAAGTTTTATCATTTATTAGATTGATTGATTGGTTCAAATGGTATGTCAACCTGTCTAGGGTTATTTTATGCCTAGAGATTAGGAAATAGTGTTCAGTGAACATCCATATTTACATTTTTTGAGTAGTTGTTTCTTAAGTGTTTTTTTTAACACGGCCCTATGGAATACAAATAATTTTTAGACATATCAATTTGACCAAATAAATGAGACTCAAATTGATAAGAATGGAACTGAGAGTAATAGCAATTAGAGGCTACTCCAGACTATCAGATGCTGTTTAGTGTCTAACCCAGACCTTATAGGTGGGGGTCTTACCTCACTGCAAGAGATACAATAAGCATATTCTAAAGCCTTGCCAACAATGCATTGTAATTCATTTAAGTAGTTTTTACTAAACGGAGCTAAAATGTGGCACAAGGCCAGGAATGTGAGAAATCCATAGAGAAATAAATTATCTAGTGATAGTTATTTATCATAGTCTATAAACTGTCCATCATATCTGATGATAACATCCTGCTGAATTTTTTCCTCAATTTGTTTTTATTTTTGGAAAGGTATTGCCAGTTGTCTAAAGAGATGTCTATGATTCCGAGGTTTCTTTTGATGATGTCCTTATGTCTGAGTTTTCATCTAGCTGATTTAAGTGACCCTTTTCTAAGCTGTACATTATCCGTTTTGGCAGTCTGCTGTCTTCAAATCTGTTCAAGCGGCCAGCTCATCTTAGGTGGCACTAGGAGAATATATTGCACATGCCAGGAAGTTTAGATTTCTCTAGGACGAATTTATTTGGTATACACTGCTACCACTTGACATTTAGTATTTTGTGCAAGTGATGCATTATATAGAGTTGAAGTCTTTGGGCATCTGCTTTGTATACCGTCCAAGTTTCTGTACCACACAGGAGTATTGAGAGAACTGCAAATCAGAGAATGGTACACTGCACATTCAGTTTTTATGGAAAGGTCTTTGTTGAGCCAGACTCACTTCCTTAGCCTGCCTAGGGCCTTGGAAGCATTTGACAATCATTATTTAGTTCTGCATACAGTCTGTTGTTGTTAGCAACTGTGGAGCCTAGATATTTGAATTTGTTCATCTAGCTCTCAATCTATATGTCTTGGCCAATGTCATGAGATACTGGAGGGGGTTGGTACGTGACCTCAGTTTTCTTGAGGTCAATTTTCCATCTAAGTACCTTTGCAGATTTCAAGAAATGGGTAATTATTTCTTGTGCATCTTACTGGTTGTGTACTATGAAGGCAGTGTTATTAGCAAACATGAGCTCATATTCCAAAACATTTCTGGTCTTTCTTGTAGACTTAAACTGACTGACATTGAACAGGTTTGTCCCTGGTCAACTTTGTATCCATACTCCTTGGGTGGAATCAGTGGAGATATCAGACAAGATCATACAGAGAGAAAAATAAAGAACAGTTTTGGGGGAAGAAGACAGCCCTGCTTCATTCTGTTCCCAACCAAAAATGGTTCAGAGAGTTCTCCCCTTAAACTGACTGATTCCTTCATTCTTGTATGCAAGACAGATACAAGTCTGACTAAGTGGTCAAGACACTAGTTTCCATAGGATGTTTCATAGTGCTTCTCTGTTCACAATGTTGAAGGCTTTTGCGAAGTTAACAAATATCATAGAAAGGATCATATTCTGTTCAATGCATTTCTCCTGTATTTGTTACAAGGAGAAGATTCTTTCCATGGTTTGAGTGGAACCCACATTGTGCCTCATGAAGGACATCCTCTGCTAGGGTCAATTGTCAATTGAGCAGTATGCAGGCGAATACTTTCCCTGATATGGAGAGAAGTAAGATCCCATGGTAGTTGCTGCAATCTTGTCTGTCTCCCTTCTTGAAGATCATAATTAATTTGATGTCCTTTCAATCTGCAGGGACTTCCAAGTTTTCCCAAGCATCTTTTATGATAGTATAGAGTACATCGACAAACCTCCTACTTTTTCACTTAACAACTTCTGGATGCAGTCCATCTGCATCAGGAGACTTTCATCACAGAGCCTAGAGATTACTTGCTTCATCCAGGTCAAGGCATTTACACATCCAGTGATGGGTTGGCCTTTGTTCATTTTTGTCAACTGCATGTTCCATTGTAGATGGTTCATTGAGCAGTGTGGCAAAGCAGTCATTTCACTTGGCAAGAAGCTCATTCTTTTCAGTGGTTATTGTTTTGCTGTGAAGGGCTTGCAGTTGTTCTGGGTAGCTTGTTCTTGGTTTCTACACAACCCTCATGCTTTGGTAAATACCCTTAGGGTTATAAGAGTCAGCAAGTGTCTGGAGTTCAGCTGCTTTTGATAGCCACCATGTATTTTTGAATTCTCTGGATCTCTGTTGGAGAAGTTGACAGCATGTTCTATATCTGGCCTTGGCAGATTTGGTGTTCTTGCTGGGTATGTTATTCCTGGCTAGGTTCTTATTGTTGAGAAGTTCTTTCAGTTTCATGCTGTTTCCACTGAACCAGTCTTCATGATTCCTTACTGCAGTACAGAGTTTAATGATTTGAAGATGTTCCACTTTTCTCCTATAATACCAACTGGAATTTCAACTAGTCTGTTGTTTAGCAAGGCATGCAGGTCTAAGTCTTTTTTTATCTTGATTGTATTGGTTGCAAGATTCCTGATTGACATTTTGTCTTTACTCATAGTTTGCCTCACACGTACTTTGATAGTGGACTTAATCATAACATGGTCAGTACTACAATTGGCTCCTCTCATTTGTTCAGAAAGTTTTGCAGATCATGCTATTGCATAATGATATAGTCAATGAGGTGCCAATGCTTGGACCTCAGGTGCACCCAAGAATTCTTGTAGACTTGTTTGTAGGTGTTGTATTGACCAGCTGGTGTTCTGTGCAATCAACTCTGGTGTATTGACTTCCTTACTCCTCCCACACCTCTCATTATCCCTCACAGACTCCCTGCCTTCCTTGAATCTCTTATGCCACTCAACAACTGATGCTTGATTCATGCAAGATGGTCAAAAAGCAGTCTGAAGCATTCCATAGGTTTCTGTGGCATTTTTTCCAAGTTTAAAACAGAATTTTATTGCATATCGTTCTTCTAAAATGTCCTCACGTCCAGATTGCATTTTTGAAATTGACCAGCTGTAACAATCAGGCTTTAGTAGGGTGTATTCCAATTCCTGCTGTACCTGTTCATTTGAACCTGAAATCATAAAAATTGGTCAGTCATCTCATAAGATGTATAGCAATAACATAGTGAATTTTCAAGAGTCTACGACAATTTTAAATGCCTGTACAAAAAAAGTCTGGAAATTTATTGAAAGCACCATGTATTCCTTTTTTCAGATCTGCTTCGAATGGGGTTTGTCCAGTATTGTTCTTATATTCCATGCTATTAGGTTGAGGTTGAATGTTTGTTGGACCTTTTAATCCTGAGCGTCATCCTACCAATATGGGTATTTTTCTTTGTTGGAATACATGTTTCTCAAGAGAAGCTGGCCAAGATTTTTTAAGTACAAGGGTTTGCCAGTTGCTTGTGTACTTATCATAGTCTACTAACAAATAAACTAAGGTATTAAAAAAAGATATCAGAATATCAAAATTATTATAATTATTATTCTATTCTAAAGCTATATAGTAAGAAATAGGACATGAAAATCTGAAGTTTGGTGTTAAAATAGTTTTATTTCTTGTGTAATGTTTGCTGTACATCATATGAGGATTTTCAAAGATAACTGGAAATGTTTTGAAATGCTGAAAAAGATATTGATATTGTTCTTCTATTTATATCTATGGGGAGAAGGGCATTAGTGATATAGGAACTAATGATACTAGTAATACTTTCCTGGCTATTTGGTACTGAGGAGGATATTTAGCCATTCTCTACTAACCAGACTAGTATATAGTTGCAAAAGACAATGGATGAGAGGACTGGATTAATTTTATGTATTTTAAATAAACAGAAGTTGGTAGATTTAGAAAAGACACAGGCTTTCTTTTTCCATCAGATAGGGGTCAGGAGGTGAATGGGTGTAAGTCTGTTCTCGGCCAGATGACTTAGTTGTGTGCGGTGTGGTGAAGCTGTGTGGACTGGTAGGCTGCCATCGGTCTTTGACCTTGTCTAAAATGTAATGTATAAAGATTTTCTCTGGTACCAGTCAATGGCCATTTGTGACATTTTATTGACCATTTTATAGCC
The DNA here is from genome assembly GCA_963585895.1 of Sepioteuthis lessoniana. NCBI lineage: Eukaryota > Metazoa > Mollusca > Cephalopoda > Myopsida > Loliginidae > Sepioteuthis > Sepioteuthis lessoniana. Next base: position 84,570,841 of record OY757918.1, read on the forward strand.
GTGTTTGGGGTTGAAATCACCTCTGAAAAACTTTGGGAGGAAAGTTTATGATTGATTGAAAAAGGATTTTTTTAATGGCCTATTAATTTAGTTTTTCAACCGAAAACTGTGCGTAACCTATATGTGCAGAGACATGTTTTATTCATTGTGTTGGTAGCTACTGTCAGGTCAACATCCGGTTGATGTTATCTTTCTTCAACTAAATATGTTTGTTGAATTCTCTGTGTGTTTTAATTTGTTTTGCTGGTAAGTTAGTGAATTTGTGAATTAGGAGAGATTTTGATTTCTGCTGTATAACACTAGTTTTCAATATTAGCATTAGTGCATCTATTGATAGACTAACACTGAATAAACAGAAAGGAAAAGTGAAATAAACTCATATACACGTATTATACATTTAATAGCCACATACAACTAACATGTAAGAAGTAATACGAATCTAGTAAGTTGACCAACCATAGACGAAATCAATCAGAAAGCTCCCTTTTCAATAGCTACAACACCAAGGTGTAGGGGAAGGCGCTACTCTTTTCCCTGGATTGCTCCACTTATCCTTGATCCAAACCTAATAATGCTGAGTGTTAAACAAGGAGGCATCAAGGCTCATTGGCCTAAGGAGTAGAGTGTTCGCCAATAGTCCATGAGATCAGATTTCAATACCAGGTTGAGTCATACCAAAAACTTTAAAAATGGTACTTGATACCTCCTTGCTTAATACTCAGCATTATAAGGTACGTATCAAGAGTAAAGTGGAGCAATCCATGGAAAGGAGTAGCACCTATCTCTACACCTCGGTGTAATATCTATTGAAAAGGGAGACTTCGGGTCGCCCTTGACTGTGGTCGCCAACTTTACTTTTATATATACTACAATATACAATACTAAACCATCCAAAAAGTACACTTCAAAAAAAAAAATTAATGGATAGCTATTTTTACGTGAACTAAAAAAATCAAATGTAAACAATCTGTATCGAAGTATTAAATGTTTATTAGAATATAGTTAATTACCAAGTTTTGTTTAATTGTGGCTCAAAACTGGAGTATGGGAAACCAGTGAGAATCGAACCTCACTTACGATGGTTTACTAAACATTACACCACTCGCAGGCTCCGATTTTTGAGACTATACAGTGACAATGAAATCTGAGAGTGTTGCAGTTGGATTTAAGATATCTGTGGGGTTTGTAGTTTGAAGGTCAGGGGTTAAGGGCATGCGTCATCCCCTTTTCCTGTTATGGACCTCTGGGAGTTTTCTGCAAATTTGATAGTTTTCTTTTTATTTATTTATTTTATTTATTTATTTATTCGTTCCCTACATATCTATTCAGTTTAGCTTTCGTTGTAGCACAAGGCCATAAAGAAGAATTTTATTTTCATAAATTTATTGAAAAATATGCGCCATGATTTTAGTTAAATTTCACTTGAACATTATTTACAGATACAAGGTTTTCAGATTTGGCTACAAGTGATAGATTTTTGAAAACCCTACCCAACTAAAATTTTAAATTTCGCTTCTTTTTTTTTGTGGGGGAGAGGTTATTATAGAATTAGCTGAGCTAACTTGGGCTACAAATGAAAACAAAGTCAACGATTGATTTTTTTATTTATAATGTTAATGCAATATTTGAAGACATAAATTAAGTTATCCTATTTTTTGTAATAAAAAATTTTTTTTTTTAATTAAAATTGTAGAACGCAAATTTAAAGTCTTATGAAAAGTGTATCAATAAGTTTAAGAAGTAAATATTAGACTACTTCGATTTCTAATTAGAAAAGAGAAATGGTCAGGTTCATTGCCTGAAGTATCCTTTAAGTAAAAGTGTCTCTGCTTTAAAAACGACTTTGTGCCGAAATTTCCAATAGCAGTGCAAATAACTATTTATTTTGTTTTAAAAAAATGAGGCATAAGGCTGTTGCGGGGCCTATAAGTATGTCGACCCCGCAAATGAATTTATGTGAATGAGAACAGCCAAAGCAATATGAAGGAACAAAGGTGAGATTATGATGATTACAAATGACAATTTATTTCGTCGTATTTACAAGCGTGAATGTAAATGTCCGTGGCGGTTGTATGTGTTCGCAGTTGGGCGTTCGATGAGGGTCGCTGGCGTAGGTCGAGTCGTTGAGTTCAGCTAGACGTTGGATGCTGGTAAGCTGAGGTCGGTCGAGTCGTTGAGTTCAGCTAGATGGTCGGTGCTGGTCGTTGGGTACAGCCAGATGGTCGATCGAGGTTGGTAGATCGATATCCCTGGTTGTGACGGTATGTTGTGGTTAACCAAGGGTGTGTCGATCGGGTTGTTGACTCGTACGACGGGTCGTACGTGAGTCAGGTGTTGCAGTGGTAGAACCGTCCGTAACAGCGAGTCGTTACGTGGACTGCGTTGTACCTTGCAAGAGCGTCGAGGTCGAGGAAAGGCTAGGGCCTTGCTGGGCCCCCTAGCCGTGCGGACGTATCGGACGAGAGCGAAGGCTTTGTCGGGTCAAAGCCGTGCGGACGAGCGGACTAGTGCGAAGGCTTTGTCGGGGCAAAGCCGTGCGGACGAGCGGACGAGAGCGAAGGCTTTGTCGGGTTAAAGCCGTGCGGATGAGCGGACGAGAGCGAAGGCTTTGTCGGGTTAAAGCCGTGCGGACGAGCGGACGAGAGCGAAGGCTTTGTCGGGTCAAAGCCGTGCGGGCGAGCTGACGGGAACGAAGGCTTTGTCGGGTCAAAGCCGTGCGGACGAGCGGACAGCAGCGAAGGCTTTGTCGGGTCAAAGCCGAGCTGTCGAGCGGACAGGCCAGAAGGCCGAGGCTAAGATGGGCGTTATCTTAGCGCTGCGCAGATAGCGAAGGAGTAGCTAAAGGCTGGACCGTGCCATTAGCGCTGCGCAGCTTATCGGACTATCGGAACCGAGTGAGAGTTAAGACCGGTTGGTCTTAGAATCCGTCTTCGTGTTTGCCGCCTGGCCGTCTACTTCGACTGATCATTACTGACCAGTCAGAGATGCTCTGACCCGCAGACAGGGACCTCTTATGGTCCTAAAAAGGACCTTTGTGCATACCTATGTAGGTGGGAAAAAAAAAGGGGATCTACCACGAGAAGTGGGATCAACGTCGGAAGTTAAGGTGAATGCAACCGCACAGAATGCAGGATTCCTCCTTAATGAGCTTCGCTAGGAGCGTGCCATGTATTTGTCGCTGCCTCCCACCAGACACGACTTGACACAAGGTCAAAAGCCCGAAGGCCGATTAAAGTGGGGATAAAGGGGAGGGGAAAGTCGGGAAGGAGCCGAGACTCGAACCCTGCTTGTCTGTGCTGCTCATCGGCTCACTTAGTGCAATGTGAGCCTGATGAGGCAAGCAGTTTCACGAACCCAAATGTGAGTCCGGGCACGTATGCCAGTTTACAGCTTAAACTAGACGCTTGGTCTAGTGCCGTACAAAGGGGACAAAAGTGCAGCTCGCCCACCCGAGGGTTGCCCAGCCGAAGCTGGGGGCCTATTCGGCCCCGAGTCTGCTCTTGGTTTCGAGCACCCATCCGGCACGAATGCCAGACGGCCCAGCTAAAAAGCCGGGGGCGTGCCATATATTTGTCGCTGCCTCCCACCAGACACGACTTGACACAAGGTCAAAAGCCCGAAGGCCGATTAAAGTGGGGATAAAGGGGAGGGGAAGGTCGGGAACGAGCCGAGACTCGAACCCTGCTTGTCAGTGCTGCTCATCGGCTCACTTAGTGCAATGTGAGCCTGATGAGGCAAGCAGTTTCACGAACCCAAATGTGGGTCCGGGCACGTATGCCAGTTTACGGCTTAAACTAGACGCTTGGTCTAGTGCCGTACAAAGGGGACAAAAGTGCAGCTCGCCCACCCGAAGGTTGCCCAGCCGAAGCTGGGGGCCTATTCGGCCCCGAGTCTGCTCTTGGTTTCGAGCACCCATCCGGCACGAATGCCAGACGGCCCAGCTAAAAAGCCGGGGGGCGTGCCAGATATTTGTCGCTGCCTCCCACCAGACACGACTTGACACAAGGTCAAAAGCCCGAAGGCCAATTAAAGTGGGGATAAAGGGGAGGGGAAGGTCGGGAAGGAGCCGAGACTCGAACCCTGCTTGTCAGTGCTGCTCATCGGCTCACTTAGTGCAATGTGAGCCTGATGAGGCAAGCAGTTTCACGAACCCAAATGTGGGTCCGGGCACGTATGCCAGTTTACGGCTTAAACTAGACGCTTGGTCTAGTGCCGTACAAAGGGGACAAAAGTGCAGCTCGCCCACCCGAAGGTTGCCCAGCCGAAGCTGGGGGCCTATTCGGCCCCGAGTCTGCTCTTGGTTTCGAGCACCCATCCGGCACGAATGCCAGACGGCCCAGCTAAAAAGCCGGGGGGCGTGCCATATATTTGTCGCTGCCTCCCACCAGACACGACTTGACACAAGGTCAAAAGCCCGAAGGCCGATTAAAGTGGGGATAAAGGGGAGGGGAAGGTCGGGAAGGAGCCGAGACTCGAACCCTGCTTGTCAGTGCTGCTCATCGGCTCACTTAGTGCAATGTGAGCCTGATGAGGCAAGCAGTTTCACGAACCCAAATGTGGGTCCGGGCACGTATGCCAGTTTACGGCTTAAACTAGACGCTTGGTCTAGTGCCGTACAAAGGGGACAAAAGTGCAGCTCGCCCACCCGAAGGTTGCCCAGCCGAAGCTGGGGGCCTATTCGGCCCCGAGTCTGCTCTTGGTTTCGAGCACCCATCCGGCACGAATGCCAGACGGCCCAGCTAAAAAGCCGGGGGGCGTGCCAGATATTTGTCGCTGCCTCCCACCAGACACGACTTGACACAAGGTCAAAAGCCCGAAGGCCAATTAAAGTGGGGATAAAGGGGAGGGGAAGGTCGGGAAGGAGCCGAGACTCGAACCCTGCTTGTCTTTGCTGCTCATCGGCTCACTTAGTGCAATGTGAGCCTGATGAGGCAAGCAGTTTCACGAACCGAAATGTGAGTCCGGGCACGTATGCCAGTTTACGGCTTAAACTAGACGCTTGGTCTAGTGCCGTACAAAGGGGACAAAAGTGCAGCTCGCCCACCCGAAGGTTGCCCAGCCGAAGCTGGGGGCCTATTCGGCCCCGAGTCTGCTCTTGGTTTCGAGCACCCATCCGGCACGAATGCCAGACGGCCCAATATTTGTCGCTGCCTCCCACCAGACACGACTTGACACAAGGTCAAAAGCCCGAAGGCCAATTAAAGTGGGGATAAAGGGGAGGGGAAGGTCGGGAAGGAGTCGAGACTCGAACCCTGCTTGTCAGTGCTGCTCATCGGCTCACTTAGTGCAATGTGAGCCTGATGAGGCAAGCAGTTTCACGAACCGAAATGTGAGTCCGGGCACGTATGCCAGTTTACGGCTTAAACTAGACGCTTGGTCTAGTGCCGTACAAAGGGGACAAAAGTGCAGCTCGCCCACCCGAAGGTTGCCCAGCCGAAGCTGGGGGCCTATTCGGCCCCGAGTCTGCTCTTGGTTTCGAGCACCCATCCGGCACGAATGCCAGACGGCCCAGCTAAAAAGCCGGGGGTTTGCCCTATATTTGTCGCTGCCTCCCACCAGACACGACTTGACACAAGGTCAAAAGCCCGAAGGCCGATTAAAGTGGGGATAAAGGGGAGGGGAAGGTCGGGAAGGAGCCGAGACTCGAACCCTGCTTGTCTGTGCTGCTCATCGGCTCACTTAGTGCAATGTGAGCCTGATGAGGCAAGCAGTTTCACGAACCGAAATGTGAGTCCGGGCACGTATGCCAGTTTACGGCTTAAACTAGACGCTTGGTCTAGTGCCGTACAAAGGGGACAAAAGTGCAGCTCGCCCACCCGAAGGTTGCCCAGCCGAAGCTGGGGGCCTATTCGGCCCCGAGTCTGCTCTTGGTTTCGAGCACCCATCCGGCACGAATGCCAGACGGCCCAGCTAAAAAGCCGGGGGTTTGCCCAATATTTGTCGCTGCCTCCCACCAGACACGACTTGACACAAGGTCAAAAGCCCGAAGGCCGATTAAAGTGGGGATAAAGGGGAGGGGAAGGTCGGGAAGGAGCCGAGACTCGAACCCTGCTTGTCTGTGCTGCTCATCGGCTCACTTAGTGCAATGTGAGCCTGATGAGGCAAGCAGTTTCACGAACCGAAATGTGAGTCCGGGCACGTATGCCAGTTTACGGCTTAAACTAGACGCTTGGTCTAGTGCCGTACAAAGGGGACAAAAGTGCAGCTCGCCCACCCGAAGGTTGCCCAGCCGAAGCTGGGGGCCTATTCGGCCCCGAGTCTGCTCTTGGTTTCGAGCACCCATCCGGCACGAATGCCAGACGGCCCAGCTAAAAAGCCGGGGGTTTGCCCAATATTTGTCGCTGCCTCCCACCAGACACGACTTGACACAAGGTCAAAAGCCCGAAGGCCGATTAAAGTGGGGATAAAGGGGAGGGGAAGGTCGGGAAGGAGCCGAGACTCGAACCCTGCTTGTCTGTGCTGCTCATCGGCTCACTTAGTGCAATGTGAGCCTGATGAGGCAAGCGGTTTCACGAACCCAAATGTGGGTCCGGGCACGTATGCCAGTTTACGGCTTAAACTAGACGCTTGGTCTAGTGCCGTACAAAGGGGACAAAAGTGCAGCTCGCCCACCCGAAGGTTGCCCAGCCGAAGCTGGGGGCCTATTCGGCCCCGAGTCTGCTCTTGGTTTCGAGCACCCATCCGGCACGAATGCCAGACGGCCCAGCTAAAAAGCCGGGGGTTTGCCCACGAGGGTTGAAAAGGGCTTGCTGATATTACGAAGGTGCTGTGACACACAGCTCCAGCCGCCTGGATATAAAATTCTTTGATAAAAAATGAGTGTAGCCGTAAAGTATTTTCCTAACCTGCTATAGGCTGGCGACGACTATTAGTTCAAGTCTTATCAGGTAATTTTTGGCCGAAGTGTTTTGTGAATGTTATTAATTTTAATTCTCCCTTTTCTTTTAGCTATAACTAGATGTCAAGGTCGTTAGCAAGAAAAAAGGGCTTAGTCAGTCCGGTCGTACTCGGATATAATCGTCCTAACTCGGGCGTGTAATTTGATATGTTTTAGGTTTATCGGCAGGTCGCGGCAAGGGTTTGTCGGCCGGTCGCGGCAAGGCCAATGATTTGGGGAAGATACTGGTCTTCAACAGTCTTAAACTATCTTAGTCTCATTGGCTTACCTCATCATACTTCATTATTATTATTTTCACCATTATTTATTCAAAAAACTTTCAGGCTACAATCACCAAAACATGTCAATCATTCTATAAAAATGCATAACTAGTCCCATATGTGTGTGTGTGTGTGTGTGTGTGTGTGTGTGTGTGTGTGTGTGCGTGCTGGTGTTTAGTGGGTAAAGATGAATTATTTACAAAAATAAATCCACAGTGATGTACAAAATAGAAATTGAGAAATATTTGCCATTAAAAAATTTGTTCTGGGGCTTGGGTGGGGACAAAATCTACTAACCTTTTAAATTTGCTACTTTGTTAAAATGTTTCTTTTAGCTTGCCACATTCAGCTGTACTTGTTGAGATTGGCGTCTGTTCAAAAATATTTACAAGAAAATATGGCGTTGTGTACAATTTGAACACCTATATTTGAGGGGATTAATTAATTAATAAAGTTCAAATAAAATAAATAATCAAATAGTAAAAATAAATGAATGAATAAATAATAAAAAAAGCAAAATTACATAAGATTAAAAAATATCCCTTAATTCCACTTCCGCCAAAGTTCAAATTTCCGTGCCAAAAATGATAAATTCACCTTTTTTGGTCTCTTGCTAGCTACGAGCAGTCCACAATATATTACTTTCATAATATTTATTCATGAATCAAATAAAAATAATATTCTAGAGAAGCACAGAACTTAAATGCAAAATCAAAAATATCTTTTTAATATGAAACTTTCATAAAATAAAATGCACTTTTAGTGGATTTTTTTCGGGGGGTGAGGGGGTGAAGTTTGGGTCTGGGTATGTTTTAACTTAAAACTAGAGCACCATTCCGTATTGTACACTACGCTGTGTGACGACATTTTTGTATATATTTCTTCCTATTTAAGAACCAAAACTGATTATCAATAATTAGTCTTTTAGCAATTCAGATCTGGCAACTCTGCCCTGACGATTTAATCACTCAGTGCCACATTTCAACCAGAAGTGATTATATGGGACTATGGAACAAAACTTTCCAAATAAACAAATCACAAAGCTAGTTTCAAATAAAAATTCAATTACTAAATTAACAAATCAACGAGTCACTAAATCGGTTGCAAAGTTAAAATATTTGCGCTTGGTCGTTAAATACGAGCGCGCAAGATTATAATGAATCGCTACAAATTTTATATCTTTATATGACTACCGATAATACAGTGAAACCCGGATATAAGATATTTGTCGGGACCTGGGGAGTCTCTTATATCCGTTTTTTTTTTTTTAAATCAGGGTTTGGTCATTTTATATACATTAACACAAGTTCTAATTTGGGACAAGAGAGATCGTCAAGTGAAACGCTTAGTACCAAAGTCAACATCACCTTGGCTACTCATTTCCTTTTTCCCGATACTTAAATCACAATCACAGTCTAAGCAACGTGCGAAAACTCCAAAAGCATGCTTAGAGTGACTATTTCTACAGCGGTTACCAAATAAAATAATCTCAATTTGACCCAGTTTGGAACTCACCCAAAAACGCTTAGTGGTCAAACTGGTATTGAACGCGCTGACGTAGTTGCCAGCGAGTCACGTGACGTTCCAATTCATTTTCCAAATAATTAGATTTGTGCCCTTTTTCACAGCGTCGCTCAGCCGGAGCTGATCTTTGGCGTCATTGTGGTGGATCCATTTCTCGACTCATTAATTGTATAAATACAGGCAGCAGTAGTTAGATCCCCTGTCGAGATTCGACATTCAACAGTCGAGAGCCTACAACCTACGACAATTTTTGACTCAAACACCAGGGACATTTTCTTTATAGCAGAGTAAGAGCTATGATTAACCACGTGATTTCCAGCTGCAATCGCAGTAGGCAAACATTTGAAAAAGGCTGAATCAGCGTCAGCAACTGATGACAAAAAGACAATTGGAACTACTACAATGCGAACGCTCTCTCAGTTTCTGTCTGTCGGTCTGTTTGTCTATCTCTTTCTTTTTCACGACGGATAAACCTTCTTTTTGTCGCTACGAACTCATCTACAGCCACCAACTCTCCAGTTGCGCACTTCGCTGACACACGATGACTCTATAGGATATACATTTTTTCTAGTCTTAAAATAAGCAATAAAAACATACTTAAGAACATTCTAGAAATTTAGGATCAAAACCGTATTAGCATTTAAGTTACATTTTTATATTTTTCATCCAAACAGCTAAAAACATAGAATAGAACATTCTAGAAAAATAGGATCGGAAGTGAACTAACAGAAAATATTTAGGCTCGAAAATAAAATAGTAAAATACAAATCTGATTGGTCAATAAATGTCTATGCGCCAAAATTTTTGGACGATTCTTTGATCCACCTGTAGGATATAAATAACACAGAGTTAGGGAGCCATACTACAGACGAAAACTTACACGAAGACTAGAACGAAGACAACACAACAAGCCACTAAGCTAGTAAAGCAGTAGCCGATACTGTGTCCGGCAAATTCCTTTCCTTCATCAACTAAAGTTCATGACTTAACTTCAGATGGCCGCGAATCACATTCAAAAGAAAAACCCGACAAACTTTCTTTCATCAACGCGACACGCCGTCGCCACAATCATAAAACCCGCTATGAACTTAATGTAAGTAAGAACGACTTATTTACGGACTCCGTTAACATGAACATACACACATCTTTAAACAAATTTATTTTCTTCTTGTCAAACTTTATTTTCCAAAAGGCCATTTACACATCATATATTTTGTTTGTTTTCATATTCTGTTATATGCATATTAAATTGTTTGTTGTTTAATGTTCGTTGTGTTCTATTCCATTTCTTTCATGTGATTGTAAAGTTTTGTGTTGTATTTGTGGTGGGAATAATTAAGAGAGCAATACCCGTAAAGTATGAATGCACATCTACTGAAATAAACTAAATACTCATACAACCCCCACAACTCTCCACACCCTCGTTCGGTTCAATGTTACATGCTCTTCTGTCTTCTTTTCATTGAATGTTAAATGCTTGGGGGTGTTGACACAAAGCCATCCTTACACAGCACCCGCACACTACAATGTTCGGTTCCAACACATTGTGGTGGTATGTTGTTGAAATATTTTACTCCCACAATTTATGTTGGTTCATTATTGAAAAGCAAACGAAGTAAGACGATGCGAACAAAAGAACATTCAAAACAAAGCAGTAAAAATAAAATTTAATTTATATATCAACAAATACATAAAAAAAGAAACATTACAAAACATTACGAACATTCTAATATATTCTGTGAATATTTCTCTGTGTGTGTACGCGTGTGTGTGTGTGTGTGTATGTGTGTGTGCAACTAACACGCATATTATAGAAAAAGACTAAATATCAAAAGTGTCCAGTAGACTTTAAAATGTATGTTGACTAAGTATTTCATGCAAGGTATCAATATACAGAAATATAGCAATGTATTCTAGGAGGAACGTGTCTTCTCCTGTGTTAGTTGTTTGTCTCTTTCGGGATTTGACGAAATGTCTGAGGCTGTGTTCGAGGCTGAAACAAGACTAACCGAAAAAGCAGAACAGGAAAGAAAAAGGTTGCAGAATGTATACGCATCCATGTTACGAGTATTGAATTGTATTACTAAGTGGCAAGGTCAAGCTGTTTCTGGAAGTCAAAAATGAAGAGAGAGAGAGAGAGAGAGAGAGAGAGAGAGAGAGAGCTGTCTCTGTAAGTCAAAATGTGAGAGAGTGAGAGTGCTGTCTCTGGGAGTCAAAATGGGAGAGAATGCCGCGACCTGCCGATAAACATAAACGGATCAAGTTACACGCCCGCTGTAGGACAATTATATCCGGGTACGGCCGGAACTGACTAAGCCCCTTTTCTTTCTAACGACCTTGACACCTCGTGACAGCTAAAAGAAAAGGATGAATTAAAATTAACAATATTTACAAAGCACTTCGGCCAAAAATAACGTGATAAAACTGGAACTAATAGACGTCGCCAGTTTATAGTAGGTAAAGAAAATACTTAATGGCTACACTCATTTTTTATCAAAGAATTTTATATTCACGCAGCTGGAGCTGTGTGTCACAGCACCTTCATAATATCAACAAGCCCTTTTTAATGCTCGTCGGCGCGCACTCGGCTTTTAGCTTTTTGCGAAGCCCCGGAGCCTGTTCTGGACTTCGGTCCGGAGCGTGGCTCTGCAAAAGGAACAATGGCAGACTTGGGGCCTTTAATTAGGCACCTAGTTTCGACTAGGCTACCTTCGGGTGGGCGAGCTGCATTTTTGTCTCCTTTGTCCCCCATGCACGGCACTAGACCAAGCGTCTAGTTTAAGCCGTTAACTGGCATACGTGCCCGGACCCACATTTCGGTTCGTGAAACTGCTTGCCTCATCAGGCTCACATTGCACTAAGTGAGCCGATGAGCAGCATTGACCAGCAGGGTTCGAGTCTCGGCTCGTTCCCGACCCCCCCCCCCATTTATCCCCACTTTAATCGGCCTTCGGGCTTTTGACCTTGTGTCAAGTCGTGTCTGGTGGGAGGCAGCGACAAATATCGGCACGCTCTTGGCGAAGCTCATTAAGGAGGAATCCTGCATTTTGTGCGGTTGCATTCACCTTACCTTCCGGCGTTGATTCCACTTCTCCTGGTAGATCTGCCTTTCTCCCACTTACATAGGTATGCACAAAGGTCCTTTTTAGGACCATAAGAGGTCCCTGTCTGCGGATCAGAGCATCTCTGGTGGTCAGTAATGACTAATCGAAATAGACGGCCAGGTGGCAAACACGAAGACGGATTCTAAAACCAACCGGTCTTACTCTCGCTCGGTTCCGATTGTCCGATAAGCTGCGCAGCGCTAATGGCACGGTCCAGCCTTTAGCTACCGCTTCGCTATCTGCGCAGCGCTAAGATAACGCCCATCTTAGGCTCGGCCTCCTAGCCTGTCCGCTCGTCCGCACGGCTTTGGCGCGAACCTAGCCATAGCCATCATCCGCACGGCTTTGACACGGCAAAGCCTTCGCTCCCGTCCGATTCGTCCGCACGGCTTTGACCCGACAAAGCCTTCGCTCCTGTCCGCTCGTCCGCACGGCTTTGATCCGACAAAGCCTTCGCTCCCGTCCGATACGTCCGCACGGCTTTGGCCCGAACCTAGCCATAGCCATCGCCCGCACGGCTTTGACACGGCAAAGCTTTCGCTCCTGTCTGATACGTCCGCACGGCTAGGGGGCCCGGCAAAGCCCTAGCTTTTCCTCGACCTCGACGCTCTTGCAAGGTACAACGCAGTCCACGTAACGACTCGCTGTTACCGACTGTTCTACCACTGCAACACCTGGCTCACGTACGACCCGCTGTACGAGCCAGCAGCCGGATCGACACACCCTTGGTTAACCCAACATACCGTCATAACCGGGAATATCGATCTACCAACCTCGACCGACCTCAGCTGCCCGCGACGACTATCCAACGGTATCCAACGACCCGACCGAATCTCAGCTTACCAGCATCAAACATCCAGCTGTATCTCCACGACTCGACCTACGCCAGCGACCCTCGTCGAACGCCCAGCTGCGAACATGTACACCGCGACTATACCAGCTAACGACATAACCCATCCTAGCTGAAGACTACATACAACCGCCACGGACATTTACATACACGCTTGTAAATACGACAAATAAATCGTCGCTTGTTATTATTGTTACCTCGCCTTTTGTTCCTTCATATTGCTTTGGCTGTTCTCATTCACATAACTCATTTGCGGGGTCGACATACTTATCGGCTCCGCAACAAGCATGAGTTCTTGGAAGATGAGAGTATATATAGGCAATCCTTGTCATGCGGTCGGCTCCAAATGCGCGGGAAAAAAATCAAAGTTGCGGACGTTGTTATGAGCACAAATCACGTGATTTTCTTGACCAATTGATTCCCGAGACTGATTAGTTCACCGACGTCCATCTTCTTTGTTTCGGGAACGAGTGGTATCACGGCTATTTTAAAATATAGGAGTGTAAATCCTATAACATACACGTTTTTTGGTTTATTTGTTTTTTTCGTCCAACAAAAGATGTTCATATAATCGGATCTGTTTAGTTTCTTCGGACTTAAACACACTACTTCAAAGAGACAATACTATTCTCTAACAGGGTCTGAGACACGCCACTCTGTTAAAAGAACTGAGGCAAAAGAGAGTGAGAAAGAGGTTCTGCAACTGTCATGTGATATACCATGAGGCACCAAACGAACATGCCTATTCTCAAAGGTAGGTAATTATTTGTTGGCTTCTTACATTGGAAACCAAAATGACGGAGACCTGCTGCAGGAGACAAGTAAATTCTGACTGTTGGGAACAATCATTTAAATCATAAATAGACATTCATATTCTATTTTTAAGATGTTTACTTCCAAACGAATGTGGGCAAGAACATTGTGGACATAGCCCACACCTACATATTTATATCGTACGTATGGATTTATTCAATTTCTCACCGAGTCAGATTTGACATGAAGTCACTTTATATTGTGGGGTGAGCACACACATATCGAGACGCATGCATGACCGTCACAAAAAATGATTGATCTCCTCGACATTCCTCTTTTGGTTCGCGCCAAGCGATAAACTTTGCCTTGCTAAGCTGGTAATGTCAAGGAAGAATATTTATCCGACTTCCCACCAAATCAAATTTGACATGAAGTCATTTTATTGTGGATCCCCGGCATGAATCAAGACTCACACGTAGCCGTCACAAAAAAATGGTTGATCTCCTTGTTATTACCCATTTGGTACACCCAAGGCGCCTTGCGATAAACTTAACTTTGCCAAACAGGTATTGCCTGGGAGAAAGACTCCCTGGGACCAGACAATCAACTTTAGCCCACTCAGCATAAACGCCAGATGGACCCTAGATAGGCCAGATAAATATTTGTAAGGTATGTACGTGATGCACTAAGGAATACGGATGTGTTATACGGATGTTCTTTCCAAGTATTATTTCCGATTGCTGTGGATTACAGAATCAAACATAAGACAATACAAGCAAAAGACAACTAAAATATTCAAAGAGTAATCTGAAACATGAAAATATAAAATATTTTCTTGCTGGTAGAATTCAAGAAAGTCCCTTTCCTTTGGCTAATTGTTGTCGGTGTCATCCTATTATGGGGAATTAGAAGGGTTCTATTATTTGTGGTGGTGATTGTCGGTTAATTGTTGGTATGTGTTAGGAAGTTCTAAGTTTCGTATCTGACTTCTTTTTCTTCTTACCCCATTCAGTTGCTATATTCTTTTGTCGGTGACAAGGATACCTTTAAACTCAAACTTAATTTTGGCGTTTACGCCAATTCTGTGTTGTGGAATGTTTTCATGAACCAGTAGAAATTGTCGCGTTTCCCAGATAAAGCGTTCAAATATATTATCGAATCATTTTCGGTAAGTTATAAGTTTGAAGTTCACCGCGTGTTCAGATAGGTGTGTTTAGCAGAGGCGTTTACTACCAGGAGACACAGCTGGCCGCTTGGTCCGGGTCTTACGAAGCACATGTACTACATACTGGCAGCCGAGAGAAAGAAGGTCCGTCCAGTAGAAGTAGCCACAACTTAATAAGGAACATTTCTCTTCGGCGCTAGGAAGTCCCTCTTCCCAGGCATGCACCGGTTTCGCTTTCTATCAGAGGCATTCTGGAAAACTGCAACCTTTAAAAAATGTATTTAGTTTATTTTTAATTTTATTTTATTCTCCGCACAATCCAACACTAGGTTTCTTTCTCAACGTTTTTTTAAAAGAGAGTAACGAGGAAAAGCTTAATAAGTGGCGTATCCAAACTTTTCAGAAAATGACTTTGTAGATTGTAAAGGTATTGATTAAAATAGCTACGGGGCTCCTACATATACATAGAGCTTTGTGTGTGTGTTGGCAAGAGCGTGCTATCTCTGACCCTTCTCGTTCATTATAGTTTGGCCCCATCAAATCTCCAGATAGCGACTGCTGGAGACGCCAACAGCATAGGACTTGTTAACTTTTTATTTGAGACCACCTACACTAGCACGAGAAAACATCAAAGGCTTGTCATGTTATTGTTCATCAGGACTATCATGTTTGGTGGATGGCTATAATATCGAACGACTGATAGCTGTCATATGTTTGTCATATCTGAATATCATAACTTACTACTCACATTATAAGAATAGACACTCGTAGCATAGGGCTGACATTTTCTCTTTTTGAGCAATGCAAGAACAATTCACGAGGAATTAATCAGATCACTTTATTGCTTGAGCAAACTTAACAGTATTGATACAAAAATGGCATAGATTACTAATAGTTCCTAAAGGGGATGTGTAGAGAAATCCCCTTGTGTAGCTGAAATGAGTCTTTAATAGAAGAGTAGAGTATTCAATATAGAAGTATTGAATGAAGACTTACATGTTTGAGAAATACTATCGTGTATCATGCGAAACGATGATGTTGGGGTCGCGAGGCCCCTTTCCATGTGAACAGTGTAGAATATTGGTTTACTCAATCGAGTATCTAAAAAAAGAGACCCCCCTCAGTAATTCTGTTGAGGATAAAATAGATGAATGGATACCACTCATGCAAATGAGTTGGATAGGTCCATCCTCGTGAAGTGAGCCAATCCACATGCTGTACGCATGCTGCTCATGCACTCTTTAATAAAAGAGGTGAGCTTTAGCTGGCTAGCTTTTCAAGGAGCCAGCCATGTTACTATTGGCTTGAAGGTGAGTGCTATTCATTGATGTTCTATAAACAGGAACGCACATACACACGTGCATGCTTTCTTGTTGTGGGTGTCCAAGAGAATTTTGACTTGGTGGCGCTCACGTTATATACGACTCTGACCCTGCCCTATGGTGAACATTAACTGTACTCTTTAACTGATACAGAAGGTGGTTACCTTTTGTGTTTCCTAGCACCAGTTAGCAGAACTCATTGGCAAGCAAGAGATGTAATCTCTACACGTGTATCAAAGAAAATGGGATGGTAGTAAAGATTGTAAGTCAAAGAACGGGAGAGAAAATAGAAGATATATGAATATTTATATTGATTTTCATTTTACTTTTGTTTATAGATATCTTTTACTTTTTTTTTTTTACCAAAGCAGATGTAGAGAATACATTACTTACCTTCCAAATAGTACTTTTTGTGGCTATTAGGTGGCTTGACTAAACTAGCATATAAAACGGCGTACCAAAACCAAACTCTCTCTCTCTCTCTGTCGCTATCGTCAGACCAGCCTCGACAACCAGAAGCACGAAAAGTCAGTACGTTTCCCGAGAGTATGGAGGGGCTCTCACTCCAAAAAACCTTGTGTCATGTTGCGCACGATACCATTCTTTGACCTAAGTCTCCACACAACAAGTTTCATTCTATTAAGGACTCTCAAGTTATACCAAAAGACTCTTCAACTACACGGTAGGACTTTTCTCTATAATGTGTCAATTAGTATCTCATGTCATTTTTGTATTCATTCTATAAGATTTACCCAGGCAATAAAATATATGGTGAATTCGTCGTGAATTGTTTTACATTGTTTAGTACGAAGGGATATTAAACCATAATATATTTGCTCAGCAACAATTGTCTTAATTGTGTTCCCCGCGATTAAATAATTGTGGTGGTAACTTATGATAATCAGATACGACAAATACACGAAAACAAAATTTAAGTCGTCAATACCAAAGCCCATTCGATTCGATTTTTACAGAGACATCTCCACTTCAAGTGGCAAGTCTTTGAAATTAGTAGACCAGTTCGCATACCTCAGCAGCAGTATCACATCTACTGAAAGTCAACATGCGCACAGCGAAGGTGTGGACTATTATTGACAGATTATCGATTAAATGGAAATCTGATCTCTCTGTTAAAATAAAACAGAATTTCTTCTAAGCGCTAACTGTGTCAGTACTACTGACATCTCACAAACTATCCAATTAAGGTGAACAAGACATGCAGGGCACCACAGAAGAAGAAAGAACTCATAAGCGACGTTCTCTGATGGACTCCTAATCATGGACATATCAGTGTTGGTCGACCAGCAAGGACTTACATACACCAGCTCTATGCAGAGACTGGATGCTGTCTATAGGACCTGTTAAGAGAGATGGCTGATAGAGACGAATAACAAGAGTCAGGAAAATCAGGCCGCTTTTTAGGTGGGTCCGGTCGCAGAGCCAAAGCCTAGACGCGTCCGGCAGTTCTAAAAATGCCTCGGGCCCCGTCAGCATTCCATTTTTCGGGGCGCCTCAGGCGCCAGGCGATAAACTTAACCCCTCCGAGGAGGGTTAAAGCCTGGGGGACGGCCCTCTGAGGCCAGAGGCATGTACAGTGCGGAGCCACACCCGACCGAACCACTCGGCACGACACGGCCAATCGAAAAAAAGGCTTACTGATATTTAGCAGGAGCTGTGACTGAGTAACAGGGCCGCCTAAGCGTAAAGTTCAATTCTAAAAAATAGGAGCGGAAATACAGTTTTTCTTTAGCCAGTGATAGGCTTCGGAAGATAATCCACTTTATTTTGATGGAATTACTTTTGACAGAGGAGCCCTATTAATGATGTAAATGTCATTTATTCCTTTTTTTTTTTTTCTCTTTTAGTTGTAACGGTAGGTCAGCGTTATATAAGGTTTTACATCCGGTCGTTGTTGGATGTCATGTTTAAGGTTCAACCTTAAACATGACATCCAACAACGACCGGAGTCGGGTCACGACACGTTAACTTAAAATGACGGCAGTGTTTCATATTGGACACAACGCTGCGTGATGTCATAATTTGTTGTGTGCATTTTTTCACACTCTTATATAGATACCATTCAAAGCGTTTAACAAGTATCCTTTGTTTTGTTTTTTTTGTTTTGTTTGTTTTTTTGTTTGTTTGTTTGATTTCATCTCATGATCTCAGAGTGAAGTATAAAAATATTTAGATAGAAACTTGTAACTCATTCATTGATTTTACAAAACTGCAGCTGAAGCCATATTATTGATATCTAGGCCTTTCTTACAGTCAACTTTCGGGTTTTTTGTTTAAAGGCATATCATTGGTGGACTATTTAATGCCAAAGCCATCCTCATAGAAGAACAGTTGTAGTACTTCGTAACCCATAGCTGGGGAGATAAGGGTTGGTTGGTTAATTGGCTGGTTGGTTTTATGATATTCCAACCATTGTAAGTTATCTAAAGAAAAATCCTCTTTATACATATATATCAAAGATATTTTAGCGAATATAAATGTTTGTTATTGTTAGTGAGGATACGGGATGTAGCCCTGAAGACCTGCCAGAAGCAATGAATGATAGGGACAAGTGGCGAGAGAGGGTCAGGGATATCAGTGCTAGCGGCACGACATGATGATGATGATGATGATGATTGTTAGGCGAAGAAATGTATTCTTGCGCATGTTTATATCTTCGCTAAGTGTTGTTAGGTATATAGAAGAGAGAGAGAGAGAAGTACGAAGTCGAAATGTTTGTATGGTAGTTTTTAATGGCAGCATAAGATATGGAGTTTGCGTTTGTGCTGCAAGCCTCGTGGGAAAGGAAAGAAGTAAAGAGACGAAATGGAGTTATGAGATTGTGAAGAAAGCAGCGCGTGTCGTTGGACGTGCGAGGGATTATGTTCGCCGTATGTAGCAAAAGTCATGTTTGCTATTTGAGGAAATAGACGTTGAAGTCACCATGATTTTGTGGTTCTGGTTATTCGTGGAGAGCGTGCATGTCTCCAGAAAATGTTGCCCAGAGGTGAAGTAGTAACTAAGTGCCGGAGCGGAATTAAACATCGCAGTCGACATAGCCAATTTTGGGGGTGACGTAAAGTTGTTCCAGTGTGTGGGGTATTGAATTTATCTAATTCATATTAAACTGGGAACCCTTGGTCTAAGAGAAATAGACGCAAGGGATCCATAAAATAGATAGCTTCCCTCATTGTGTTTATGCTGCTGCTGCTGCTGCTGCTGCTATTGAAGAGCAGCCAGTGAGACGTCTGCACTGAACAAAGTTGTTCAGCCAAAGAGAGTGTTTGACGGTTCTTCCCAATTACTGCTGCCCAGAAAGGTGGTTCGGTAGGGTAAAGATAAGTCATCCTGATTGGGTGAAATTATGCGTCAAATTAAATTACGCGCCAAACAAAAATTCCTTCTGCTGCATAGCTTAGCCCCAGAATATCAGGTATGGTTTACCTGATATTCGATACATAATATTAATTGTAACAGAAGGGAAAAGAAAAGAACTACGAGTCTCACAGCACAAAAGTATAAAATACAAACAATGAAAACAAATATATATATATATATATATATATAGAAACAAGTAATAGCAAATAAAAAAATAAAGTGTCCTGTTTAGTTCTTATTGTACCGTCCTTTCCATTTTGACTTGTAATTACAAAAAATTTTTTTCTTTTTTTTGTGTACCTCGTGGTACTTTTTTTTTTAAAAAACAAAATGTTACTTAAAGAAAAAAGGTTGACTAGCCGGGAAGGTGGCATACAGAAGGAGAAGTAGTAGCAAAAGTTCAGAGGAGAAGTGTGAGTTTTTTTTGTTTTTTTTTTTTTTTGCTGGTCAGAATTTCATAGCAGTCCTTGGTGGTTTACAGATATAGTGGGAGTGGCAAATTTTGTTGCGGTAGCCGCTAAAGTAGAAGTAGGGTGAGTGAAAGAGTTAAAAGGTTACCTTGTTTTGTTGCGGGGAAGTGAGTGAAAATGTGTGTAGTAGGAATCCTTCGTGGTTGATAGACGAGGTAGGTTTGCAGAAAGGTTTCCACGTGCCTGGTTGTGATCGACCATCTTGTTTTCTTCTTCGAGTTAGGTCGGCGGGAAAATTGAAAACTTCTCAATGTTTCGATGTTTTTTTTTTTTTTTTTTTTTTTTTTTTTTTTTTTTTTTCGTAGGAATACTGAGTGTTCGAAAGGCTGCGTGTTGTAAAGGCTGTATTTTCGTATCAGAAGGTTGTTGTTCATTTCCGTCAGGTCACCATTTTTAGCGAGTGGTAATGTTAATAAAGGAGGATAAAAAAGTAAATAGACGAAGATGCCGTTAGCTTTTATATGAAGGTTTTTATGGATATTTTTCTGAAAGAAAAATTTGCGCCAATGTCTTCTCAGCCGACGAATGAATTGAAGGAGCACGTGTGTCACAAAGAAAGAAAATTCTTGGGTGGTTGTATTCTTTCGGTTCTTTGAGTCAGGAAGCTTTTTCTCTCTCTTTTTCCTTTCTTTTTGCTTGTTCTGCTGTTCGAAAATGGAGACAGAGTTTCGTGTTGTTATTTTTTTTTTATTTGTTTCGCAATTCAGAAGGTGCCATGTGGGGTCACCAATTTCGTATTTCGGGAAATGGTTAATTTCTCTAACACCATAAATTATTAGGCAACACACATGAATAACGAAACTTCTTTTTAACAACACAACAAAGAAAGGTTTATTATAGTAGCAGGCGTAAAGGAGTGAGAGTGAGAAAGTGTCCCTTTGGTGTCGCTGGTCAGTATGTTGGTCCTTGGTTTGTAGGAAGCGTGTAAGAAGCTAGCAGCAGCGTTTTCTTCAGTGAAGGGTTCCAAGTGGAATCAGTGGCAGTCATGTGAGAGAGATGTGTTTCTGCTGCTGGTTCATGGTTCTCTGACTTTGTCCGTTATACCAAAAGGGACTAGAAAAATAGTTCTTGAGAGGAAGAAGGAATTAATGCGCTCTGCCAGTTGATTGGTCAGTGAGTAACCGACTCTCTTAGCGGGGGCATTGATTCGCGAAAGGAAATAGATCTGCGGCCGCTACAGTATGATTTGTAAACACATTTGGTTGATAACATTTTAAAATGAGTCTGGGCTCTTTTTTTTTACACTGTCTAATGGTTTCAAGCATTTCTAGCTAACACGAATAATTTTACATTAATCATTTGTTTGCACACAGTTAAACAGTTTCAAGAATTGCTATGTATCACTAACAATTCAATTAAACATCAGTCATTTATTTACACACAGTTAATTGATCAAACAGTTCTATTTCTAACAATTCAATTAAGCATAAGTTATTTGTTTCCACTCTGTTTAAATGTCAAACAGTTATATTTGATCCATAGATAGGGCCCTATCAGATGCTACCACTCTGGGCCAGAGTTGACCTTGGAGCGATGACAATGAAGAAGTACTCTGCATTCCCCAAAGCTCCAGCATTATTGGAGCCTCACCATCAGATTATTTAATGTCATATTCAGGGTACTCTTTGGAGGAGTCTTACCTCTTTGTAGTTATGCAATCGGTGTATTCTACAGCTTCAACTGACTGGGCTTGGAGATTAGGGTATTCATACCTTTCCAAAGATTATTCTTGCTATTGTAGTCGAAAGAACCTTGTATTTTTGTTTGGCGCGTAATCTAATTTGACCGTTAGGATCGCCGAATATTTTCACCCAATCAGGATGACTTTTCCTATTCACCCCGAACCATCTTTCCTAGCTGCACCAAAAATTGAAGAAAGCCCGCAAAATACCCTCTTCCTCTGAAATCTTCAATATGAACGGACGTTTTACTGTCTGCTCTTGAATAGCGGCACCAGCATCATACACTACGAGGAGAGCCATCTAGTTTATGGACCCCTAGCGTCTATTCTTCTAGACCAAGGGATCCTAGTTGAAAATAAATTAGATGATACGCTATAACAACTTCCTACCTTCTTTCCTTCCTACGAGTCTTGCAGCATACCAGCGTAAACCCTTTACTTCATGCTGCCATTAAAACCTTCATATAAAACCTAACAACGTCTTCGTTCTTCTCCATCACCTTTATTTTCCATCAACGTTTAGCGAGGGGATAACCAACGTAATACCAACATAACCAACGTAAAACCAACTTAAACCTAAAACCTAGTAGTAATAATATCCCCATCGCTAAACTATCATGATGATGTACATTGCCTATATCTGTTCATTGCAAACTGTTAAATTATTGAAATTACGTTTAAAGTGCTTCACAATTCAATTTTGGAATAATTTTGTGTTGCAGTTAGATACTGGGACAAGATACTTGTCCAGAATACTCCACTGGGGAAATGACTGCGGTAATATACCAAAATATATAGAGAGAAATGTAATACTTACATTCACCTTCAAGATAAGGGTAAGTTTTGTTGAAATTCACTTTTGTCATAATTATTTAATACCTACAGACTCTAATACAGTGGGCCAGAGGTTATCTGCCAGAAACCATTTTTGTAGGGGCGAGTTACCTGCTCTTAGACTTTTGATTTTTTAGTTGTTTTTATAAAATAAATGAAACACATCGTGTGTTGATAGCAGTCCTGATGTGTTGCTTCGTTATTTGACTGCAAGTTATCTCATGTCTAAATGACTAGCTGCGCTTGCCAGAAAGGAAAAGATATGTCTCCTTTTTTTTAAAGGGTTTAAGTCAACAAATTCCCAACAAGTTTCAGTGATCTACTTCATTCTTTTTCAGAAAAGTTTGATATTCTGTCCCCAAAATTATCAGCGATCGACTGTAAGTCACCATCTTCTTAGTAGTTGGAGGGAGACAAAAGAAATATAATAAGCAGGGGTTTGTGTGACGAGTTGAAGGGGGCTTTGTGATGTAGTGGTTAAAGCGCTGTACTGCGGAATCGTAGGAATCGAGTTCGAACTCCAGTCGTGCTATTACGTTCACTTTCGGACAAATACTCTTAGGAAAGGTATAAACCCCCTTATGGGTTAAAAAGTACCACTACAGTTCTCTTTGGAGGATGGATTTGGCATTAAATAGCCTACAAAGGTTGATATGCCATTAAACAAAGAAACCAAAATCGACGAGTTGAAGGGTTTCATATTTTTGTAATTTGCAAATCGGGCCGTTAAAAGTAGCTCGACTGTCATTGGCTCATTTTAAAAGTTGAACCGTTACTGTCCCTTTGCGGGTGTGTAAACTACTTTGTCAGTTGGTCAAAAATTGTAGAGCAAGGACAAAAGAATTTTCACAGGCTCCCCCAGTTTACAAGGAACGTTGTAAAATTTATAAATTAACTAAGCGTAAGTTAATTGGTTTTCATTCTGAAAGAAAAATAAAAATTTCAGAGTTCTCCCAACTCAATGTGAGGATTTTTTTTCAGATAGAAAACGACAGCTGTTCTGATCTAGGAGCATGGTAGAAGTTTAGCAGAAAAAGTTAAATTCCACAGAGCTCCTTCCTTAAGACTCATCATGACGGCTACGCTGAAAAAGAGAAAAGAAGGGCTGTAGCTTTAAGAGGCTAGGAATTTAACAGAAGAAAAATAAAAGTGAAAAAGAGAACTTTGCGTTCAGAAACCATATTAGTCTTTCTGAGAGAAAATGTCGCATCGTACAACTATTTTATTGAATCTTTTCGACTAGTAGTAAGTCAATTTGTTAGTTCATTTCTTTCCATTTAATTTTGTGTTAATTTTTTTTTTTTCAACTCTGCACGGCAAAATTAGTGGAAGGCTTGCAAGAATGTTATTTGTTAAATTTTTCTTTTGAAATGAATTCTTTTTACACTAGGATAAAAGTGTTTAACACTGAAATATAGTAGATTTTATTATTTAAATGTATAAAAATTTATTTCAAAGAAAAAATCAAACCGACCACGGGCGACACTTTATTTGGCCAGAGTGGAAAAGAGAGAAGTAATCCCAGACAATACGGCACCAAAAAGCTACATCCCACTATTTGTCGAGAACTACCATTGGGACCCTCAGTACGAATTCGGGGACCAAACTGTAAAAGCAGTAAAAAAATAGCCGGCAGAAAAGTTTCGTGACTCGTTTCTTGAACAGCCGATAAGTATTTCAAATGTGAAAGAAGCTCCCCAAGAAATAAAAATGTAATTAAACGAAAGTCGACTACTGAAATTCTACGACATTAAACAACTGAAGAAAATTCAACCCGAGAATTCTGCTGAAAAGATAACTTAGCAGAAGACTCGAAATGAAATAAAAACTGGAACATTTCGACAAAACTTAAAAGAAAAGGAAATACTCAAATTCAAAGAACCTTGTTTCCCGGACACTCTCTCGGATAATTTCCGTAAATTGCACTAAAATTTGCAAAAATTTCTTTTCTATCCCTTTCTTTATTGTCTCTTTTGTATAAAATTCCTTTTTAAAAACTTTATTGTCTGTGTTATCTTTTCGAATCAGTGTCTGAATTAGAAAGCTGCGGAACTCACCGCTTGAACTTACCATTTAAAATTACACACTAAAGCCCCCTAAAAACATTACCCAGTTAAATATTAAATTTGGTCTTAGTGTCATTTCCCTCATATTAAATTTTATTTACTTTTAATTTCTTTATCCTTCAAATTTTTCTTTTAAATGTTGAAAATTCCTTTCCTTATCTGTTCTTATTCTCCTTTTGTATTATTTCTTCTCTCCCCTTTGGAAACTCTGGAGCTACGACAGTCTTAGACGGTAACATTTAATGCTTTCTTTAAACTCCCTACCTTATCTTTAAACCCTCAGGGGACAAGCTCAGGGTAATTAAAAAAATTTGCACTAATTTGTCTCTTCAGTGGTTTTTCTTTTTCGTCACCGGCGGAGATTCGAAGTCAAAAGAAAATATAAACTAAGAGCGTTCTCGTTAAATTGACAATTGATTGATTATATTTCGGAGTTGTATCCTATTTTATTCTCCCTGATTTTGCATTTTTTTAAAATTTTTTTAGTGTGCATTTGTTTTTGGAACGCATTTGGGTAGCCATCTTGAATTCGGCATTTTGAGTGGGGGTGGATGCGAGAAATGGCGGTCATTTTTAATTTCCTGAGTTAAGTTTATTTAGAAATTTCTTTCCAAAATGTTTGTATCTTCGGTAGTGACTACTCTTATTAAAAAGAGAGACATTTATAAGAGGAAGATTACCTCTGCTGTGAGTTTTATTAAAGCAGGGGAAGATTTAGTAAAAAAAAATCCTTCCTTGCACAGAAAGACTTAGCCAAGGATTGGATTTCGTCCGTGACTCATTTAAATGAACAAATTATTAATGCATTTATTGAGAATGAGGCGAATACAGAACTTATTGATAAGGAGAATGATTAGGTTTTATTGAATCTTCGCATTCTCAGCGACTCAGTTAGCGAGGAGGAATTTATTTCGCTTCATGAACGGTGCGGCATTCGAATTGGCTCTGGAATTTGTTACCGTTGGCAACGTAGAAGATTTCCTGCTTGCACGGAAATCCGAAGTTGATCCTCAGATTTATGGTATAAATTACACTCAGGTCATCTCTCAGTATTCAGATTGCCCAGTTACCCACATATATTTTGTATTGGAGCCCAAGTCTAAGTATCAGGACCCCTTGGACTGCTTTGCTGAATCCTCTAGGGAGAGGACTATAGAAAAGATTTTCAACTTGGAGATTAAAGGAATTAAGGAAGACTCGGTCAGGGATTATGACCGTGACAAGATAGATTCTTTCACCAACTCAATAACCTTTAGAGATGGGTGTTATTTTGTCAATCTTCCTTGTAATGAAGACAAGTTATTGGAAGTCTCTTCAAACTACCAAGTCGTCCTAAATGTTTTAGATCGTGTTGTGACCAAACTTGAGAAACAGAATCTGTATGACAACTATTGTAAGGTGTTTCTCGACCAGGGATCTGAAGGCATTATCGAGGGCATAGATGTTACTAGATGTAAATGAAGGTTTGTAGGGTATATATATTTCGTTTGGTTTGTAGTAGTGGGTTGTTGTTGTAGTTGTATGGTGATAAGTTAGGGTTCTGCTATCTGATTCCTTTTGTTATTCTTCTTATCCTCATTTTACTTGTTGGCTTCATTGTCTGTGAAGGCTGCAAGAGAATTACGGAAGGAAGGAAGAAAGAGACTAAGATACCGTTTAACTCAAAGCTTTATTTCAGGGTTTAACGACAATTCTGTGGGAGAGGAAATACTTCCTGAAACCAGTCACGTCTCCCAGACCAGTAGCTAAGATATATTAAGAGTTATTTTCGGTGGGTTTATGAAGTTGAAATTTGTGGTATGTCCAGTTGGTGTCTTCAATAGAGACAGCTACAAACAGGAGACGCGACCTTTCGCCAAGTCCGAACCTTGGGTGAACACGTGCGCTATCTGCCAGCAGCTAAAAGGAGAAAGTCCATCCAGTATCCGGGGTGCGGCTGAAGTGATAGAATTTCTCTCCAGCGCCCGTAAACACCTTGCTTTTTGTCCAAGGCTTCCGGGAACTGCTACATTTTTAATCTATTTCATTTTATTCATTTTTTTCTTTTCTAACCCTACATTATCTCTCTTGATGATTTTGATAATTACATATGGATTCCTCAGAGGCCTGTTATAAAGAAGGATCCTATTAGTACCACCAAGATTAGGCCTGCGTTTAATTGCTCAATGAGAATGGGAGGCATACTGTCTCTCAATGATTGCTAGTATCCCGAAATAAATTTGTTGACGGATATGTGGGATCTTTTATTGAGATTTCAATACAATAATTTTGTCTTGCTAATGATCGGCTTAAACAGGGAGCGAGACAAGAATTGTTTTTGCTTCTTTATTAAGGTAAATTATGTTAGAATGTTTTCGCTACAGGACTATTATCTTTGGATTTGTAGTCAGTCCCTTTATCGTCAATTTATTATCCAATATCGTGTGCAGTATTGTGTTAATCCTTGTACTGATATGCTCTTGAATCATTTTTATGTGGATAATTTGGTTAACACACACTGTTATATGCTCATCTACAGCATCATAACGACACAATAACAATAACAGACGCAATGAATAACGATGCAGGAAGAATTCTTTATAAAAGTATTTACCTCTCACTTTATTTGTAAGGGTTCGAAAAGGGTTACTCAAGGTTTGCATGTGAGAGGGAGCGGGAGACCGAACATAAACTGTAATATTTTGACCCCACTGTTATGGCCGTCAACGTTGTGTCTTTCTCGTTCTCCAGGGCTGCTCAACCCAGGGCCCACTCTGCTGGGTGATGGTTTTCTTTACTGCATATCAACATCTTCTCATCAGGGCCCAAAGCCCCTTCGGCCTGGTGTGGCTTTCCCTACCACATCTCGTCTCCAACTGGCTGCAACTCAACTGTCTTGACTGAGCTATACAATAGTTCAACGCTCACTTGATCGCCCACGCGATCTTTGAAATCGAATGTTTAATCGTCATCAAGCGGAAATAACTGTCATGCAGTTCAGAGGTCACTATCTTCCGGTGCGTCAGTCTATGAGAGTGTCATGGGATATTTTTTTACCTCGTCCCATTTCATCAGCCAATTTCCGCCCACGCAATTTCCTCTTATAACTGCCATTAGAATGTATCACTTTCTTCCGGTGCATCACCTTGAATGGCATTTTTGGCCGGGTCAAAAGGTCAAAACAGAACAACACTTCTGCTGATACTATAGTGTCCTTGCACAAGGAAGCCGTAAAAATTATGTAAGAGGGTAATTTTACCTTAAAATCCTGCACTTCTATCTAATAATGGAGTTGTTATGACACCGATAATTGAAGATAGGAATAATGTTGATCATTCTTCGAGTCATGAAAAGTTTTTTGGTTACTTTTACGACCCTCAGTCTGATAAAATACAGCTCTCAGAAATGTCTTCTTGTGTAGCAACCACTACTTAGAGAAGTGTCTTGTCCCAAATATCCAGCTTGTTTGATCCCTTGTCCCTTTGTTTGCCTGTAACAAGCAAGGGGAGAATACTCCTTAGTGATCTGTGAAGGCTAAAATTGTCTTCCTCCTGATATTCATGGGGACTGGAAAGAATTGTTTTTAGATCTTTCATCTTTGCATTGTCTGAGATTCCCCTGATTTGAGCTGGATGAGTCCTATCCTGCTAAATTAATTATTTTCTACGACGCTTCCTAACTGGCGTTCGAATTTGCAGCATATATATGGCAGAAGGGATGTGCCATATTGATTTTTGCCAAGGTTAAGGTGGCATTGCTCATTAAGAGAACACTCCCGACTCGGGAATTATTATCTGTATTTCGAGCGGTCAAATGTGTCCTAAACGTGTTGAGGACACTTCCAGATAGCAATATTAGTGACATTGTTGTTGCTGTAGACGCTCAGGTGGTCTTGTATTGGTCGTTGACATTAAGATCAAGAATGTCTTTGTTAGGAATAGACTTAAAGATATCCTTGAAAGGCTTGCTAAGTTGAGAGACGTTGGTATTAATGTGAAATTTATGTGAATACAAATGATAATCCTACTGATTTAATCACAAGAGGCGTGTCTCTTGATAAGTTTGAGGCCCAGTTCTAATTTTGGCTTCATTGTCCTTCCTGGTTGGTTGGTGAAACCCTCCAATTGTGGCTGGGATTAGATATATTTTTCACTAGCAGACGAATTCCCTCATAGAAGTAAATTGGTTGAACTGAACCAATCAAATCCATCGGTGGAAGGATACAAAAAGCTGAACCTCTTGCGAGAAAAGGGGAATTCTCTCTTTTTAACCTGTAGGTGCCAAGGAATTAACACAGAATGAACTGATTACCGTTACCTAGCTTTCTGAACTAACTGACCAAATACTTGTACACACACAGTTTTCTTACCGACGAAGGCCTGCGAACTTTCACCACACCATAAATGGACAGGGGTTCTTAAAGAATTTTATATGTGTATTGCTTGCAGGTTACTCTAACAAAACTATTGAATTTTGTGTAAAGGGATTAAATCGTTGTTTATTATTTTTCCACTTCAAATTGCAGACGCTCGCAGTGAACCTTAATCTTCTCTACACAATGGCCCGCTGGGCTGTTAGTACGGACAGTCGAATGTTAGTTTTAAACAAAACAGTTGAGATTTCTCCGGTAGGTTTCGCAAGTGCTGCTATTATTAAATTGGAACTGTTCTCGTCCCAGGCTAAATTGCTGAGAGTGCTAACTTATGTTTTCGATTGATGTTTGGAGTGAGGAAGGTTTCTTCCGATTCAGGTTTAGCTGCCTGGTTGCATTTATTGAAGGTAGATCAGTCGTTGTGTTTAACTAAGAAAATGTTGTTCCTGTTGAACCCCATTAGTAGCGAAATTCTTCTTTTGGTTGTTAGCCTTAATGTCTTTTTAGATGAGGAAGGGCTTACGCGCTCCAGGGATAGGATAGGCAAATCAGAATTCCATTCTCAGGATGTTTTGTTTCCTATTTTGCTACCCAGATATTCTTATCTCACAGTGCTAATCACGAACTGCCCTGTAAAATTCAAACATTTGGGCATCGCAGCTACCCTTTGTAAACTCCGATTGTCAGAGTTTGGGGGACATTATAACGAAATCTTTTTTGGAGAGATGATAATCACCATTTATACAAAAAATGGTGATCAATGGTCATGAGTTCTGTAGCCTTCGTTATATTAAAAGAGAGGAAAATAAAATGATGAAACTGAGAATATTGATAGGTTTTAATATTTTAATCCCTGCCTGAATAAAAGAAAACCCTGGTGCGGAAAGACACAGGAAGAAAATAACAATCGCAGAATTGAGAAGAATTAAAGGCAGCCGAAAGTCTGAGCAAGATTCGCGTCGTTGCAGACTAGGCAAATATCGAGTTGCTGGTTTTAGAACAGGAATGAAATATTCAGCCAGAAATGCGTGGTCCTGTAGCAATAGGAGAGAGAAGTTATGGTCTCCTAAAAGGTTGAGCAGGAATAAAGTAGCTGGAGGTCAGAGGCGGAATGAAAATGTTCCTGTCAGAGGCGGAATAGAAAACATCCAATTTATATTCAACTGGGAGCCTTTGGTCTAGGAGGGTTGAATGAATGAAGAAGGGTTGATCTCCTAGACATAAACTAGATGGTTCCCCTCATGGTGAAAATGGTTCTGCTGCTAGGAAGAGAGAGGACAGAAAGAACGTCCATCCTGCTTGAAAGATTCTGAGGAAGAGAGAGTTTGGCGGGCATTCATTGCCCTTGATCTACCCGGGAAAGTCGTCCGGGCAGAATGTGACAAATCACCATCATTGGGTGAAAATATACGACAACCATAACAGTCAAATTAATTTACGCGCCAAATAGAAATACGAAGTTCTTTCTGCTACAACATAAAGCCAGACAAAGGATTAAGGCAGTTATATCTTCTTGTAGCTTGTGTAAGAAATATAACACCATTTCTTTCAAGTATCCTTAGGTAACCAATTTACCCAAGTATTGAGTAATTTTTTTAGACTCTTCGGGCATACTGGAATTGATTTCACTGGCAATTTATGGATACAGGTGTAAGGAGAAAGGCAAAAAATGTACATTTTGTAGTCCAAGTGCTTCAATATCAGAGCTGTTCATCTGGAGTTGGTCGATGGCATGTCCACTCATTCAGTGGTACTTGTTTTGGTGCGGTTCTTTAATCTGCATGTGTGAGTGCCTTCACACAAAATGCAAATGTAGAATTAAAAAAATGAAGCAAATGACTGGAATTAATTTTTGATGGTGAGTGTATATATATATATATATATATGGGTGTGTGTATATATATATATATATATATATATATATATATATATATATATTATAAATTTTTATAAGATATATATATATATATATTTTATAAAAATTTATTTCTAACAAGGAATCAAACCTACTACGTGCCGCACTTGATGTGGCCAGAGTGGAAAAGGGAGAAGTAATTCCGAACAATACGGCACCAAAAAGGTACCTCAGACTATTTGTCGAAAACTACTATCGGGCCTTCAGTATCAATGGATTAATTTTTATTAAAGAAAAAACGAATCTTTTCACGGAAAATAAAACAGCTCTTTGAAAAAAAAAAAAAAGAAAAAAAAAAAAAAAAGAAAAGGAAAAAATCAAAAAATCAAAAGACAAGTAAATAAAAATAAATAAAATTAAATAAAAAGGAATTACGAAGTTTTGAAGAAAAACACTAGTGGCTAAAATTAATTGCTATTTTAGCGACTAGTCAAAAAAATTAAATCAAGTAACAATGATACAAATTGTTTCGAAAAAACACTGGGTCACTCATGAATTACAAGGAACTGATATGTCATCACAAACAAAGGCGCTGGTACTTACAACTAAAAAAAAGGGGCGTTGTATGAATGGAAAAAAAGATTTGTAAACATCTCTTTGGAAAACCTGTTCACTTTTCCGTCAAGAATACAGCGAATAATGCAGACACATGGGGGTTCATTCAGCAATACTTTCAGCACTTGTATAGGACAGCAAATTCAATTGTACACCTCATGGTCTGAGTCAAGACAACACAAATATGCTCTGATATAGGCAACAGCATATTCCGCTTACAGCTTCGCAGGGTAGTTCTGGGACCTCGTGATCAAAGTTGAGACAGTACAAATTCACACATATAGGTAACTGCATATTTCTCCAGGAGAAGTCCAGCACAGCACAAAATTCTTTGCTGGATTTACTCCCTATTCACTATTTTTCCTTAAATGTAGGGAACAGCAAAGTTTAAAAACCAGTAAATCCTGCGAAAATTCACAGGACAACAAAAACGAAGTCTTCTCAGCTCCGTGGCTTCAGCCGAAAAGAGTTATACTCTCAGCAGGGGGTGTCAGTTAAAAAAAATCCCGTCATTTCCTTCCGGTGATGACAACCATAAAAGTCCCTTCCAAGAAGAGGTTCCCATTACAATAAAATAATTCCAACAAGTATGAACTCGGAGTCCAGATTGCAAAGGCAGGAAAAAATAGCCAGTAGAAAGGTTTCGTCACTCGCTTCTTGAAGAGCCGATAAGTATTTTAAACAGGCAAGAAGCTTCCCAAGAAATAAAACTAGAATCAAACAAAAATTCAAGCCGAGAATTCTGCTGAAAAGATAACTTTACATAAGACTCAATTGAAATTAAAAGAAAATTAAAAAAAGACTCAATTAAGATCAACTGAAAGATAAAATTCAACCCGTGAACTCTATTGAAAAACAACCTTCCAGAAGACTCGAAATTAAATGAAAACGGAAACATTTTGACAAAACTAAGAAGAAAAAAAAACTTAAATTCAAAGAATCTTGTTTTTCGGACACTCTCTCAGATAAGTCCCCACAAATTACACTAAAATTTGCAACACTTTATTCTTTTCTGTCCCTTTCTTTATTGTTTCCTTTGTATAATATTACTTTTTAAAGACTTTATTGTTAGTGTTATCTTTTTGAATCAGTACCCGAACTAGAAAGCTGCAGAACTTACCGTTTGAACTTACCCACTAAAGCCCCGCTAAAAACATACCCAATTAAAAACTAATTTTGGCTTTAGTGTCATTCTCTTCATATTAACATCTACTTGAAATTTTTTCAAATGAATTTTACTCTAAATTCTTTTATATTGCAAATTTTATTCTCTTTTAATTTCTTTTCATCTATCTATCTATCTGTCTATCTATCTATCCTTTTCTTTTCTTTTCTTTTCTTTATTTTTTGAATTTTATGCATTACTGCAGACTTTTCAACTGTTGGGTATCCTGAACTAAAAATGGTGTCGTTGGTGTTGTCAATTATTTATTATTTATCAATTAATTATTTTTTTTCTTCCGAACCAAAAGAATAGAATTTTGTTATTTATTTATAGTAGAATTCTCTAACAAAACTAACTGATCTTCGTCAAGTTCGCAAATATTTTGATCGTAAAATCAGTACATTTAAAATTTCTTTCATGACTCTGAAAAAACAAATCGACAGAAGAAAAAGATAGACACCACTAAAGGACCTCCCACCCACCTTCTTTTTTTTAAAAACCAAGTAGCTGATAAAGCAACATCCACTTATTGAATATGTGTTAATCATTCAGATATGAACAATTAATTTCGACATGAAAATCAATAACTACGTCTAGAAGTTAATCTTATCGTCATAATCGTTGTGCCATTTTCAAACTAACATCAGTTCAAACTTCATTTGCGCTCTTACATTCATTTCGGACTAATGCCCTGGAGAAAAGTATGAACTTTCTTATCCTCTTCCCCAGCAACAGGTTAAATAGTATCACTGCCGTTGTTCTTCAGAGATGGCTTTGCCATGAAATAACCCATGAAGGTTGATATGCCATTAAATAAAGAAACTAACTCTAACCTAACATTTTAGTTGTATTCTTCACTACATTTTATCAAAATAAGACCAAAATGACATTAAAAACGACAAAGATACTTGTCACTGAAAATGAATTCTGTGTATATATATATATATATATATATATATATGTGTGTGTGTGTGTGTGTGTGTGTGCGTGCGTGTGTGTGTGTTTGGTTTGGTTTGGTTTGGTTTAATTGCTTATCAACTATTATAGGTTATTTGATACCAAATCCTTTTTTATACATATATATTAAATATATGATTTCTAAACACATTTTGTAGACAACATTTTTAAACGAGCCTGAGTTCATTTTTTTTTTTTTTTGCACAATTAAATTGTTTCACTTATTTCTATCTAATACAAATAATTCTGCTTACTATTAATCACTTGTTTGCACACAGTTTAATGTTTTCAAGTATTGCTATGTATCACTTACCATCAATTAAACATCAGTCATTTGTTTACACACAGCTAAATGATCAAACAGTTCTATTTCAAACAACTCAATTTAGCATAAGTTATTTGTTTCCACTCCGTTTAAATGTCAAACAATTCTATTCGACCCATAGATAGGACCCTACCAGGTGCTACCACTCTGGGCCCAGAGTAGACCTAGTATAGGACTTTACACTCCTATAAATTATTTTGGGCGGTATGCCCCTTGTTCCCATAGAGATGGCAGACGCTCAATATTCAGTCCCGGGAAACCATTGGCCAGGAGGACAACGTGACATGTTTAAAACAAGGTCCGCGCGTAAATTCAAGTCCTGCGTTTTTTAGCCACTTACAAGACGCGTATTTTCTATAAATATGTCGTCTTCAAACACCCTCTTTCTTTTTGACCAAATTTCTTCGCAGCAGCAACACACTCCTTTCAGCGTGAATCAACAGGAGAGAAAAGCAACACCACGAATGGGCCTCGCAGACATTCATATACAAGGACTATGAGACGCTTTCCCGTCTCTGAGAAACTGCCCGTTTCTAACCATAAAAAAAGGACATTTTAAACTTGCAATTCTTTTTGTAGCTTAGTTGTGTTACACACACACACACACACACGCACACACACGAGCTCACACATATACACACACTATTATTATGTTAGTAGAGTTAGTAATATTTTTTATGTATCAATGTAAGATTTAATTGTTGTAGAATATAAATTTGTTTTTGCTCGTCGCCTTGTTTAAATGTTCATTTTGTCCACGCCGTTTTACAACCATTATTTGTTTAATATCTTTCACTCATTTATTTCACTGGCTTCCTTCATTTACCACTTTATCCATGTGTCTATAATATGTGCTTATATTATGTCTATAATATGCTTATTCCACCTTTATTCTAAACTAAACACTCTCTTTCAAAACCTATCTTCAACATTAAACGTGTGGGAAATATTAAACCTTATTCAATATACATAAAATCAACGTAAAATAGTAGAGGAACTTAAATACTAAATACAGGTCCATTCTCCTACACTAGGAGTGATGGCAATGAATGAGTACTCTGCATTCTCCAAAGCTCCAGCATTACATCAGATTGTTTAGTGTCCTATTGAGGATGTGTATGCGTATATATATATATATATATATATATATGTATATATGGTGAATCAAAACTTTAAACACTACAATAGTTTGTCATATCTGAAAGTTGTCAGCAATTGTGTTTACTTAATCCATCAGTCAAATAAGTTTTAGTTTTTATTTTCATTTTTATTGATTGATTAAAACTTTTTTTTTCATTTGATATTTTTGTAAATAGTTTTTGGTTAAAATTCAGCTTAGGTCAGTTTGTCCTTTTCATAGGAATTTTTTTTTTTCTGAAGTAATTTTTTTTTACATCTTAAGTTGGTAAGACTTTCCACTATCATGTGAAAATTTATTGTTTTGGAAAATATCATCATTATCATTATTTTACTATGAAGTGAGTTTTTCACTCCAGTGTTTCACTCCAGTTTTTACTGGTTGTGGCAGCAAGTCTCCTCAGCTCTCTTGGACTATTTTAAGTATTCTTGACGGTCTCAAAAAATCTATAGTCTGTATTGTCTTGATTGTTCCTCTGATTTCCAATTCTTCCTGTCCCCTTTCCAAGCCTTTGGGATCATTCGCAATGCACCAACTACAATTAGTATCATTAACACCCTGATGTTCTCTAGCAAGGTCCAAGTATTTGTTCATCTTTTCGCCTTTTTTTATTTTCATTATGTGGTCTGCTGAAATGACAAAATTCACTCAATGGCAAGTTCTTTTTGTGTGTAAATTGATGCTAGGTGTGGTCTTCCGGTTTGGATTAGGTGATCCGTTTGTATCTCAAAATCCCAGAAATTTTATGCATCTCATTCTCTTGGATGGATGCTAGTTTGTGCATATATTATTTTGTAGTATTGTCAAATTTCAATTTCTTACACAATTGTCTATTTGCAAATAACTTGATGATAAATCTTTTCTTGTGATTTTGTAAATTTGTAGCCCATAATGTATTTCCTAAGTATGTTATTGAGTGGTATAATTGCTATTACAAATAGTAGAGGTGAGCATTGTAGTTATTATTATTATTATTATTATTATTATTATTATTATTATCATCTTATGGATCAGTTTACTAAACTAACTTAAATTAAATCTTGACCTTATTTTTCTTCTATTAAATAAAAAATGTAAACATATTATATATGATTTGTATAAGCATAGTTTGTAGATAACATTTTTAAATGAGCCAAAGCTGATTTGTTTGCTTACAGTTGAATGATTATATATATGATTTGTAAGTCAATAGTTTGAAGGTAATCTTGTTTTTAAATAAGTCAGAGCTGATTTATTTGGACACAAGAATTATTATTGTTTGCACATTGTTCAATGGTTCCAAATATTCTAACATGAATAGTTCTATTTAGAATTAATCATTTGTCTGCATTCACTTTAATGGTTTCAATTATTGTTAACATAAATAGTTTTATTTGTACACATTTAAATGGTTTCGAGGATTGACATGTAACACTAAGAATTCAATTTAGGCACACACTTAAAGAATTTCAAGTAATGCTAATCAACACTAAAAATTCTATTCAACATAACTCATTTATTAGCACGCAGTTAAATTGTTTCAAGTATTGCTACGCATCACTAACAATTCAATTAATCATCAGTCTTGCCCAGTGGGTGGGCGCTGTGGAGTACATTGATTGCTTCTCTGCAGAGATGTAAGACCGCCCCTAACGAGTGTTCTGGATACAACACTAAAGAATCTGATGGTGAGGCTTCAGTAATGCTGGAGCTTTGAGGAATGCAGACTACCCCTTCACTGCCATCACTCCCAGGTGCACTCGGGACAGGAGTGGTAGCACCTGATATGGTCCTATCTATGGGTCAAACAAAACTAAACTGTGTACTTATGCTAAACAGAATTGTCTGAAATATAACTTTTATATTGAAATTTTGTACTTATGGTAAAGTGAAATGTTTAAAATAGAACTGTTTATATGTATAAAAAATGGATTTGGCATTAAATAACCAACAAAGGTTGATGTGCCATAAAACCAAACCAAACTAATTATCAGTCATTTGTTTGCACACAGTTTAAATACCAAGTAATTCTATTTGAGCCATAGATAGAACCCTATCAGGTGTTACAATTCTGGGCTGGGTCAGAGTGGACCTGGAAGTAGTGGCAATAAAGGAGTACTCTATATTCCCCAAAGCTCCAGGACTGGAGCCTTGCCATCAGATGGTTTAGTGTCATATCCCGGACACTTGTTGGGTGGGTGGGGTGTCTTACCTCTCTGCAGGGATGTAGCTGGTATATTTAACAGCACCAGCCAACTGGGCTTGTTATTTTTGGATTGAACATAAAAAAAAAACATATACAAATAAATGATGATTATGTTAAAATGTTTGGCACTTTAAGATTTTTAACAGACCACTGTTGTATCTGGCAAAAACTATGTCTTTATTCTTATACAAAAGAATAACATTCAGGGCCATCATGCCCAGGTTGTCATATGAAGACATAACCTCAGATTAGATCAGTTTTAGATTTTATCAGAGATTAATACTCAAGTATAGGATGTTAATTATTATAACTTCTGGTTCTGAAGTGTGTCAATTAAGATTGACACTGATACAATTCAAGCAACCAAAATATACAACTTCACTTATGGAGAAACAACCGCTAGTTTCGTTAAAGATATGTTCACAAACTTACGTATAAATAAATGACAATCATTGTAAACATAGAACAGGAGACCAGATATGATTGATTGATTGATTGATTTTAATGGTATGTCAACCCATCTAGGTTTATTTTATGCCTAGTGGTTAAGTACATTCAAGGTACATTCATATTTACATTTTTTGTGTAGTTGTTTCTTAAGGGGTTTTTTTGCACACAGTCCTATCAAATTTAATTAAATTTTAAACAGATTTATTTAACCCATTAATGAGACTCTAACAGGTACTACCACTCTGAGTCAAAGTGGACTTGGCAGTAATGGCAAAGAAAGGGTACTGTGAACTCTTCCCATCTCCAGAACTTGAGCCACACCATCAGATGGAGTTTAGTGTCATACCTAGACCACTCCTTTTTTGAGGGTCTTACCCCTTTGCAAGACATACAGTCAGCTTATTCTAAGTCCCACAGATAGGTTGGATTCCATATTTTGGGAGAAAAACATGAAAACCTACCAGTTTTCCGAGCAGGAAAACAGTTTGCAATAAAAATCAATATTCAATATCTTGACCAACATCAGGACATGAATATTGAATGGAGGAACCATGAAAAATTCACTTTTTTACTTATCAAGTAAACAAATAGTTAAAAAACAAAATAACAAAATAAAACAAAAAAACAAAATAAAACAAAAAAAAACAAAACAAGAGAGATATAAATATTTTTACCTGAGGCTATCTGTCTTCATTTAATTCTAATACTCAGATAAAAGACATGAATCTACCTCTCCCTGTTCCATTATTAGGTATCTTGACAAAAATGTCTCATCAATGGTATGCTATAATGGCTGACTGAAAGAAGGATGCATAAGTGAGAAAATGTGTAAATCACACTCCCATGGATGATAAAAACAGTGAAAATCTGGTACCTCAGTTATAATAATAAAAAGAAAGAGTTTAGATCCTTATTCCTAAAGAAGTTAGTCAAGAGAAAGGTGGCAGTTGAGGGAGGGCCTTAAAACCAAAGGAATGTTTCTTTTTTATAAAATAAATATAATAAAATTTAACTCAAGACCATTTAAGTAACTTGTATCTTTTTACAAAAAATAAAAATAACAGAGTTACAGTATTGCCCATACACCCCTAAGAATTTTCTTCTAAACCAAAGACACCAAAGTTCCAATGCTGTAGAGTTTGGTTATAAATAATACCTAATAATAGCTGTTTTGATTGTATAATGTTCCATTAGAGATAACAAAATTCTGGTATCTTTGGTTTATCTTTAAAAAAAAAAATGATAAATTGATATAGTTACTTTTTTCTTTCTTTTTTCTTTTTTTTTGTTTAACTGCATATCAACCTTTGTGGGTTATTTAATGTCAAAGCCATTCCTGTAGAAGAACAATAGTGATACTATTCAACCCGTATCTGGGAGGATTAGGGGGTTCATATCATTCCAAAGTGTATTAGTTTGAAAGCAAACTGGAGTTTGAACTCACTTACTTTGAAGCTGCAATCCAGTACGTTAACCATTGTGCCACAAAGTAGCATAGGACAAAAAAATTATTAAAACGTTGTGTTTAAAAGAAATGAAATCACAGAAAAGAAACACTCAAAACTTGAGTCTCAAGGAAGAAAATAGTAGTCGCTTTTATTCTAGGGGACTACAGCAGACTGTAGTTAAAAAAAGTTTGTTCAATAGTGTTATTCCCCGCCTTCTCTTTTTTTGTCGCTATCAAACGTCTCCTTTTCCCTCCGTGCACTTCGACTAGCGTACGTAGAAATGGTTCACCCTCCTCTTCTTGGCAATGACGGCGGCATTGTTATCGTTGGCCAGTTGATACTTTCATATCAGTTGGATTGCTGACAGGCTGGGGTATGACATGAGTCAGGACATCATGGACCTCTATTGAACCTGTTTGGAAACCTGTCTTGAACTGCCAAAATCTTGCTACTTAATTTCCTTATATAGTAATTTGATGGATCAATTCGAAGGTTCCCGAAGGTTCGATGATCACCAGTGAGAACAGTAGTGCAACTCGTGAAAGTTCACGCGTGATTATTTTAAAATCACACTTGAACTCTACAGGTCACTCTGCCTGCACGAGCGAGGTTCGTGACATTTTTGATTGTCAGACCTATGTACCCAATGACTGATGACAGCTGATGTGCTTGAACGTTCTCCAACCTTGAGACCGCCGCGATTCAATGACGGCGCCCGTCCGTAATATTACAACAGGGGCTCCTCCAAATTGATATACAGACAGAGAAATAGATAAAAATGGATAGCTAAAAGAAAATGAAAATTTATAGGTATAAGAAAATTAACTTGGTTGGTTAGTTTGTTCATTGGATTTCATGGCATATCAACCCTTGTAGGTTATTTAATTCCAAGTCCTGTTTATATTTATATTAGATATACATGATTTGTAAATAAAGTGTTTGTTGGCAATATTTTTACTTGAGTTAGAGCTCATTTGTTTACACACAGTTAAATGGTTTCAAGTATTGTTATCTAATACTAATAATCATATTTGATATTGATTTTTATTGCACACAGTTAAATTGTTTCAAGTATCACTATTTAACACTGATAATTCAATTTAACAGGGTTATATAGTTCTCTTTGACTCATTAGTGGAAACCTAACAGGTACTACCACTTCAGGTCCGGGTAAGTCGGGAGTAATGGCAATGAAGAAATACTTCAGGACTTGAGCCACACCCTTAGATGGTTTAGTGCCTTATTCAGGACACTCATAGCAGGAGTGGGGGTTACTCTTCTGGAGAGATGCAGTCAGCATATTCTACAGGCCCAGCTGACTGGGCGAGAAAATTAACTTGTTATAAAAATTGTTTATTTATGGCCAATACTGTATTGATGAAAAGTTGGCTTTACTTTATTTTGAAGTTAAAATTAAAACTTTCAGTATTTGGGTGTATCTTGGTTTGTATCATGGGCCTGGACAGAATGTATACCACACATCAACCATATCACACAGATGTACACCACACACTAACCATGTACACAGATGTACACCACATGCCAACCATGTTTCACAGATGTACACCACATACTATCTATGTAACACAGATGTATACCATATACCAATCATATCACACAGATGTATACCACATGGCAACTATGTCACACAGATGTACACCACACACTAACCATATAACACTGATGTACACTATATATCAACCATGTCACATAAATGTATACCACATGTCAACTGCGTAACATAGGTATAGGAAAACATAAGAATATACAGCACACACCAACCATGTCACACAGATGTACACCACACATACAAACTATGTCACACAGATGTATAACACACACACACACACACACACACACACACACACACACACACACACTTGCTATATCACACAGTTGTACATCATATGCCTACCAAGTCACACACATGTACCGAACATATCAACCATGTCACACAGATGTACAATAGACACCAATCATGTTACACCAATCATGTCATACAGATAGACACCACACACCAACTATGTCACCCAGTGGTACTCCATATACCAATGATTTCACACATGCACAGCACACACTGACCATGTCACACAGATGTTTACTACACCCCAACCACGTCACACAGAAGATGACTTTAGTATTTTATTTTCTGGTTTGGAGGCACAATGTAACAGTTATCATCACAGAAAATAGAATTGGTGATCTGAGTTCAAACCCTGAGTGAGGCTGTATGCATTTCACTTTACGTTTGATTCCTTTAGGAAAGTCATGAATTCATCTGTTCTACCCTGAGTCTGGATAAATAGTAAGACAGACTGAGTTCTTTTGTAATATTTTGACTTTCGACCCGGCCCAAGAATGCTATTCCAGGGTGATGCACCGGAAGGAAGTGACACATTCCAATGGCCAGTAATCGAAAGAGATCGCGTGGGTGGATTAAGGCTGATAATATGGGACAAGGTGAAGGTCCAGCTGTGCCACTACAGAGTGATGCACCGGAAGAGAGTGACCTCTGAACTGCATGACAGTTATTTCCGCTTGATGATGATTAAACATTTGATTTCAAAGATCGAGTGGGCGTCGAACGATTATATAACTCAGTTGAGTTTGACGAGCCAGTGGAGTTGAAGTTCGGACGGAGTTGGAGACGAGATGTGGTAAGGAAAGCCACACCAGGCCAAAGGGGCCCTCAGGAAGCCCTGATGAATTGGGGTCCAGAGAAGATGCTGATAAGATGCAGTAAAGAAAGTCAGTACCCAGCAGAGTGGGCCCTGGGCCTCCAGTTGAGCAGCCCTGGAGAACGAGAAAGACACAACGCTAACGGCCAAAAGAGTGGGGGTCAAAATATTGCAGTTTCTGTTCGGTCTCCAACTCCCTCTCACAATAAAACCTTGAACAACCTTTTCGAACCCTTACAATAAAGTGAAAGGTACATATTTTGTTAAAGAAGTCTTCCTGCGTCTTTGTCATTGCGTGCGTCTGTTATTCATTGTGTCGTTATGATGCTGCATGAACATGTAGATGAGTATATAACACTTTAGCCTCGATTAGGCAACCAGTCCAAGAGAAAGAACAGTTAAAATTCAAACAAACTATACTCCACTTCAAAAATTGACTTTGTGTCACAGCCTGCTTGTGATAGAAGGTTTAGGTGAATACATAAACTTTCTCATTTGCAAGGACAAATTCTCAAGGTAGATATGATCACAGACTTAGCATTAGATGTTTTAAATTAGCAGTAGACCTAAATCTAAGAAAAAGGAGTGTGTGGAGGGGTGTGACCCTTGTGATTTGACCTGAAAGCCAAGGAAGTAGCAATCTGAAAATGTTTAGGAACTACTGCCTTCATTAAAAAGATAATGAATGAGGGACAATGATGATTTATATACACACACACACACACACACACACATATATATATATATATATATAGGAAATCAACAGATCTCCATACAAAAGAATGTGTTAATTTTTGTACAAAAAATAAGCTCGAGACACTGTAATTTTTGTATCTGTATTTTTGCCTTTATCGAACAATCAGCGCATTCACACTTATTTTATAACATCTTTGAGATTTACAGACGATAATAATTGACTTGCTGCAAAACTATTTGAAGGATAAAAAAAACCAATATAATTTTAAAAGTCTTTTCTCTCTGAGATTGTTTAAAAATACATTTTTTAACTTATTAGAATAATAGATAAATCATCAAGCCTACCTTAATTTTATAAACAGTGAAGAAATAAATATTTTCTTCAGTAGATATAGATTTATTCTGTATCTTCTCAACTACCTTTCAGTTTATTCATTTTGAGAAAAAATCAATATTCTTTTCTTTCAAGATCATCTAATTATCTTAAATGGAACAAGAATGTTATTGTTTATGCAGCTTTATCACATTTACCCAACTCCTCCGCTCGGGCAGGATATGACACAAGGTCAATTTTTTAAGCGGAGTTTAACAGGTTTTAATTCAGAGTTTTCCTTCTCCTAGACTAGTTGCCTCACCAAGGCTGAAGAACCTAGTCTGTCCTACTATTTACCCATAGCTGGAGAGAGAAATAATTGGATTCATACCTTTCCCAAGAGTATTAGTGCTATGTGAAGTGCAATCAGTCCAGGATATGAACTCGTGTTGCCGTGTCCAATTCCTACGACGATAACCATTACACCATGCGCACCTCCATATTTATGCAGCTTTATTAATAACGCTATTACAGCTTTTACTAGCTGATGATAAAAATTTCTGCAGCAGCCACGTAAATGTTTAATACATAAATATATTTTCTCTTTCAGATAGTAACATACTCAGACAAAGATTTTTTTACACATACAAAATATATCCACTAAGATTTTAGGTTAATAATAACTGCTACATTTCATGCAGGAATCTTCACTTTCTCCCTTAAAATATTTATGCTCTGATTAATACAATCTTTTCATACAAAAAAAGATTTTGCAACTTCTGTTTTTCAGCAAACTTTTGATTCAATTTGAAGAGATAAAAATTTATTAATTTGTAAATTGGTGTTTTATTCAATTATTCACACCTTTGTCCACCACAAATAGAACTGAGTATGGTGTGAATGTGTGTGGGTGTCTGCATATATATATATATATATATTTATATATGTGTGCGCGCATGTGTGCATGTATGCATATATCTGCATGTATATGTGTGCATGTATGTCTATGAGTATGAGCGTGTGTGTATATATGCATGAGTGTATATGTGTGTGTGTGTGCATGTGTCTCTGTGTGTGTATATATGCATGTGTGTATATGTGTGTGTGTGTGCATGTATCTGTGTGTGTATATATATAAAAGTAACACCAATATTTATATCAACCAACCAATGAAACAACACCAAGTTTTTACTTTTTTTTTTTTCTTGCTTTCAAATCAAGGAAAATCACAATAAAAAACAACAAACAAAGCAAGTGATTTAAACTTTAATTTCTTTGAGAGGTATTAAATGCAATAGCTTCTTCTCCAGTCAACATCACAGCGTGTGGTAGAGACTTGCCAATACAAGTAACTGTGTTTCATTATCATACCTGCACATACTTACAATGCATGCCTAAACTCTCTGGTGAAATTGTATACATAACAAAGACATAATCAAATGTACTGCACTCACACATACAGACACACACACACACACACCCATAAATATATGTATATCTATCTATATATATATATGTAAATAAGCAGCAACCTAGGAACAATGGCTACTCTGTCAGCAGAGCTTAGAATATGTAGACAGTATACCTTGCTGAGAGGTAAGACCTACCCCAAAGTGGGTGTCCTGTGTATAGGAATACTTGATGTCATATGATGGCAAATCATTTGTATTAAGGATTATTATTAGTATGATTTGATTGG
This sequence comes from Sepioteuthis lessoniana, assembly GCA_963585895.1. Taxonomy (NCBI): domain Eukaryota; kingdom Metazoa; phylum Mollusca; class Cephalopoda; order Myopsida; family Loliginidae; genus Sepioteuthis; species Sepioteuthis lessoniana. Next base: position 84,615,018 of record OY757918.1, read on the forward strand.
GTTTTATGTCATATCAACCATTGTAGGTTACTTAATGCCAAATCCTCTTTTTACATATCATTATCATTATCATGTTGTACTGCTCACTCAGATTTCCCTAACTCTTTCTCACCATCCATCTTTATCATCCATTGCTTCCTGCAGGTTTTCCAGGTTACTTCCTGTGTCTGTACAGAGCTGTTGTAGATAAGTTCTAGCTGGTTGTCCCACACTTGTGCGTCTGTGTGAAGGCATTCATAGGAGAATATTGCTTATGAGTTCGTCCTTGTTTCTCCAGCAGTGTCTCGCATGTCTTGTTCATCTAATTTGGATTGTCTTCAAGATGGGTGGTAGGTGGCCGTACAACTGCTGTTTTGTGGGATATTGCTACCAGGATTTTTTAAACATAGCTCATAGCATCCTTGAGTAATTGCCGTCAAGATTTTTCTCTATATGCTTAGTCAGTGTTCAAGTGGTGCATCCATACAGTAGTATGGACATGACCGCTGCTTGGAAAAAACTGCGTTCTATTTAAACAGATAGGTCTGACTTCCATATGACTGATAGCCTATCGATAGCTGTCTATGCCTTCGCTAGTTATATATTGAAGTCATTTTCAACTCTCACTTCATGCATATACATTGAATGTATATAATTTGGTTTGATTGGGTTTTATGGCACATCAACCATTGTAGGTTATTTAATGCCACATCCTCAATATCAAATATATATGATTTGGTTTGGTTGGGTTTTATGCTGTATGAACATATATGATTTGTAAACATATTTTGTTGATAAAATTTTTAAATGAGCCTGAACTCTTTCTTTTTTTTTTTTGCACACTATCATGAAACTTCTCTGACTGGTTTACTATCGGTGAAGGTGACAAGCTTTTAGTCTCAACCTTTTTACCTATACCTATCACTCAGACAATGCCAAGTGTGTTGCTAGTATTAGGTCGGACAATATTTTATTTTGTGATGTCATTTAACCACAAGGAAACAGGGAAAACTATGGTATAGAGATTTTTGAACAAGCCAAAAATGAAGACAACACGAAATACACAATTTTGAATACAAATTATTTTATTATCGACCCCTCCCAAAAAAAAATAAAGGCATGTATGCAAAGTAAGATTGTCTTAGTGACAAAAATAAAAATGTTTATATCTTAACAACTTGGTGACAGTTCACCTAGAATTTTTTCTTGTGATGATGTGTGCCAAGAAAAAATTTTTTTTAAGTGCTTTGTGTGCGGTAAGAACGAGGTAAGCAAAAAAAAAAAAACAACAACATTAAAATGAAAGCTTATCTTACTTCTCTCTCTCCTTTTCTTCTCTTTTTTTCTGGTGTTGTGTTTCTCCGACCGTTAATTTTTCTTTCTTTTTTTTTCTGGTGTCGTGTTTCACCAACCGTTTTTTCTTTCCTCCTTTCCCTAGAATGCTGAACTGGTCATTCTTTATCTACATAAATATGGCCCCGTATGTCACATTAAAGGCCGATTTGTAACAGGCCGATTGAAATTGAAACTAAAAACAATCAACAGATTGACCGCTTAGTTAATTAAAAATTTTAAAAGGGGCGTAACTTTAAGAATTATCACTTTTGAACATAAATGAATAATCTATAGATTTCAAGAGAATTTATCAGAACCTATTTTAATTTCTAAACAAGTTTCCAACACTAAAATGCATGTTTATACTTTTATTTTAAAAATTAAAACAATAAATAATTAGCAATCAAGAGTGATCGGGCTTTAATGATTTTCAATGGCGTAAGCGATGTTTTGTTTTTGAAACTCCATATTACATATTTTTGCAAACGCATTAATTGCATTTAGATATTGAATTTTAAAGTATTTTTGTGATATTTTTGTTGAACAAAAAATGGTTAACCAATGTGTAGCATTTGGCTGTTCTAGTGAATATGATACTAACAGTGAAAAAGTCTCCATATTTTTTTTCCTCTTGGAAAATCCGATCTTATCGAAAAATGGATAAAATTTGTTAATCGAAATAATTGGTTTCCTATGAAAAATTCAGTTCTTTGCATCAAATATTTTGAGGATAAATATATTTTGAAAGGTAAGGGAAACAAGTTGAATTGGAATTTATAACCAATACCAACAATACATTTAGAAAAAAAAAAATAAAACCATCTCTTTTGCCGACTCAAACAGATTTCACAAACCCCCCAAAGTAACGACGGATTGAAAAAGATGCATTACAAGATTTTCTTTCAACTGAAACTATAACGGATTTTACCCATTTAACTGTGAAATGTTGTCCCTCTGGTTTTGGATTAAAAAAAAAAAAACATAATGTTCTAATTTATAGAATAGTCTTTGACATTGAAGTACATTTTTCATCTATAAAAGAATGTATTCGTATTGACCGAAACCTTCATGTCCAGCTCCAATATAATGGAAACCCTATACCATTACCACTATGGTTTATACATGGAAACAATGCTAAACTTACAAAATTTAGCTTGTTAGAAAATTTTCCAACCTACTTCTAAAACGTAGTGGAAGAAGACCCATACTTTATTTTAAATGAGTTACAAAAAAGACAACATTGTTGCAGAGCCGGTAAGCATGTCGACCCCGCAAATGTTTTAAGTTTAATGCGTGCGAGTAATGACAACCAAAGACAATGAAGGAAATAAAGGCAAGGTAACAGATACAACAAAAGTGACGATTTTATTATCAGATTTACAAACGTGTGTGTAAAGTCCGTGACGGTTGTATTTGGTCTTCAGCTAGATGGGTGATGTCGATAGCTGGTATGGTCGAGTCGTTGATGTGCACAGCTGGATGTTTGATGAGGGTAGCTGGCGTAGGTCGAGTCGTGGAGATACAGCTAGATGTTTGATGCGGGTAGCTGTTGGTTGAGTCGTAGAATGCAGCTGGACGATCGTTGCAGGAAGCTGAGGTCGGTTGAGTTGTTGAATGCAGCTGGGTGATCGTTGCAAGAAGCTGAGGTAGGTCAAGTTGTTGAATGCAGCTGGACGATCGTTGCGGGTAACTGAGGTCGCTTGAGATGTTGGATGCAGCTGGACGATCGTTGCAGGAAGCTGAGGTCGGTCGAGTCGTTGGATGCCGCTGGGCGATCGTTGCGGGTAGCTGAGGTCGGTCGTGGTTGGTAAATCGATGTCCCGGTTTTGACAGTACATTGGGTTAACCCCGGGGGGGTCGATCTGGTTGCTAGCCCGTACAGCGAGTTGTACATAGGCTAATTGTTGCAATGCTAGGGCAGTCCGTAACAGTGAGTCTTACGTGAACTGGATGCTGCATTGCTGGAGCGTCGTGGTCGAAGTCAGTGTTGGCAGCTTGGTCGTGTAGAGTCGAGTGAGTCGGTGACTAAGACTGAGACATGTCTTAGTACTACGGACCAAGTGAATGGACGGGGAAACCGTGGCTAAGGTTTGCTAGGCCTTAACATATATGAAGTAGAGCGAATCGGTGAAGCTAGGGCTTTGTCATGTCCCTTGCTGTGTGGGTGTATCGTTGAAGGTAGCTATGGTTTTGCTGTGCCAAAGCTGTGCGGGCGTGTCGTTAACGGTAGCTATGGCTTTGCCGTGCCAAAGCTGTGCGGACGATTCGGAGACAGTAACTATGGCTTTTCCGCGCCAAAGCTGTGTGGACGTATCAGGACGGTAGCTAAGGCTTTGTGGTGCCAAAGCTCTGCACTGTCGAGCAAACAGGCCAGGAGGCTGTGGCTAAGATTGGCGTTATCTTAGCGCTGCACAGATAGCAAAGCGGTAGCTAAAGGCTTACCCGTAGCTTTAGAGCTGTGCAGTCAAACGGATGAGGAGAACTGATTGAAATGGTTAAGACCGGCTGGTCTTAGAGACCTCTTCATGTTTGCCTCCGGGCCGTCTACTTCGATTGGTCGTTAAGGACCGTCAGAGATACTCCAACCTGCAGAAGGGGACCTCTTATGGTCCTTAAAAGGACCTTTAGTGCATATCAATGAGATGGAAAAAAAGGGGTGAATCTACAACTAGAAGTGGGACTCAGCCTTGATGCAAGGCAATACGTTAAAAAAAAAAAAGGGAACGTGCCTAGAAGTGAGGCGAATGCAACCACTTGATGTCGGATTCAGCCTTGTGGAGCCGAGTGACTCCTGAGAGCGTCCGCGGACCCCTGAATTTCTCATGTAAAATATCTTTATACCTTGACGGGTCTTCCATAAAATATCTGTTAATGGCAGAAGGTGAGAAGGTAGTTCAATAATGATAGGCGCGGTCCGCTTTCCTGCTGACTATGGGATTTAATGGCAGAGCTCGCTCCAAAGTTTATTATTTCAGTATGAATGCAGCAGGATAAAGTTAAATACATTTAAATTGTATGTGCACTTACTTAGAGATTTGTGGAGTTTATTCTCTTCTCGTGGACAAGTCTTTTCTTTGGATATTCGTTTAATGAGGCTTACCATACCTTGGAGTGCCGAGCTCATTCAGAGGATAAGCTTCTTTTATTCTATATGTTCTCTGCGCAGCATTATTTTGGAACTTGGGTTTCTATCATATCCCAAATTATGTTCTTGGTTTTTCAATGAATAAAAGCAACTCCTTGTGCGTCTTCATCCTTTGATGACCACATGGCAATTGACTTATTTTCCGTAGTTTGAAAATTCACCACGTGTTGATTTTTTTGGCGGGCTCTTCCTCGGTACCAAATATGGTCAAGGGTTTGCTTCTCCGCTGACACATCCATGGCTAATAGGGAGTGAGGTCCTCCCATGCCTATCTCAGCTTGTAATGATAGAGAGGGGTGAAGGAGAGATGGTCTCTCTCCACTTTCATTATTCTGCTTACTACCATCGTCCGCTGATTTTTGCCTGCTACCATCGTCCGCTGACGGCCAAATGTATTAGGATGTCATATTTCCTCGTCACAGCACACAGTTGAAGAGTTTCAAGTATTGCTATTTAACACTAATAATACTATTCAACATTACTCATTTGTTTGGACACAGTTAAATGATTCCAAGTATTGCTATGAATCACAAACAATTTAATTAAACATCAGTCAGTTCTATTTCTAACAATTCAATTTAGAATAAGTAATTTGTTTTCATTCAGTTTAAATGTCAAACAGTTCTATTTGACCCATAGATAGGACACTATCAGGTGCTACCACTCTGAATCAGGGTGGACCTGGGAGCAATGGCAATGAAGAGGTACTCCATATTCTCCAAATCTTCAAAGCTGGCATCAGATAGTTTAATGTCATATTCAGGACACTTATTCTGCGGTGGGAGGGGTCTCACCCCTCTGCAGAGATGCAGTTGGTGTGTTCTACAGCCCTATTCCGACTGAGCGGGGATTATTATTAGTTACTTGAAACCATATAATGGTTTACAAATAAGTCACTATTATTAAATAGAAATACATTTAAGGAGGTGCCCATGGTGTAATGGTTATCGTCACAGGATGTGGACACGACGACACGAGTCCAAATCCTGGATGAGCCTGATTGCATTTCACATAGCACTAATACCCTTGGGAAAGGTATGAATCCAATTATTCTCCCTCCAGCTATGGGTAAATAGTAGGGCAGACTAGGTTCTTCAGCCTTGGTGAGGCGACTAATCTAGGAGAAGGAAAACTCTGAATTAAAACCTGTTAAACTCCGCTTAAAAATTGACCTTGTGTCATATCCTGCCCGAGCGGAGGGGTTGGGTAAATATGATTATTAAATAGAAATAATCACTTGAAAACATTAATAATCAATAGAAATACTTGAAACCATACAACTGTGTGCAAATTATTTGTATTAGATAGTAATGATTGATATATAGCTGAGTTATATAATTGCGGAAGGATTTTTTATATTATCATTTTTCGTTTTATATATCTTATCTTTTGGTTTAGTTAGACTTACAACCTTTCGGCTTAGTGTGCGGATAGATGCAGACATTAACGCAGGTGTTCACGCGTGCGTGGGCAGGATGTGACAATCACTGACGTCAAAATAAAAACCCCAGATAGGAACTGAACTGGGGATGTGAATGACGTCATGCCCGGTAGCGATGGGCTGGGATTCTTAGTGATTTTGAAAAAAAGCAGTGAGTTGAGATTTGAACTTGGACGAAGCAAGTTGATTTTTCAGACCTGGGCGAGGCCAGTCTATTTATGGTCTAGGGGCATGCTGTGCGTTGTCGGGTCAAATGGAACAGTCAGCATAGTAGAAATTGTGTCTCTCTCTCCTCATGTCGAAAACCTAAACTTAAAGAATCTAATAAAAGTTGCGTATCTGAACTAAGAGAGTCGTCAGTGTTTTGTGTTTTTTGGATTCCTATGCGTATGAACATTATGAATGTTTTATACATCCATATATTTGTATAGTCATATTATGGTTATATTACAACTGCATGCAAAGAAACAACCACAAAAAATGTAAATATAAATACAATTTCCTAACCTCTTGGCTTAAAATAACTTTAGATGAGTTGAGATGCCATTAAAATCAATCAATCAACCAATCAAATCAATCAGAAACAAAGTCTTGAATAAATTTATTTTCTAAGGTGGCTCATCATATACAGAACAGAAGGTAAATTTTAGTAAAAATAAATTACTAAATTTGTTTTTGAAACACTCAGTAAAGATTATAAAATAGTATGTAATATGTGTAACTTTTTGAATATTTCAAGTTGCATCTTAATATTTTATTGACATTTATTGGTTCATATTTTAATACAATATAAAAAAGAATATCATTTTAATTTTTTTAATACAAACTGTTATTATCTTCTTTTTTTTAGAGCTTCATCTTATTTCTGTTGTTTTAATAAAACAATATATCATTGATATTTAATGTCAAAACCCCAGTTGCTTTAGCTTAATCATGGTGTTCTCAGTAAGCTGTTCATATACTAATTGTGAGACACCTATATTGATATCAAATTTTCTTAGAATACCTTGCAACCACCTTTCTGTCTTTTCCCCACTCAATGGGGTGGTATTCTTGTTGCATAGTGGTTAACTGTGACATTGTAAGTGAGTTCAAACTCCAGTTGCACAATACATTCATTTTCAGACAAATACTCTTAGGAAAAGTATGAACCCCCTGATTTCCCCCCTGTTATAGGTACTGGGCTATTGGCTTAATGAGTTGAGTTGCCAATGGTCCGGGAGACTGGGGCTCAATGCTTGGTCAAGTCATACCAAAGACTCAAAAAATGATACTTGATGCTGCCTTGCTTAACACTCAGCATAATAAGGTAAGGATCAAGGGTAAAGTGGAGCAATCCAGGGAAAGGAGTAGCACCCTCCCCTACACCTCAGAGTAGTAGCTATTGAAAAAGGAGCCTTTGGGTCAACCTCAACAAAGGTTGCCAACCTCACTTATTTTTTACAGGTTAAATAGTACCTTTACTGTTGTTCTGCAAGGATGGCTTTGGCATTAGATAACTCACAAAAGTTGATATGCTATTAAATGAAGAAACTAAATCAAACCAATCAATTAATGGAAAAATGAAAAAATGTTTTTTCAGCTGTGTAATGTAACATTTTCTAAATATCTGAGTATGCTCAACTATTTCTCTTAATTTCTGAGTGTGCTCAACTATTTTCCTTAATTTTCTGAGTATGCTCAACTATTTTCCCTTAATTTTCCAACTAATTATTTGGCTACACTTCCCTATAAAATCTGTTCCTCCACTCTCAAGTAAATGGACATGGCAGCATGAGTTCAATTCCTGGATGAGACTGAATGCATTTCACATAGGACTAATACCCTTGGGATATGTATGCATCTGATTGTTCTCCTTCCAGGCATTGGTAAATATTAGGGCAGACAGGGTTCTTTAGCCCTGGTTAGGCAATCAATCTAGGAGAAGGAAAACTCTGAATTTTAATCATAATTATATATATATATATATATAATTATGATTAAAATTTAATGCTAAAAGCATTTTAATCTGAAAATCTTTACTGGGCTCTATTCATGAAAATTCAGAGCAATATGACTATTTTTCCAGTGTAGAATAGTATAACACCTTCCTTGGTATGGCTCCTCAGGGTTAAATTCTAGTCTAAACAGCACCAAATATAATACCCTGATATGCCCCTCAGCCCTCGTCCACCTCCCTCCAATCTCTCTGCTACAGCATGGAAAAACAGATTGAAAGTTCCTTCCAGAAAAGTGACCATACACTACCTCGCACCACGTTGTGATTCTTTAAGTAGAAGGCAGTGACGTTTCACGTCTGAAAGGAAGAGGGCTTGCTGGCAGCCGATGACTGAAAATCGAAGGGTATATATTGTAGAATAAAAAAAAATATAACTCCGATTCTTGCAGTAGTTGATAATAAAAAAGTTTTATAATCTTCAAGTTTACAGATGATAACCAATTCTGCGGGTGTGACTTAGAATGGTCTAAGGCGTCGGTCTGGCAAGGGTTAAGTCTTCTTAGCAACAACTCGTACTGGCAGCGGACCGGTGATATGAGTTGGCAACATGAAGCACAATCCCGATCTGCTCGCCTCTCACTGCTGCAAACAACTGATTCGTCTGCTGTCACCAATTGGTGAGCTCAAAAATTAGCTTGCTTATATACTAATTACCAATATTCTGGTGTAGGTTCTGACTGAGGCAGGGGTGATCTCCATAACGTCATTTTCAACTCATCAGACATCTGTATTGTCTTTGTTTCAATTTTCGTCATCAACAAGGGTCCAACCCTTTTTCCACTTCTTCCACTACGTCGTTCCTCTCACTGCCCTCGTAATGAGGAATACAGGAGGATAGCTTTCCTCCTACCAGCACAGTTTCTCTCATTTTACTGCTTATGACGTCAAGCAGGAGATTCCTCCCCTTATGCCCAAATATGCTCGACTGTCACCAACTGCAACTCTGCTCCGTCTCTGTCACCAACGGCAACTCTGCTATCATCAACTGCAGCTGTCTACGTGACATCGTATCCGAATCTTTTTACTGTTAAGTTTCCAATTTTAACCTTTTTCAGGCCTGGGAATCACTTTAATATTATTTCTCAAATAATATTTTTCCTCCCAACCTTGTCTATGCTTGTAAACAACTTAACCTTCACTACCTGTCAACATCTTTTCAATTCTCATTTCTGGCTATTGTCAAAAGTTCTTTTCCCAGAATTTCAATTTTACACTTCTTGACAATTGTATTTGGCAGCTCAATTCAACCCTTCATGTACCAACGCCACAGACCAATATTGTCACAATAGGACAAAAATAAAACAGAATAAAATAGGACAATTATAAAACCGTGTAGAGAAGAGGAAAATCTCGTATTTTGTTTTGGCGCGCAATTTAATTCAACACTGAATTTCACCCAATCAGGATGACTTATCCTATTCACCCCGGACAAGCCACCCAGTGTGGACATCTCACTGTGGCTTTAACACTGGCAGCAGCAACATGGACACTCAACGAGGGAACCATCTAATTTATGGATTCTTTACGAGGAATCCCAGTGGAACATAAATTAGAAACATTCAGCATGCCTTCCACATGCACCACTTCATGTCACCCCAAAAATTGACTATGTCGATCCGAATGTAACTCTGCTCTCGACAACATGGAGATATAACAGACTCTCCTCCAAAAACCAGATACAAAACTACACGGTGACTCTAAACACAATCCCTCACACGTCCAACAACACGCTGCCATCTCAACATCCCGCTAAGCCATTCCGTCTCCAACACTAACAAGCCTAAACACCACGAGTCTTGCAGCACCAAGAGCAAACCATATTCAAAGCTGCAGATAAAAAACTTTCGTTGTTGTGTTGTTAAAGAAAAGTTTCGTAATTCATTTGTGTGCCTAAAAAATATAGAGATAGGGAAAATAAATAATTTCCCGAAACTGCTATAACCGAATAAAATAGGATAATAAAACTATAGTTTTTCTACTATAGAATAGGACAATAATAAAACAAAATGAAATAGGACAATAATAAAACAGAATAAAAACTCATGACTCAGAGTTCCACATTGTCGATCCTCAGACAAGTTTGTATTTAACACACACACACACACACACACACACAGGGTTGAACCATAAATAATTTCTGGTTTTTTAAAGGCAAGTAGTAATCAAACATTTTCAACTTGTAATGTTTTAAACACAACCTCATTAAAGAGTGTCTACATATATATGTAATGTCTGGGGCCCTGTTGCTTAAGTTTGATTATGGAGTAGTGAGACATCTATGTCAATATCAGATTTTCTTATTAGTGAAAAAGGACACATCCCTAAAATGAGTGAACTGAAAGTACATTTTCCTCTTGTAATGTTCTAGGAGTTTAAGAATTACAAAAATGCTGCAGAAACAGCTAAGAAAATGTATTGGGTCTTTGACCAAGGTTTCAATACTAACCATGTCTGAAACTGATTTTTTAAAGTTTTGTTCTGGTTATGTATCATTGAAAGATGAATCCAAACACAGACACTTATCAGACCTTAATAAAAATGTTTTAAGAGAATTGGTAGAATGCAATCCATGCAAAAGTACTAGAGAATTAGCAGTTAACTTCAACAAATCCTAATCCCCAATCAGCCATTACTTGAAAGTAAAAGTGAGCAAGCTGGGTGTTTGGTTTCCTCATACTCTTAGTAAGAAGAATAAGAAAGATTGCATATCCAAAACAAACTGTCTTCTTTCAAAGTAGAGAAATGACCTGTTTCTCAAGAAAAACATTGGTGAGGAAAAGTGGGTCTTTTATGACAATGTTTGATGCAAAAGGTAGTGGACTGACAAAGATGTATCTCCACAGCAAAGCTTCTTGGGAAAATGTTTTGCTATGTGTATGGTAGGATCACCATAGTATTATTGTATAATTCGTTTTGAGTTTTTAAACCACAATAGGACATTCAATACAGACTTATACTTTTAACAGCTGCAGTGTGTGCTTGAAAATCTTTTAAAAAATGCTTTGCACTTGTCAATTGGAAAAACATTGTGCTTCTTCTTGATAACGTAAGGACGTATTCAGTAAGAACCCTGCTAGAAAAAAAATATTGGATTTTGGCTGATCTGTTCTACCCCATCCACCATTTTCACAAGACCTTGTACAAAGTAATTTCCATCTTTTGCCTTCTCTACAAAATGCTCTGAATGACAAAAGATTTTCTTAAGAAGATCTGGAGAAAACATCTGTGAAAGACTTTTTGAGCTGGAAATTAGTTGAATTTTACTTGAGATGAATCAACATCCAACCTTATAAATGGCAAGAAGAGATTCAAAATAATGGTGAATATACTATTGATTGAAATTAATTCATTGTTAAATCATTCATAAACAAATTATATTTTGCTAAAATGAAAATTATTTATGACTCAGTATATATATATATATATATAAAACTTAATGCAATAATAAAGGTCTACCAGACAAGCTCTTTAACTATTACTTCAAACCTTGGAGCACTTAAGAATATTCATACATATTTTCATTAAGTTTATCATAATCATGAAATGCAATCAAACTAGAAAAGTATCTCACTCCTAGTAACTTAAACCCACTAAAATGGGGAACAATATGTCAGACAAACTTCATAAAATCCCTTAGTCTGGTAAAAGGCCATAAAGTTCAAGGTCATTTTAGTAATTATTGTGACACAATGGGTGGCATTCATTTCTGTGGGTGTGGGTGTGGGTGCCATTCAGTGGATCCCTTTGTCTGTTTTGGTGCGAAACCCACAAAAAGGGCTTACGCGCAAAATTTCCCATGAGACGGGATGAGGGAAGGAAGGTCCCAGAGAGAAGAGAAGAAACCAGTCAACAGAAGTGGCAGAACAGGGCAGTTAACAGGAGAGAGGAGTAAACAGAAGTTGGAAGAAGCTGACTGCTTGGATGTGTGGACCCATAAGCTGGGTTGGCCAACGTGAGAGGATGAGTCAGCATTCCTGGTGACTTTGTGGAAATTTCGCTCGAATACATGCTCGCGATAGCTCAAAGAATGCTAGGAAAGTGTTACAAACTTCTCCCTTCTTATGCATGGAGCTAACCCATGTCTGTGTGTATTTGTTCTTTTTCTTCCACCCACTCGGTTGTGTATATTGTGTTTTGTGTGTCCGTAAAGCAATGTGAAATACCCCTGGCCAGATATGAGAGAAACCACTAGACGATCTGATGGCCATGAGCGGTTTAGGAGGTTGAGATAGTGGGGACTGGCCGCCGGTGTTTTGTCACTTTATAAGCTTGCTAATCATTGCTCCGTCGTACTGCTTTTGAATAATTGAAGAAACAGACTATTTGCTTCTAGTCATTTTAGTTCTTAGAATTAAAAACTGAAACCATTATTCAAGAAGAACCAAATTTTAATGCCATCAAAATAAAAAGACATTTTGTGTTACTGAATATCTGAAAAAACGTTTCATTTTTAATAGAATTGTTGAATAAAAATAGTAAAAGTAAAGTTGGCGACTGTCGTCAAAGTCGACCCGAAGGCTCCCTTTTCAGTAGCTACTACACCAAGGTGTAGGGGAGGGTGCTACTCCTTTCCCTGGATTGCTCCACTTTACCCTTGATACGTACCTTATAGTGCTGAGTGTTAAGCAAGGCAGTATCAAGTACCATTTTTAAAGTCTTTGGTATGATGCGACCTGGGATTGAACCCAGGTCTCCCGGGCTATTGGCGAACACTCTACCCACTATGCCACTGAGCCTACAAGAAAAACAAAAGTAACAGAAAAACATAAACATTATGCAAAAAGAAACAAATATCATTATGATCACCATAACAATATATGAATTTAATAATTTTGTGGTTCTGAATGCTAAATTTCTGAAAAATACTTTTCAAGAGAATTAAATTGTTAAATAAAGCAAGTTATTTCTGTCCTTCTAAAATCTTCTAACCAAATCAATCAAACAGATTGAAAATGGGAATCCACATTGCTATTTGGAAGGATTGCCAAACTAGTTTGTTAATTTGCTTTTCTCTTGGCTCAAAATCTTTAATAACCCATGCAATATTAAGAAAAAAAAAGAAAAGATTTTGTGCTTGTTCAAATACATTTTATAGCCTTCATGAACATTACACTTTAGAGTGTATTTGAATGTTGTATTGATTACAAACTCTTTTAACCAATACAACATCATCCGAATCCTATACTTAAAAGAGATGAAACAAATTCTTTGAATGTTAATGACCTTTCTCGAAACTATAGACAGTATGATCTGAAGATATTTCACAAATTATATAAGTCCCAGAATTTTCTGAAAGGTTTTAATGAAAACATTGGATGTTGTTTATAAGTCCATTTTATAATATGGATAAATATAGGACTTTCCTGAGTGTACAATACAATATAGGACTTTCCTAATTATACAATGCAATATAGGACTTTCAAAAAAAGTACAATACAATATAGGACTTAACAAAGTACACCATATAATATGTCTTTTCAATGTGTACAATATAGGTCTTTCCAAAGTGTATAATACAAAGATAATATGGATATTCATATAATACACAGTGATAAACCATATTTTTTAAAATTTGATGAGAAAAAACATTGCTTACTCTAATATCTCATTTCCACCATCTCCTTTCAAGTATTTCCTTTGTAAGCCAGTATACTGCTTAGAAAAAAAAGGAGTGGCAAAGGTTTATACTACATTTGAGGTTTGAGTACTTTGTTCAAATTTTCTAAAATTTTGTATGCTACATTGTGTGTTTGTACATTTACATTTTTGTATATATATATATATATATATATATATATATATATATATATATATATATATATATGTGTGTTTATATGGTTATATGTTTATATAGGTGTGTGTAGAGAGACAGTTGATAAATAGGTGGCCACATATCTGTTTGGTTTAGTTGATTGTGTTTTATGGCATATCAACCCTTGTTGGTTATTTAAAGCCAAATCCTGTTCATACAAATATTCAGACAAAAGAGTTAAAAAAAAAGTAGCCAATGAAGTGTCTATATAGTCTGAGTTATTGTCACATGATACAATATAGGTTCACGTGGTATTCACGTGGAAAAGATAATGTAATGAGGTATTAGTACAGGTGATTTTTAATGCTTTTATGAGCATCCATTTCAGTGATATTAATATGCAAAAATAAGCTTAAAAAGTTATATATATTATTTTCTTTTTTTCTGGCACTTTAGAATAGAGGAGAATAAATCATGGAATTAATTAAGATCAGGCAGTAAATGACATTGGAGAAATTTGTTAATATGTCTATTCTTAGATAATAATTCATTTCTATTGTTTAGCAATTTGTTTTCAGCATATTCTCTGATTCATAATTTTTCTTCCATGTCACAATGTACAGTTATAGTTACCTCCTGGGGGGTATCTATATTAATATCAGTTTATTTATCAAAGTTGGTAGCTGCTGTTGTTTTTCAAACCCTTAAAAAAAAAACAACCTTATTTCAAATGTAGGAAATCCCTCCTCACTTTCAGGTTATCATAATACAATTTTCTTTTTCGCCTAAAGGTCAATATATTCATACACTTATATAATCTATGGTATTTGTAGGTTGCAAATATTCTTTAAATCATTGCAGGAAATAGACATCACAATCAGAGTTCAAACCCTCGATGAAGCTGTTTGCATTTCATATAGTGCTAAAACCCTTGAAAAAGGTATGCATCCAACTATGGTTAAATAGTAGAGCAGTCTGGGCTCTTCAACCTTTGAAGGATAACCAGTGTAGGAGAAGGTTGTTCAGTCAGCTAGGGCTGTAGAATACACTGACTGCACCTCTGCAGAGGGGTAAGCCTCTTGCAATGAGTTTCCTGGATATGACACTAAACAATCTGATGGTGAGGTTCCAGTAATGCTGGGGTTTTGGGGAATACGGAGCCATTGCTCCCAGGTCCACTCTGGCTCGATGTGGTAGCACCTGATAGGGCCCTATTTATGGGTTAAATAGAACTAATAGCATACTTATGCTAAACTGAATTGTTTGACTAAACTGAATAGCTTGAAATAGATATGTTTTTGACAATTAAACCGTACTTACATCTAAACTGCATGCTTTTGCTAAACTGAAATGTACTTAGATTTAAACTGCGTGCTTATGCTGAACTGAATTATTTGGAATGGAACTGTTTTTTGACATTGAAACTATACTTACACTAAACTGATTTGTTCAGTATAGAACTGTCTGTTTGAATAAACTGAATAGTTTGAAATAGAAATGTTTTTGACAATTAAACTGTGTACTCATGCAAGACTGAATTATTTGAAATAGAACTATTTGTATAAAAATGGATTTGGCATTAAATAACCTACAAAGGTTGATATGCCATAAAACACAACCAACCAACCAACCAAGTAGGAGAAGGAAAACTGAATTCAAACTTGTTAAACTCCACTTAAAAAAAAGAATTGACCTTGTGTCAAATCCTGCTTGAGCAGAAGAGTTGATATAATACCTATATCTTTTTAAGCGTGCTTTTGCATACTAATATCACTAAAATGGATGTTCAAAAACATTAATGATATCACTTAGGTTGACTAAAAATTGACATCGATATATGAGGATAGCTTTGAAATATAATAGTGTACTTGTGCGGCCAAGTAGGCAACTAGACATTATAAACAAGAATTTTATTGTCACTTACCTTGTCCAGGTATCTAAAACATGCTGTTTTACCTAATTCATACCTTGTCCTCTCAGCTTTTATATTGAGTGTGTAAGGATAGCTATAAAATGTGCTGCAGTAGCATGTGATATGACAAGCCTCTTAAAAGGAGTTCTGAATCTAGAAGGAGCCAGAGGGACATATAGACTGTTTTCATTAAGATCAATTACTCTGAATTATTCAAGTGTTTTATTTTTCACTTTAGTGTCCTCGGATTTTTCTGTTAAAGAGAAAAAAGCGATGATAATGAGGAAAATAATTGTATATCTATACCTGCATAAGTAGGTTGGGTACATAATATCTTCAGTATTGCTACATGCTTTCAAGGCACATAGGCTAACTTATTAAACATGTAGTTATCAATGATGAGATGACCCATGAAGCCATTGATGATATCAATGTCTCTATTTAGAAAGTAGTGAAAGATTCTAATTAGTATTTCCTTGTAATCACTAGTCCTTCATGATATCGATGCTCCTATTTTGAAAGGAGTGAAGAATTCTAATTAGCAGTTCATAGTTAACAGTGGTCCATGATGATATTGATGCTTCTATTTAGGAAGGAGTGAAGAATTCTAATTCGCATTTCATAGTTATTTGCTTTTTATCCAGAATTTGGACAATTAAAAAATGATATTCTGTGTAAACACAGAAACCATAAAATTATTCTTTATTTGCAAATTGAACTGGAATTTGCTTTATTCTTTAAATTTGAACATTTTAATTACTTTCTGGACTACAGTTAATGTACATACAGTACCACCCTTAAATAAGTATACTCCTAATAATTTTTATAAAGTTATTTTTTTTAATAAGTTAATATTCTTCTCAACCAAAGTTTCCAGAAGTTTATAATTTCTAATAGAACATTGCACTATCAAATTATTTATGATTAGATATCATTTATCATCAAATTTTACTTCACCAAAACTCAGTAACAAAAAATATGAAGCCCAATTGGCTGGGGCTGTGTAATACACCGACTGCATCTCTGCAGAGGGGTATGACCCCCCCCCATGCCCCATTGAGTGTCCTGGATATGATACTAAACAATCTGATGGTGAGTCTTTGATAATGCCGGAGCTTTGGGGAATGTGGAGTACCCTTTCATTGCCATTGCTCTCAGGTCCCCTCTGACCCAGAGTGGCAGTACTTGATTGGGTCCTATCTATGTGTCAAATAGAACTGTTTGACATTTAAACTGTGTGCAAACAAGTGACTCATGCTAAATTGAATTGTTAGAAATAGACCTGTTTGATCATTTAACAGTATGTAAATAAATGATTGATGTTTTATTAGATTGTTAGTGATACATAGCAATACTTCGAACCATTTAACTTCATTGACATGCTAAAATGAATTGTTTGAAATAGAACTGTTTGATCATTTAACTGTGTAAACAAATAGCTGATGAATTGTTATTTTTACATAGCAATACAAGGAACTATTTAAATTTGTTGACTTATGCTAAACTGAATTGTTAGAAATAGAACTGTTTGGTCATCTGTGTATAAACAAATGGTTGATGTTTAATAGGATTGTTAATGATAGATAGCATTACTTGAAACTATCTAATGTTGTTGACTTGTGTTAACAAATCATATATATCTAATGTATAAACTGGATTTGGTATTAAATAATACACAATGGTTGATATACCATACAACAAAACAAGACAAAACCACACCAAACCAAAAATATGAATATGTCCAAAATTAAATACACCTTTTATATGCAATTTAATTTTTGTTTTCAGAGTTTCAATGCTATAGAGTTTGGTAATAAATGATCCCTAATAATATGTTTTGATTGTGTAATGTTCCTCAACGAATAATAAAATCCTGATATATTTGATCTAAAGAAAACTGAACTTTCCATAAAGATTTTTTTTAGTAGTGTACTTATTTATGGGTAATACTGTATGTATTTATCCAACACCTCCCCCATGAGCAGGATGTGACACAAGGTCTATTTTAAGTAGTTTGAATTCAGAGTTTTTCTTCTCTTAGACTTGTTGTCTTTCTATGGTCAAAGAAATCAGTTTGTCCTATTATTTACCCAGAGCTGAGGAGGAGAAGATGGATTTATGCCTTTCCTGAGGTCATTAGCAAAAATGAAAAGCAAACAACCTCATCCAGTATATGAACTAAGGTCACCAATTTCAATTCCTATTTTGATAACCATTTCTCTAAGTGTGTCTCTATTATATAATTGCGGAAGGATTTTTTTTTATATTATCATTTTTCATTGGTTATATATTGGTTTAGTTAGGCTTAGAACTATTTGGCTTAGTGCATGTGCAGGGGCACACATTGAGTGCAGGTGTTCACACTCGCGCGGGGATGATGTGACAATCACAGATGTCATAATAAAAACCCCAGATAGAAAATGGACTGGGGATGTGAATGACGTCATACCTGGAAACGATGGGCTGAGGATTTTGGGTGATTTTTGAAAAAAAGCAGTTAGTTGAGATTCGGACTCTGAGCCGGGCAGTCCAGAAGAGTTGAGATCTGAACCTAGGCGAGTCCAGTTGGGACTACGAGGTGCACACGCGTTTGTTGGGTCAGCAAGTTGAGATCTGACGCTGGACGAAGCGGGTTGAGATTCGGACCTGGGCGAGGTCAGTCCAGTTTGTGTGCTACGGGATGTGCCGCACGTTGTTTGGTCAGATAGAACAGTCAGCATAGTAAAAATTGTGTCTCTCTCTCCTCGTGTCGAAAAACCTAAAAGTCAAAAAAGAACTTTGTAAACGTTTCGTACCTGAACAAAGAGAGTCGTCGGTGTTTCGTGGGATTCCTATGCATATGAACGTTTTATGGATCCGTATATTTTACGTATTCGTATTTTGAATATTTTATATCTCTACTACTTTCTACTGTATAAACCAGTGTAATGAAAATTTTTGTAAAATAGAGATTATACTGTAATGGAAAAACTATCTTTGCCTTAATTCTTTCTCCTCAACATCAACTCTAATTAAGGGGACATCATGTCGTGAATTAGCTCTGTAATTTCCTAGAGGATTCTTGTATATGCACACTGAGAGTAAGGAACTACTTCTGTAGATTTCGGGGAATTAATAAATTAATAAGGTTAAAAAAACAAAAAACAAACAAAAACCAAGCAAATAAAATACAGAAATAAAAAAACTAAAACAAATAATAAAAGAGGCAAATAAAATAAAAATTTCCTATAATTTCACTTCTGCTATAGTTTAAAATTTGGCCCCGAAAATAATCATTTGTTTGCACACAGTTATATCACAGGGAAGTCCCTATAGCATAATGGCTAACATGCTGGACAACAACTTTATTGTTTGTGAGTTCAAATTTTGGTCATGCTATTTGTCAGAGAGGTATTAAGTGAGACGCTAGTGTTTGAATACCGATCACCAGTAAACGAAAATGGTAAACCTCCAGATAGTATAAATAGAGGTACTGTGCTGTTAGGGTGAAGTTATTAGAGTAGAGAACATTAGTCTGTGGACTTCTTTGAGAGATGGACTTCAGCAAGAGAAAGACTTCAATAATAGCTTGGCCAGTACACTATTGGTTTGGAGTGAGTCTGTTAGTGTTCTACACAAGAATCTTGTGTTACGGATAGTAATAATCTTTCATTTGCCTTATTTTCTGTTGATGTATTAATTTTGGTTGGAATGAAATACTTACTTATGCTTTGCTTAAGTTGTCTGTCAATTATTTCTTCTTTTTATGAGCATTACAAAACTATTACATTCACTTTTGGACTAATATGATTGGAACCAGTATGAACTTCCTTATAGGTTAAATAGTACTACTATTGTTCTACATTAAGGATGGCTTTGGCTTTAAGTAATCCACAAAGGATAATGACTATGAGTGATGATAGTAACAGCAGTTCCTGTCTGGAGGGAGGGAATTGTAGGAGGTTATATCGTGTTTTGATATTGAATTTCCATTTTGTAGTGGTATCTTTAATTTGTTTTTATATGTGGTTGCGCGTTCTCAGAAGTCAAAAGGTCGCCATTTATAGCGATGAGGATATTACTATTATTATTATTATTATTGGGTTTTTGGTTTAAGTTGGTTTTGCCTTGGTTGCGTTGGTATTACGTTGGTTGTGTTGGTATTTCGCTGGTAAATGTTGATGGAAAATAGAGGTGGTGGAGAAGAACGAAGATATTGTTAGGTTTTTGTATCAAGGTTTTAATGGCGGCATGAAGTAAAGGGGTTTACACTGGTATGCTGCGAGGTCTCATAGGAAGGAAAGAAGGTAAGAAGTTGTTAGAGTGTATCATCTAATTTGTTTTTAACTAGGGTCCCTTGGTTTAGAAGAATAGACCCAAGGGGTCCATAAACTAGATGGCTCGCTGTATGATGCTGATACTGCTATTCAGGAGCAGATGAATAGACACCCGTTCCCTTTGAGGATTTCTGAGGGAGAGAGATTCGTGGGCTTTCTTCAATTTTTGGTGCTGCTAAGAAATATGGTTTGGGCTGAATAGGACAGGTCATCCTGATTGGGTGAAAATGTTCAGCGACTCTAACGGTCAAATTAAATTACGAGCCAAACAAAAATACAAGTTTCTTTCTGCTACAGAATCCCTGTGGTGGCAATTGCTGGACTGTGAAATCATAGTAAATGAATTCTAACTCTTGTTGCACTATTATGTTCACTTCAGACTAATACTCAAGGGAAAGGTATAACCCCCCCCCTTATCCTCCGTAGCAATGTTAGAAAGAGGAATCACCTCTAAATGCCTACTAACCCACAGGACAGAAGTGTTGGCAGAACTCTTGAAATGATTCCTTTATAAGATGAGGGCAGATAATATTACCATTTAAACATAAATGGCAGGTTGCAGAGTTCTGTTGTGCTCTTGTTATATTAAAAGAAAGAAAATAAATAATGAAGGCGTTGATGAAGATATTGATAGTTTTCAAAGGGGAAGCTTTAATGGCAGCTTGAGAGGAAGATTTCCTTTGTGCTGTGAGTGGCAAGAGGAGAGAAAAACAGTTGTAAATAGCTATTCAGGAATTTAGTACTCAGCCAGAAGTTTTGGGGTTCATTTGATTTAGAAGGGAGAAATAATTGATAAGGAATGGTCTCCTAAAGGAAGTAGAGGAACAAATGTTGAAATGTGCTCACTTGAGATGAAAAGTCCCTCTGTCTGCTTTTGGAATCATCCTAGGATAGAGAGAGAATGTTCTGTCTCGTGTCAGCTGGTCTGACCTTGCTGCTAGCAAGGAGGAAAAGAAAAGAGAGAGTGAGCATGGTTAGTGCTGCCTTTTATGTTGCTTGGGAAGGTGTACCCAGGCGGAGTAGCATCAGTCATTCTCATTGGATGAAATATATAATTTCAAACTCCAACAGTCAAAGCAATTCCCACACAAAATAATAATTTGAAATTCTTTCTGCAACACCTTTTTTTCAACAATTTCTGACAAAATGTCCTGTCAACCAAACGATGAAAATTCAACTTCATTTATACAAAATAGTCTCTCCCATTTTTCTTTGATGAGATGCCTTTAGTCTCTCTCATCTTTCTTTCATGAGATACCTTTATTTCTGGAAGCTCATGAAGAACAAAAAAAAAAAGAAAATAAATAAGGCAGAGTGCATTGATTCCTTCTTCCTCTCTCGAACTATGTTTTTGAGCCCTTTTTGGAAGTCATGACAGGTGGGAGAGAACCCAGCTTGCAGTGAAGACAGACCTCTCTCGCGTCCTCTGCTACAGACATTCCACATGGAAGACCTTCACTGAAGAACACGCTGTTACTAGCTTTACACACAGAAGAACTAAATGTATAATAAAAACTTGATGAAAAAACTCTATTTGGAGCCTGATATACAGAAGTTGTTCACATAACACTTGCAAATCTCAAAAAACTCACTTCTAAATATTTCTGTTCATTTTCATATAACTTTAGTATAAATACATGTAAAGTTTTGATTCCTCTTATTTTATTCCGACCTTGTGTGAATGAAAATATGTAAATTTCATTATTTTTACATGGAAATTATGTTAATTTCTGAATGTCATTATCCAAACTAGAAAAGCAAAGTTTGAAGGAAATAATGACTGTTTCCTATACTTTTAGAACATTAGAAAAACACATATTTTATGGGAAAAATCTTCGTATTACCTTGTGTTTTCCAAGGCAAAAAGTAATAATTGAAGGGAATAAATCCCATTTTCTACAACTTTTACAACATTGTCATGCATTTAAACAAGCAGATTATTTGCATAAATGAGAAACACCAGGAATTAAGCACAGATACTATACTCTGATCCTAAGAAATAAAGGGCAAATCTCATGCATTCAAACCAATAGAGTAATAACATAGAGCAAAAGGGCAAAAACTTTGGTACATATACTATTCTCTGAGTCTTGGTAGAAGATTGTAAATGTCATACATCTAAACAAGCAGAAAAATGGAATAGATTTTCAAGAACAAAGAAAAGTATGATGTTTATAATTATTGTGTTAGTATAGCATTTATTCTAAGGCTAATAGTAACAAATAAATGAATTAATACTTCATTTAATTCTAAAACTTTATTAACCAGCACATGGAACAATCAAAACAATCTACAGTCCTTCGTGTGTATAAAGTTGAGTTTAAAGGACTTACCAGCATGCTGAAAAAGATATCTAGTATCTTAGGGTTGTCTCTGAGAGCTTTTAATGTCACTGCCTCATGGAACACCTGATGGAATCTATCTGACAGAATTTTGGATTTTGTGGTAAGACTTCTGGGCTCATCACATGATTAGTATATCCAATCACAAAGAGCCTCTCTCTCACACACTCCACACACAGGAATTATCATTTTACTGACCCAACATAATCATTCTTTTATGTTCATAATTTGTAATTTTAACTTTTGAAAAACAAAAAAATTTTAATCTTACTTGTTAGAGAATGATATTGTTTTCCATACCAATAGAATCATTAATGGAACTATAAGTAGTAAGGTATCTTGAGACAGTTTATCTGTTAGAACATTAGATAATAATGAAAGTCTCTCAATTATGTAGGTTTTTTGGTCAAAAAACATAACTGATTTCAGCTCAGAAGAATTTAGTCTGTTTTGGTTTCTTTGTCTAATAGCATATTAAATATCGTCAGTTATTTAATACCAAAGCCATCCTTGTAGAAGAACAATAGTGGTATTATTTAACCCATAACTGAGGGGATGAGGAATTCATGCCATTCCCAAGGATATTAGTCCAAAAGTGAATGTAATAGCATGACTGGAGTTTAAACTTGCTTGCTATTAAGTTACACTCTAGCATGCCATGGGGACTCCCCACTCCCAGAAGAGTTGGAGTGCAGGCAGATACTACACTCTTATCAAATATTAAAAATACATTTATAATGCTATTAGGTTATTCAATGCTGAAATCAGTTTTTTTTCCAGCAATCATATGGTTTCAAGTCACTATTCCTTTTTAATAATAATCATTTGTTTGCACACTTTTATATCATGGAGAAGTCTCTATGATGTAAGGTTGAATCTGTTGGATCACATCATCATAGTAAATGAGTTCAAACTCCAGTTGTGCTATTACATTCAATTTTTTTTACCAATAGAATCATTAATGGAACCATAAGTAGTAAGGTATGTTAAGACAGCTTATCTGGCAAAAGAATGAACCTCCTTACCCTTAGGAATGGGTAAAACAGTACCATTATGTTGTATAGCCACATAATACATATGCATGCAGAATCATAATGACGACACAATAAAGACAAGCGACACAGTTCTTTTGAAAAATATACCTCTCACTTTATTTGAAAGGGTTGTGTATGAGAGGGAGTTGGAGACTGAACAGAACTGCAACATATTGACCCCCACTCTTATGGCCACAACAGCGTTTCTTTTCCGTTCTCCAGGCCCACTCTGCTGGTTGCTGGTTTTCTCTACTGCATCTTATCTCCAACTGATCTGATCTCCAACTGATCTGATCTCCAACTGCAACTGCTCAATCAGAGGCCTGAGGGCCCACTCTGCTGGATGCTGGTGTTTTCTACTGCATCTTATCTCCAACTCATTGAACTTCCTGTGCACTGAGTTATATAATAGTTCAACGCCCACCTTCTTCTTGTGGGTGTCACAAATTGCATTCATTCAACCCGTCCATGGTCAAGGTTATATTCTGATATTCCTCGACCGGATGCACCAGTTATTTACACAGGTGCATTTCCTATTTTGACAGTTTGGCCGGGTCGGAGGTCAATATACAACAATTACTGTTCTTCTACTAAGATTACTTAGGTATCTAATAATCAACAAAAGTTGATACACCATTAAACAAAGAAACTAAAAAATGCATACTGTTATGTCTAATATAAATATAAGTATTCCTATCTAGTACTAATAATTTGCATACATTTATATGATATCAAATATTCCAATCTAATACTAATGTAGTAATATGGTACAAAGTATTCCAGTCTAATACTAATAATTTGCCAAGGGTTATATTTCAAGTATTCCTATCAAATACTAATAATTTTTGATCACATCTATTTGACCCATATTCAGGACACTAAGTATACTACCACTCCAGTGAATCTGGAA
The DNA here is from genome assembly GCA_963585895.1 of Sepioteuthis lessoniana. NCBI lineage: Eukaryota > Metazoa > Mollusca > Cephalopoda > Myopsida > Loliginidae > Sepioteuthis > Sepioteuthis lessoniana. The sequence continues at coordinate 84,639,183 of OY757918.1, forward strand.
ATAATGGCAATGAAGTAGTACTCCACACTTGCCAGAGCTCAAGAATTGGAACCTTACCACTGGATACAGTTCAATGTCATAATCAGGACCCCTATTTTTGCTGGGGTTATACCACTCTACAGGGGATATTCTAAGCATATTCTAAGCCCTGCAGACAGAACTTAGAAGAATTGGATATCATCTGATACTACTCTCTGATCTTAGGTAGAAAAGTATATGGGTCATAGATACAAACAGAATGATGGAATACATTTTCAGTCATAAGACATAATTGATTTCAGTATAGAAGACAGGTTTATTAGTTTGTCACAGATGTTCTTTTGACATTACCTATTGTTTTTCAGATTCTAATCTTATGCAGTTACTTCTATGATAACTGTAACTTATTTCTAACTGCAATTAATATGTATACTAACAGAGGAACCTGGAATTGTTCAAGAAATAGGACAAAAGATAAAATATTTTGAGGAAATATAAATATAACAAGTAGAATTTAGTAATGTTTGGCTACCTCTCACTACTGGTAAATCTGGTACCTGGTAAACCTGGAGCCTGGCTATGTGACTGGCAACAAAGGGTCAGTCATGAGAAATTTCATGGTAGGTATGAGAAATAATCACACATGAGAGTTGGGGATTTTTTAAAAGGTAGTTAGTTAGCTACTGGTATAGTGACAAGTAGTGACTTAAAATGTGGGGCCAGTGAAACTGCTCCTCTCCAACACCCTTGGGGGTGTTCTTGTGGTGTAATGGTAAAAGTGATGGACTGCAGAATCGTAGTAAGTGAGTTCGTACTCCAGTTGCGCTATTATGTTCACTTTCGGGCAAATACCCTTGGGAAAGGTATGAACCTGCTTATCCTCCCAGGTATGGGTTATATAGTACCACTATTGTTCTTCTAGGAGAATGGCTTTGGCATTAAATAACCTACAAAGGTTGATAAACAAAGAAACCAAACCAACACCATTTGTCAAAAAATAAATTTTTTCTTCATCAACTTAAGAATACTACTTCTTGTTTTTGGGACCAGTTCGGAGGGAAGTTGCAGTGTCAATAATAAAGTCAGAGGAATTTTTTCCAGTGACCATGTGTCGGACTTTTTCCTTTCTGACATGAACTTGTTGTCATCTTTTCAATTGATCTTTGTTTCTGACAACTTTCTTCAAGACCCTACAACACCACCATTTTAAACATAAAGAAAAATCATTAAGCTTCTGAGAGACTTTTTGTACACAACATACTTTGTTCTTTCAGCTTATAACATAACTTTTAGATTCTTTTATTTGGTAGCAGATAAAGAGGTTGGTAAGTATATTATTATAATTGAAAAAATTGAAAGAATTTTAAAAGATTTTGTGAGAATTTGTCACTCATACAGTATCACCCATAAATAAATATATCCCTTACAAGTTTTTTATAAAAAGTTAATTTATGAAAGATATTAGAATTTCATTACATCTAGTTGAATTTTATACAATCTAAACCGATATCATTAAGTATTATTTATTACAAAACTCTATACCATTGAAACACTGTATAAGAATTTTATATGGTGTATAATAGTGGCCTGAACTACCAACCACACTTTCTCATAATACATTACACTATCTTGTTGATAGTCTAACACTGAATAGTTTGGCAAGGAAAGACTACAAAACACGTAAAGTTAAACTACAAAACATTTAATATATACATATATGGTACACAATGATAATTGTCCCAAGCCATATTAAATAAAAATGCAATAGTTGCTGCAAGAGCTTGGTGATGAATGGCAGAAATTACACTTACGTAGGTCTGGTATAGTGTGAGTTCTCCTGAGGTGATTTGTGCGCATGTGCTTCTCACAGAGCAGAGGCTGAAGTAGACATCCAATCAGTAAGACGTCCTTGGTCAAAAAGAGAGAGAGAGAACTCACTTCTCAAACTGTCACATGACTAACAGTCCAGTGAGTGTCGGAAGCTCCGCCCATGAATCACAAGAAAGGGAGATGATTATGTTTTGTTCCCAACTGTTGAATCACGAAACACACTTGTAGTCAATAGCTAGGCTAAGAGCAACGTCTTTAGCAAGGCTAAAACTAAAGTAAATCAGTCCTCAATGAAAGAGCTATTTATGGCACGTTGGGAGATTCCAATGTGCACACATTGGCCAGTCCATTCCTTGGATTGTGATTGGCTAGAACATCTCATTGGATATGTTTGTTGTATTTTGTTGCCTTCTACACCAACAACAGTAACCAAAAATAAAATAGTAACCTTTCTGTATTCAAGAATAGAATTGCATAAATATGGTGAATTTTGCCTTAGGAGTTGGCAATGGAAATCACAGTTTACAGTCACAAGAAAATCAATAATGAAGGGTTTCTTCATGTCCCAGAAAACTGTCAGTATTACTTTCTTTATTGACTGCTGTGCCCAGAACTTTTTCTTTAGCAGAGAATTAGAGTGTTTCCACCACATGAACTGTCTTTTGACTCAGGTTTAGAGTGGCAAAGCCATGTTTAGCCCATTTATAAACATCTGTTTGACTAAAATATACTTCTTTGTACTTGTCTTATATTCGTGTATAAATTTCACATTGCTTCTACTTCTTAGCCACCAAAAATTTGATGACAGAACTTTATTCAAGCCTGGAGCATTCTAATTTATTGCTATATTGAATAGCCTCAAAAATATTTTTGTAAGATTAGAATAATTTTGTATTAAACCAATTCTAAAAAATGCAGTTTATATTTATGGAAAAAATTCTGAAAAAAAATATTTTGTTTTTTTTTTTCTTAAAAATCCCTTTTATTTTTTGAATGAACATCATATTTATAAGAGGTATGTTTTTGGATTGTTCCATATTCGTATGTGGGTGACCACTTAGTAACAGCAGGTAGTGTAAACAAACTGAGGCCTGTATGCTAGACTAAGAAAATTTTAGTAAATAACCCCCAACTCTAATAAGATGATGATCTAATTTAAGCAGAGATGAGCCTGTTCAGTATTTAGAGGAGTGACTACTTAGTAACAGCAGATACAATAAACAACCTGAGGCCTGTGTGATGAACTAAACAAATATTAGTAAAATCTTTTCAGGTGTCTTGTGTTGCATAATGTTTAGAGAGATAGGCTAGCGGACTATTGTTAGTAAGTTCAATTCTTATTGGGTGCCCCCTATTTCTGGCCTTGTGCCAAACTAAGCTAAGCTTAGTAAAGGATTACTCTATCTTCTTACCTCTTTAATTGAAAAATAAGTAATTCAATACAATAATTTGATATTCTGCGAATTATTTGGACTTGTGTACTTGTTTACAATATTTAAGCCAAAGCATTCTCTATTCATATTGTATCCTGTAATTTCTGAACCTTTTCCAGAAATTTTCTTATTTTGAGAAATTTTGCCTGCATTCCAATTTGTACACTTCACAGATCTGAGCAATGCTGTTAAAACAGTTCACTATTTGAAAATTGTCAAGCTGTGTGAGAATGCAAAATTTACCAATCACTCAGTCTTTGGGGCTAAAAATATACTGACTGTATCCCCAGCAGAGGACAAAGAACTCCCCTAAAAGGGATATTCTTAGTATGACACTAAACTGCATCTGAGGAGGAGGCTCCAGTTTTGGAGACCTGAGGAGTGTGGAGTACCCTTCTATTGGTATTAATCCTATGTTCGCTCTGACTCAAAGTGGTTGTACCAGCTAGGGTCCTATCTATGGGTCAAAAGATTTGTTTAAAAATTATTTTCATTCAGTGAAAATACTTGATGACATATAGCTGTAAATTATTTGTATTAAAAATAGTTACTAAGGTTTGGTTTGATTGCATATCAATCATTGTAGGTTATTTTATCCCAAATCCTGTTTATACACACATATATTAAGTATATATATGATTTGTAAACATATTTTGTAAATAATATTCTTAAATAAGCCTGAACTCTTTTTGCACACAGTGAAATGGTTTCAACTATTGCTATATAACAGTTGTAATTTGACATCAGCCATTTGTTTGCATACATAATTGGTTCAATTTGATCCATAGATAGGACCCTATCCTATTTACCCAACCCCTCCGCTCGGGCAGGATATGACACAAGGTCAATTTTTTAAGCGGAGTTTAACAGGTTTGAATTCAGAGTTTTCCTTCTCCTAGACTAGTTGCCTCACCAAGGCTGAAGAACCTAGTCTGCCCTGCTATTTACCCATAGCTGGAGGGAGAATAATTGGATTCATACCTTTCCCAAGGGTATTAGTGCTATGTGAAATGGAATCAGTCTTGTCCAGGAATTGAACTCGTATCGCCGTGTCCATATCCTGTGATGATAACCATTACACCATGGGCACCTCCATAGATAGGACCCTATCATGTGCTACTAATCCGAGTCAGAGTGGACCTGGGAGTAATGTTAAAGAAGGAGTACTCCCCATTCCCCAAATCTCCAAGGCTGGAGCCTCACCATCAGATTGTTTAATGCCATATCCTTGACACTCGTTGGTGTTGTGTCATACTCCTCTGCTGAGATGCAGTCAGTGCATTCTACAGCCCCAGCCAACTGGGCTGATTTACTAATGATTTTCATTAGTTATTTGAAACCATACAACTGTACACAAATTGCATCTATTTGATAAAAATACTGGATATCATAAAACAGTGCGCAGAAAAAAAACTTTTAAGAAACAACAATACAAAAAAAGGAAATATGAATGTACAATAAATGTGATTCCCCGAACCTCTTGGTAAAAATCAATCCAAGATGACTTGACATGCAATTAGAATCAATCAATCAATCAATCATAAATTTTCTGATAAGCGGGAAAATTTACTTGAAATTACTCCTTATGATAAACTTTCACAAATTGTTAAAAACTTGTAAAAATAGAATTTACAGAAATATATCTATCTCTTTATTTATAGTTAACAAGAAATCCCTTAGTATTACCAGTATCCTAGACAAGCTGAACTTTGACCACCTTTAGAAAATAGGGTTATTATTATTTATTTATGCTTTACAGTTGATCAAAATAAATATATATGAATATGTAATGGTAGAGAAAAGGTCCTCCTTGTAACTTGTTGGAAATCCTTTCAATAACCTGAACAGAAGTGTTCATTTGAACAGCTATCACTCACATGACAAAGATCGACTAAAGTTCAACTGGCTCCATGCATCCACTTGTGGGATAAACACAAAAGAAAAATAAAAAGTTATAAAAATATTTTCCAGCCAATCAGAAACTGAGCTATGTGGCTCTTTAAAAAGCTAATCTGAGTCACTTGTGTGCTTTATAAAGTAAGGCTGATTTGACCCAAAAGACAAAATGGACCCAAGCAGCACAGAGAGAACATAGCCAGGAAGCAGCTCAGTTTATCCATGATGGTCATCATGATAAGCCAATAGCAGACTCACCTCACACATTGATTTTTGATATGATCTTTCACAGCCTCAATTCTGGTATGTGATATATCCCAAATAAGCAAATAAATGACAACCAGAACCCTTATAAATGAGAATAATTGCCTTAGTCTCTTTTTTTTAGTTAGGACAAGTTATGGGGCCCCTAGATGATTACATTAGTACAAGGTCTATCTCCACTTGGCCGTGCTATAGCTTCTACCATAGTCTGAATAACAATTCAAAGACAGTGACAAAGACAAGGTGAAGAAAAGAAAAGCAGGGTACCTAAATTGGGTCAGTGTATCATAAAACAGAATGCAAATGAAGCCAGAAGTTTCCTTATGACCTTACCTTATCCCACTGACCTTTTTTTTTTTCAAAGTTCCAGTACTCTGATTCCACATCAGAGAATTTCATTATTTTAACTCTTTTTATTCAATTTAATTACCTTTTTTTATTTTTGTGTTTGCATTTGGAAAAAATCCCTCTATTTCAGATACATGTCAACTGCACTTGTTGGCAATATGTTGGACTAGAATAAATAATTAGATCTAAATATTAAAGTGTTTATTTCTACTGTCCTTAAAGTTTTTAAATCTAAATTCTTATAAGCTTGTTTGATGGATTATGTCATTACATTGGTTCACAAAAGATTTTCTTCTAAACTAAAGATACCAGGATTTTATTATTTCTAACAAAACATTATATAATCAAAATTGAAACTAAGGTTTGATTTGGTTTCTTAGTTTGTTGGCATATCAACCTTCATGGATTATTTTATGCCAAAGCCATCCTTATAGAAGAACACCCTTAATACAATTTAACCTATAGTTTGAGGATAAGGTGGTTCATATCTTTCCCAAGAGCATTAGTCCAAAAGTGAATGTAATAGCACAACAGGAGTTCAAACTCATTTACTTTGAGGTCACAGTCCTGGACTGAAGCCATCACGCCATGGGCACTCACTCTTGAAACTTTATAACCAAATTTAATATTGCAACACCTCTGTTGTCAAAAATAAAATTATTGTTTGTTTGTTTATTTGTTTGGGTTTTATGGTATATCAACCTTTGTAGGTTATTTAATACCAAATCCATTTTTATACAAATAAACAGTTCTAATTCAAATAATTCCGTTTCATGTAAGTAGTTTCAATGTCAAAAACAGTTCTATTTCAAACAATCCAGTTTAGCATACAGAAACAATTCTATTTCAAACAATTCAGTTTTGCACAAATACATAATTTAAATGTCAAAACAGTTCTCTTTCAAGTTTAGCATAAACATCGTTTAGTTCTATCCAACCCATTGATAGGACCCTATCAAGTGCTTCCACTCCAGGCCAGAGTGGACCTAGGAGTGATCACAATGAAGGGATATTCCACATTCCCAAAGCTTCAGCATTACTGGAACCTCCCCATCAGATTGTTTAATGTCATATTCAGGACACTTGTTGGTGGTGGTGGTGGGGGGTCTTACCCCTCTGCAGAGAAGCAGTTTGTGTATTCTACAGTTTCAGGTGATTGGGCAAAAAATGAAATTATATAAATATCTACAATGGGTGTACTTATTTTTGGACTGTTATATATTCATATTTTTGGTAACAGTTTCAATACAGTAGAGTTTGGCAACAGATTGTACCACATTAAATATATTTTTGTAGTATAATGTTGCACGAGAAATAATAAAATCCTGAGTTTGCCAATGGTCTGGGAGGCCTTGGTTCATTCCCAAGTCAAGTCATACCAAAGACTCAAAAAATGGTTCTTGATTCCTCCTTGCTTAACACTTGGCATTATAAGGTACAGATCAAGAGTAAGTGGAGCAATTTAGGAAAATAAGTTGTGCTCTTTTCTACACCTCGGTGTAGTAGCTATTGAAAAAGGAGCCTTCAGGTTGCCCTTGACTACAGTTGGCCAACTTACTTATCACACTTAGTGCATTACTTAAGCTTCTTTAAACTCCCCACCAAAAAAAAAACAAAAAAACAAAACAAATTAATTAAAATTAAAAAAAGAAAGGTAATTCCTTTCTTGGTTGGGTTGTGAACTTTTCAGCAACCTCTCATAATAATGAGCAATAGGTTTTTTTATGTTTCTTCTTTTCTCTGTAACTATATCCATACTAGAGAAAATAGATGTGTTAAAATTAAGTGGAACCTTACAGTAATTCAAAGATCCCAGCTAGTGATAAGCAATCAAGTAATGTATCTGCTCTGATGCTGGAAAAAGAATATGAGATTTATTTTTTGCCACTGGTCACACAAAAAAATTTGCCTACAGCTATTACTTTGGGATTATCTCCCATTGCTCCTACTCCATTCACTCCTACTCTTTCATTGAACCAATCTCCCACCATAGTTTAGTCAATATGTTATGGTAACTGTTCTTTGATTATTTTTTCAACTAATTGTTAATTTCATTTAAAGTATCAGAGAAAGTTAAAAGTCATTTTTTTTCTTGATTTTATAATTGTTTGAATTGGAAATACAAGTAGAATTGCATAATAGTTATCATGATGGGGAATGGATCTAAGAAGCCCAAATCTGGCATTTCCCTTTGAGGTAATACACTTGAGAAAGGCATAAATCCATCTCTTCTCTTTCAAATTACTGGTTGCTTGTAGATCAGACTGATTAGTATGAATTTACCTTACCCCTCTGCCATGAGTGGGATATGACATAAGGTCAAATTGTAAGCAGATCACAGCTGGTTTGAATTCAGAGTTTTCCTTCTCCTAAACTGGTTGCTGATATAAGGCTAAAGAACCCAGTTTGCCTTACTATTTACCCATAGCTGGAGGGAAAAGAGATAGATTCATGACTTTTCCAAAGGCATTACTGTGTAGTGAATGCTAACAGCCTTGTACAGGATTTGATCTCGAGTTATTGATTTCATTTCAAACAGTGATAACCATCACACTAAGTGCTCCTCTTAGCCTCTTTTGCTTTGAAGAATAGTAAGATAGGAGAAGAAGAAAAGAAGAATTCAAAACCATTGGGCTTACAACTCTATCCTTAAAAACCTACTGGATACTGAAACCTTAGCAATATCACTGAGAGGGTGTGGCTGTAGCTATACACTCAACACAGTAGCCTACAGGATTAACAAAAATTACTCAAATTAATCCCTTATATTCCTTTTTTTTTTTACTCCCCCAAAATACTGATACATTAAATTTGTCTAAAACAATGAAAACTAAATTCAACATTTTCTTTGAATTTTTATTACATTTTAACAAGATCTAAAGTTGATTATCTCAAATATATCTGTGTAGGTGTTGTTTCTTTTATTTAATAGCATATCAACCTTTGTGGCTTATTTAATGCCAAAGCCATTCTTGAAGAAGAATAGCAGGGATACAGTTTAACCTATAGCTGTAGAATAAGGGGGTTCATACCTTTCCCAGGAGTATTAGTCCAAAAGTGAAAATAGTAGCACCATTGGATTTTGAACTTGTTACTTGGAGACCACAGTTCAGCATATTAGCCATTGCACGACAGAAACTTCTTCTTGTATGGGTTGAGTCACAAATACTTGAGAAGATAACTGTAATGAATTTGACCTAAAGTCAAATGTTAGCTACTGATAGAGAGTCTTAACATCTTTTTATTAACCAATGTGGAATCAGCATTTTCATTTTCCTTACACTATGGTGGAACTGGTTCTTCTGGTTTCTGAAAATTTAAGAACAAAATTACGACAGTTAGTAGTAGTAGTAGTATTATTATTATTAGTAGTAATAATAATAATTATGATAATGGAATATAAAAGTGATGGTGATACCAGTTGTATTTGGGACACTCGGTATGGTTACTAAAGGATTGATAAAGTGACTGGAGGACTTGAAAATAAGTGAATGAGTTGAGACTATCCAAACTACAGCATTGTTGAAATTGCCCAGAATACAAAGAAGAGTTCTGGAGACTTGAGGGGACCTGTTGTCACTTAAACTCCAGTAAAAGACCATCAGCTAACGCTAGTGTGAAAAACTCTTAAAGGAGTAATAATCATATCCGCAAATAATTCATCCTAAAAGTAGTGTCTCATTTTTTAAGCTTATTGTAGTTTGGCACAAAGCCAGAACCTACTGAATAGTGGACTTTGCCGGCCTAGCAGACCTCAGAGTAAAAATAAAAGAAAACGAGAAGAGAGGTAAATATCTAGTACTTGCTAGAGAACTAAAAAAGATATGGAGCATTAAGGTGATGGTGATACCAATAGTAACTGGTTTACTTGGAACAATCCCCAAAGATTGATAAAGGGACAAGTAGATCTTAGAAATCAGAGGACAAGTCGTGACCATCCAAACAACAGCATTACTAAGACTGACCAGAATACTGAGAAGAGTTCAGGAGACTTGAGGAGACTTGCTGTCACTCAAACTCCAGTGAAAGAAAATCAGCTTATGCAGGTGTGAAAACTCTCAAAGGAGTCTAATAATCATAATAATAATAATATAATAATAATAGTAATTTTCATTCACCTATAAAAAATCTAACTTTGGTACTAGAAATAAAAAATGATAATCCCATGGGTATTTCCCTGTGATGACACAATAGCTGAGTTACTCTACATTGTTATAAGGCTTTGTTACCTAAGGATTGTTATTCAATGAATAATGGAAAACGAATGTTCATGGTCAGGAATGCATTTTTGAGTGGGTGGGGAACTTTAGAAAATGTTACATAGTTATTGACTTTGATTTGGTCTATTGCTTCTTCCATTGTGGTATGATCAAGTCCAAAAAGGTTAGAAAATCTTTTATTGCATATGTTTATTTATCTCTGAAGCTTGTGGAGATGGTATGGTTTAAGTTAAAGTTTAGTTTGGTTTCTTTAATGACATATCAACTCCTTATGGGTTATTTAATGCTGAAATTTGATTCATTTGAGGGATAAGGAAGTTCATACCTTTCCCAAAAGTATTTGCCTGAAAGTGAATGTAAATATTTACCAACTCCTCCTCACAAACAAAATGTTACACAAAGTACATTTTTTAAGCAAAATTTTACAGGTTTAAATTCAGAGTTTTCCTTCTCCGAGATCAGTTTCTATACTAAGGTTAATCTGATGGTGAGACTCCAGTAATACTGGAGCTTTGGGTGTGTGTAGTACCCCTTTATTGCCATTGCTTCCAGGTCCACTCTCACCTGGAGGGGTGGCATCTAATAGAGTCCTATCTATGGATCAAATGGAACTGTTTGACATTTAAACTGAGTGCAAACAAATGACTTATGTTAAATTGAATTATTTAAAAAAAATCTGTTTGATCATTTAACTATATGTAAATAAATGACTGATGTTTAATTGAATTGTTTGTGATACATAGCAATACTTGGACCCATTTAACTCTGATCTATGCTAAATTAAAGGTGACATCAAGAAACATTTTTAAAGTCTTTGGTATGACTCGACATGGGATTGAACCGCGGTCTCACAGACCATTGGATATCCGTGCTGGCTGTAAGACATGATGATGATGCTAAATTGAATTGTTATAAATATGACTGCTTGATCATTGAACTGTGTGTAAACAAATGACTGATATTGGGGATACATAGCAATACTTGGAACTATTTAACTTTGTTGACTTATGTTTACGAATTAGATATATCTAATCTATAAGAATAAACCAGATTTGGCATTAAATAACCTACAATGGTTGATATGCCATGAAACCAAACCAAACCAAACCAAACCTTTTTAAATTTTGGTTCGGAAGAAAAAGCAAAAATAGCATTATAAGGAAAAAATAACTAAAAAGGATTACTTGACTTAGATATCCTTAAACATGTGCTGCAGAATGCAAACAATCTACCACCTTACACTGAATAAAAGGTTTATTTTAAATTTTTTGAAGACACCAAATATGAGAGATACCTGAAAAAATCATTAGAGTACAATAACAATAGAGTACAACACTCGATAGAGTACAGCAACAACAAAAAAGTTAAGTATAATAGTCCAATATATTACAACTAATCAAATTTTGTTTTTATCATTACAGCCCAGTGGGCTGGGACTGTAGAATACACCAACTGCATCTCTACAGACAAATAAGACCCCCTCTAATGAGTGTCCTTGATATAACATTAAACAATCTGATGATGAGACTCCATTGATGCTGGGGCTTTAGGAAATGTGGAGTCCCCCTGCATTGCCATTGCTTCCCAGGTCCACTCTATCCTGGAGTGGTAGCACCTGAAAGGGTCCTATCTATGTATCAAATAGAACTGTTTAACATCTAAACTGTTTGCAAACAAATGATTTATTCTAAACAGAATTGTTCGAAATAGAAGTTTTTGATTATTTAACTGTGTAAATAAATGACTGAAGTTTATTTGAATTGTTAGTGATACATAGCAATACTTAGAACCACTTTACTGAGTGCAAAAGAATGAGCTTAGGCTGATTTAAAAATATTATCAACAAAATGTGTTTACAAATTATATATTTAATATATATGTATAAAGAGGATTTGGCTTTAAATAACGTTCAATGGTTGATATAGCATAAAACCCAACCAAACCAAATCATATATATTTAATATATGTATATATAAAGAGGATTTGGCATTTAATAACCTACAATGTGTGATATGTCATAAAACCCAACCCAACCAAATCATATATATTTAATATATATGTATAAAGAGGATTTGGCTTTAAATAACGTTCAATGGTTGATATGTCATAAAACCCAACCCAACCAAATCATATATATCTCATCATCATCATCATGTCGTGCCGCCAGCATGGATATCCCTGACCCTCTCTCGCCACTTCTCCCTATCATTCATCGCCTCCGGCAGGTCTTCAAGGTTACATCCTGTATCCTCACATAGTTGCTGTATGTATGTTCGAGCTGGTCGTCCTACTTTTGCACGGCCATATGTAGGGGTCCATAGGAGTACATCTCTTATGAGCTCGTCCTTGCTTCTCCAGCAGTGTCCTGTGTGTCTGGTTCGTCTGACGTGTATAGTTTTTGTGATGGGGGGCAAGTGTCCATATAGTTGGTGTCTTGTGGGGTGTTGCCGCCAGAACTTGTTCAATACTGCTCTCAACATTCTTGTGTAGTTTCCGTCTAGTTTCTTCTCCAGCCGTTTAGTTAGCGTCCATGTAGTGCATCCATATAGCAGTATCGATACAACCACAGCCTGGAAGAAGCTGCGTTTCATGTTATCGGTTAGGTCTGATTTCCATATGATCGAGAGCCTATCGATTGCCGTCCATACTTTCATCAGTCGTGTGTCGATGTCTTCTTCAGTTGATGAGACACTACTTCCTAGGTAGGTGAATTTGTCTACTAGTTTCAGAGAGGCTGCTTTAAATAACCTTCAATGGTTGATATGGCATAAAACCAAACCAAACAAGACCATTTTTCATCATTGCATAAACCAACAGCATAGATTTATGGTCATCAAATCTTCTATGGATACTAATGGGACTTCAACATATGTTTTTAACATGCTTTATTTTTTAAATTCTAAAACATTTTAGGTTTTTATTGAGATCTTCTATTTACCATGTAAATATGATGTTAAACTGGATCCTTACTTTGTGTCCATGGTATTGGTTAAACCAAATCTTTATCTTTTTGTTTAACCATACAAACTAGACAAATAGAAACAAGCTGAAAATTTCCTGGCCCCAAACCAATTTTATGGACTTTATTTTTCATAACATTTTTCATATGTTTTTTTCTGGTCACTGGAAAATCCAAACTCAAAATGTTCTCTATAGTTTTCTAATAAAAACAATAATCATTGGGGTGGGTGTGGGGCATAAACATCAATTGTATGATGATATTTGTTAACTTATAAGTCCTCACAGAAACATGATTAGATTTTACTGCAGCAAAATCTTGCTCACAGGGTGGATTTTCAGCTAGAAATTATGATTGCTAATATCAGAAATCCTGACAGAAAAGTTAATGAGTTTTTTATTAAATGTTAACTGACATTTTCTAGGTGATCCAACAGTCAAATTTTTAAGGAAGGGCTAAGTTTACAATGTAAGTATGATATTAAGTGAAAATAAAGTAAGCTAAACTGGTCCCTTATTTCAAGTTCATCATAGTGGATAAACCAAATCTTTACTTTTTATTTAACATAAAGTAGGCATATGAATATATTCCTAATATCTACTTGGTAACCTAATAGTCAGGTTTTTAATGATGAGTTCAATTTACCATATTGGTCTGATACTAAACTGGAACCTTATTTTATGTTCATCATATTGGATAAACCAAATCTTTATTTTTCATTTAATATAAAGTAGACATATGAGTGTCTTCCTGACATCTACTTGGTAACCCAATAGTCAGGTTTTTAATGACCGGTTCAATTTACCATATAAGTATGGTACTAAACTTACTTTGTGTCCATGATATTGGGTAAAACAAATTTTTTATCTTTTAGTTTAACCATATAAAACAGACATGTAGATATATACCTAAGATTCCTTGGTCACTCATTAACCAGGTTTTTAGTGATGGTTCAATTTACCATGGAAGTATGATCTCAAACAGGACCCTTATTTTGTGTTCATCATGTTGGGTAAACCAAATCTTTATTTTTTGTTTAATCATATAAAGTAGACTTGCAGATATCAACCTGACATTTCCTCAGTGACCCAATAGTCAACCACTGACTTATAACTTACTGACACTGGAAATAAAAGAAAATTACTGTGGGTCAAACAATGATGACTAAAATCATTATTCAGTCCCTAGTGAACCTAAAGTCGAGTCTAACAACAAATGATCATTGATAAATGCTAGTAAATACCTGTTGGAAATAGGTTGCTGGCAAACTACGAAATAATGGAAAAAGGAAATTGTTTAGATTGACTTTGCTCACTTTTCTTCTCTGATGCAATTCAACAAAAAAAAGTGGGAAAAACCCAACACTGAGAGAACAAAGGTAATTTTTTTCTCAGAAGATTTACTTATAGTCTTACAATTAGAACAGAATACATTATAACCTAGAAATTCACAAGAAATTTTCTTACATCATTATCAAATAAAGATCTACTGACATATAAAACAAGGTGGCTTCATATATATATATATATATATATATATATATATATACATTTATACATACATATATATTCATATATATATATATATATATATATATACATATATATGCATATATACACTTGCATATATATGCATATATATAAATATAGATGCATATATATATATACATACATATGTATGCATATGGAAGTAAATAATGGAAGTAAATCCAACAATGTAGTGAAAAATTGATAAACAAGTTAATCCAAGAAGAAGAATTTAAGGTGAAAGAAAGTCAATATTATAATGTTTCGATTCTAATGAACCATTATCAGGATTTTGTATTTTATTAAACATCCATTGGTAATTTAACATCACTAGATATCATCCTTCCTAGTCTGGATGATGGTTCATTGGAAGCAAAATGTTATAATGTCAACTTTCTTTCACATTAAATTCTTATTCTTCTTGGATTAGCTGGTTCATTAATTTCCCTCACTCTCTCTGTCTGTCTCTCTCTCTCTTCTTTATATATATATATATATATATATATTAGGGTCATTCAGAAAGTTCTGAGGTTCACTCAGAAAGAAGAGCAGAGCTAAACAATTTTATTGCAGCAATACACTACAACTTCTTATAAAACTAGAAAAACTAATTCTGATTTTTCTGCTTTTATAGGAAGTTGTGGCCTGTTGCTGCGACAAAAAAATGTAATTATGTTTCATCTAATATATATATATATATATATATATATATATATATGATAAACAAAAGGGATGAGACAAATAGGAATATTTCTTTTCTTTTATATCATTAAATTTTTATTGTTCTCAACTAGTTTTGACCTTAGATCATTTTCAGGAGAAAAGTTTTTGTGAAAAAAACTTTTAAAAGAATTGACATGATATAAGAGAAATGACACAATATAAACTGGTGACAAAGCATATCCATTTGTTGAATGGGAATTATTTTCTGGCATCCAAGTGTCTTCAACTGACTTTTATATATCTGCAGTCACATCACTAGGAAATGAGCTCTTTATTTGGGAGGTATATATATTTACCAATCCCTCAGCTCGGGCAGGATATGACACAAGGTCAATTTTTAAGCGGAGTTTAAAAGGTTTGAATTCAGAGTTTTCCTTCTCCTAGACTAGTTGCCACACCAAGGCTGAAGAACCTAGTCTGCCCTACTATTTACCCATAGCTGGAGGGAGAATAATTAGATTCATACCTTTCCCAATGGTATTAGTGCTATGTGAAATACAATCAGCCTTGTCCAGGATTTGAACTAATATTGCTGTGTCCATTTCCTATGATCATAACCATTACACCACAGGCACCTCCAAAACACCACAGGCACCATTGGAGGTATATGATAAACTTGAGAGGGTTGTGTTTCAAACTAGTAGTGACTACTTCATTTATCTATTTCTTTATTTAGGTGTTTATGTGTCACCCCAAATCTGCCAATCATTTTTCAAAGCAGCACTATTCAGTTTGAAGTAAAATCCATTACATGGTGTCAATGTTTGAAGATGTTTTACCCATTTATTTTTGTATGTTTCTATTATCACTCTAATATTATCGAATGTTTTTTTTTAATTCTTTCTATAATGATGAACTTTGTATTTGTGAAAATCCTAACTGTTTGAGTGGAATTTTTTTCTATAAGTATTAGTTTGTAATAATCCATATATTTGATTCTGTGTCTAGAGTTAATGATCAATAATTCAGTTTGGTATATCTATAAGTAAGGAGAGTTCAATATCAGTGATCAAGCATATGTAGATCTGAAGATAGCGTAGACACAGAGTCAATGGTGCTTGGTGACTGTCAGTTTCTCGCCTATGCGATC
The DNA here is from genome assembly GCA_963585895.1 of Sepioteuthis lessoniana. Taxonomy (NCBI): domain Eukaryota; kingdom Metazoa; phylum Mollusca; class Cephalopoda; order Myopsida; family Loliginidae; genus Sepioteuthis; species Sepioteuthis lessoniana. Next base: position 84,655,451 of record OY757918.1, read on the forward strand.
ATCAAAGTGGTTTCCATGTGGTGGATATTCCTTTATATACCATTTTGGTCTGATGATTGCATAGATGAAAAACAGACAGTTACCGGGTGCTAGGTGTCTACGCCATCCTAACGTATATATATATATATATATATATATATTTACCAACCCCAGGATATAACACAAGGTTAATTTTTAAGCAGAGTTTAACAGGCTAGTTGCCTCACCAAGGCTGAAGAACCTAGTCTGCCCTACTATTTACTCATAGCTGGAGGGAGAATAATTGGATTCATAAGTGCTATGTGAAATGCAATCCGTCTCATCCAGGATTTGAACTCGTGTCGTCGTGTCCATTTCCTACGACGATAACCATTACACCACGGGCACCCCCTATATATATATATATATAACTCCCAACTCCGGTTTAACTGGACCGAATAATACCTATATATATATATATATATATATAAGCACACATATGAAAGAAACATAAGGTTTCCAGAGGATGATTTTATTCATAGTTTGAATTATTTACCAATGTTAAATTTTTAGGTTTTTTAAATATGAAAACATCAAACCTTCATCGATGTTTTTGAATTGTAGAAGAATAAAACGAAAAAATGAGAAAGTTTTAAACATTATATTTCTGTAGGTAGCATACTATTTCAAATGAATATGATGTAATTAGCGTTCGAAAATTTATTTTTAAAAAATGTAACGTATTTCCTTTAATCATATAAAATCAATCAATCAATCTATCTATCGTCACATTTTAGGAAGTCCTTGAGGCGTAATGGCAAAAAATTCAAGACTACGGTCACGAAGTAAGTGGGTTCGAACTCCAGTCGCGCTATTACGTTCCCTTTCGGACTCATACCAGTGGAAAACGTATATAAACCTCTTATCCTCCAGCTATGTGTTGAATAGTATCACGGCTGTTCTTTTACTAGGCTTTGGCATTAAATAACCTACGGAGGTTGATATACCAATAAACAAAGAAACCAAACTTACGTTCACAATTATCTTATTTTGTTTTATTTTTTACCTATTTCAAAAATCCATAACACATCTATCTCTATCAATGTAATTCTGCGTCTTTCTAACTCTTTCTGTCTGCTTGATCTATCTTTATATATGTATATATATATGTTTATCATACAGCCAAATTATTTTAGATAAAGGATTTTGTAACCTCTTCGCGATAATTTGCGCTAATTTCGCGCTAATTTGAGTAAATAAGAAGATAAATCAAAAAAGCTGGGTCTTTGATAATATTAGTTGTCTAAATTTCTGAGACGAAGCAGCGTAACGGTTATAGCCGTTGGTTCCCTAAGCTTCTAAGGAGACAATCATCTGGAGGTTGCAGGTTCAATCCTGACTGTCGTTTTCAATATTAGTAGCTTAAACAATTTTCTGGTGTTTTTTATTATGCATATAAAATAACGTTTTAGTATATTTAAAATTAAAATTGCCATTAGTTTCTAAATTATGACTGAACAAATATTTATTTATGTTTCCTTTTTTAAACCTCTTTTATGTTCATAAATTTGTCTTTGGAGGTTACGGGACGTTTACCCCAACGTATTTTTTATTACAATCCAAATATTGCATGGCGTAAACTTAAGTCTTGGATTTAATGTGGGCCTTTTTATTTTTATTAACTAAATTCTGGTCTCTGAAGATTTAGTGACTGTTTTGATTTCAAAGCTGCATAAGTTTTTTTGACGATGTTTGTGGTTGAATAATTGAGTAAAATAATACATCTATATAATACATGATTATTGGAAAAATTGTTGTTAGGAATTTTTGGAAAACATTTACGTTTGTGAATTTTGAGAACTTTTGTTTGAGAACGTTGAATAATGTAGGAAACGAATAAATAAATAAAAAATTAAATTTAAAAAAATAAATAAATAGATAAAAAGAAGACTATTAAATTTGAAGAAACTCCCAGAGGTCTCTAACGGAAAAGGAGATGACGCATGCGTAAAAGAAAAAAGGATTTCCTCTTGAAAAAGGAGACGATATTACCTTTCTCTTTCAGGCAGTGTCCGTCGAATCAACAACACCATTTTGCTGTCTGGTGTTTTGGGCACCACGCCTACGTCTTGGAACGTAGCGTTGGTTAGTCCCTTCACCAAATAAATAAGGGAAAGTATAGAAGAAATATTTTCGTCTCTTATCTATTTCTATCTTTTCTTTTTGTATATTTCTTTTGGGACTTTCTTTGGGCAAGGCATTGCGCCGACCAGTCAACGTGGAGTAAAATAATATAACCAAAATACGAAGTCAGATATCTACGGCAACACAACCTTGCCCTTAGCCCCTGACCTTCAAAGCCTTCAAACCCCACAATAAAAGATTAGGATATTGGAATTGTGCGAAGGAATTTTACTGATAGTCAAATTCCTCATTTAAAATTTGAGGGTGCAAATCCTAAGAGCTCTTAAGCGAAAACGTATGATTATTCCACTTTTTATTTTGATTTTATGATGTGAGTAAAAATGTATGTCGTCATTTTTATTTGTGGACTTTTGATGAACTTTAAACTTTAGTTTTTGTTATTTATTTGTAAAATGTCCAGGAAAGGTAAGGCGTCCTTGGTTTCTAGCTCATAAATAAAATCTATGGTAGGTTCAATATTGTGTAACCTATCCGTAATTTTTGTTAACTCATTATTCCATGGATATATATGTGTGTGTGTATAGGGCGCAGAAGTAAGATATAGAATAATGTTTAAAACGTTTCTTTCAGTCAATAAGACACACATTTCTTTAGTTTTAGATAAATCAACTAAGAACACTTAAACAGGAATATTCTTGAAAAAAGGGATCAAAATCTCAATTACATAAAATTTACACTCTTATATTTTTAAAACCAATCAGCGAAGGACACATAGAATAGAATATTGTAGAAAGATCGGGTCAAAAATTAACTTGTAGAAAAATTTGTCACAGAAACAAAAATAGTTTGGTTCCAAAATAAATAAGTAATTTCTGTGAATCTGAGTTGTTTAAGACATGTCACGGGTGGAGTCTTCGCTGACATCCGCGCATTTGAACTTTATTTGACCAGTAATAATCTTAAAATATCTTACTTTGATCCACTTTTATTTTACCAAAAAGTTTAAATACCAAAGTTTTTTGTTCAAAGTAAAGACCGACAGACTAGCAGACAGAGCACAGAACATAGAACGATAGACTGACGCCAGATGACCAGCGAATATATACAATGCTTTGGAGAGTTGACCGAAAGACTCATACATACCAGGACACATACATATACACACATATACATATGTATGTAACTACAAGTTAATCTTCTCTTTTTAGTTCGGACTACTATGAACATACACATATACACACATTCAATTTGACTGGCAATATTCGTATTTTACACACACATATTGTAAAATATTTTTTTGCCATTGTCGAGTTAATATAAAATATGAAATTGTCTGCTTTTTTGACCGAGCCATTGGTTTAATGAGTAAAGTATTCGCTAATGGTCCGGGAGACCGGGGCTCAATCCCCGGTCGAGTCATTCCAAAGACTCAAAAATGGTACTTGATGCCGCCTTGCTTAGCACTCAGAACTATCAGGTAAGGATCAAAGGTAAAGTGGAAAAATCCTGGAAATGGAGTCGGGCTCTCCCCTACACCTCGGTGTAGTAGCTATTGAAAAGCGAGCCTTCTGGTCACCCTCGATTAAGGTCGCTAACTTTACTTACATATGTCGTTTGTACTGTGGGGGGGGGAGTATGTAATTTGGTTATTTCTGTAGATTGCTCTCTAAATTATTCCCACCACAAATACAACACAAAACTTTACAATCGCGCAAAAGAAATGGAATAGAACACAACGAACATTAAATAACAAACAATTTAATATGCATATAGCGTGTTGTTGAGGGAATTTGTTATTTTCCCTAACACTATAGATTTTATGGGCACAAGAAATGAATTACAAGACTTTGCTTTATAACAACACACAAGAACGAAAGTTTTTATTTGCAGCTTTGAGGAGGTTTGTTCTTGGCGCTGCAAAACTCGTGGTCTTTAGGCTTGTTGGTTTTGGAGACGCGATAGCTTAGCGGGATGTTCGAAATGGCAGCGTGTCGTTGGATGTGTGAGGGAACTATTCAAGGCCACTGTGTAGCTTTGTGTGTCTGGTATTTGTGAAGAGTAGGCGTTATCTCCATTAATGTGACCAGAGGTGAAATGGGAACTTGTCGAGAGCGGAGTGGCGCTCGAATCGACATAGTAAATTTCTGTGGTGCTTGTGGAAGGCATGTTGAACGTATCTAATTCATATTCAACTGGGATTCCTTGGTCTAAAATATTAGACGCAAAGAATCCATAAATTAGAAGGTTCCCTCGTTGAATGTCCATGTTGCTGCTGCTAGGGTTAAAGCCACGGTGATATGTCCACACCGGGTGGCTTGTTTAGCTATAAGGCATCGCTAAGCAGGGGCGACCAGAGACACGTCCGTTCTGGTCGCCGCCTCCAGCCGAAGAGAGTGTGTTTGGCCGCTCACCCGTTTTGCCAGCCGGAAATGAAGGTCCGGGCTGAATGGGATAAGTCATCCTGATTGGGTGAAATTCAGTGTTGAATTAAATAGCGCGCCGAAACAAAATATGAGATTTTCCTCTTCTCTACAATGCATATAACAGAATATGAAAAACAAAATACATGATGTGTAAATGGCCTTTTGGAAAATAAAGTTTGACAAAAGGAAAATAAATTTGTTTAAAGATGTGTGTAGGGTCATGTTAACGAAGTCCGTAAATAAGTCGTTCTTAGTTACATTAAGTTTATAGCGGGTTTTATGATTTTGGCGACATTGTGTCTCGTGGATGAAAGAAAGTTTGTCGGGTTTTCCTTTTGAATATAATTCTCGGCCATTTGAAAAGAGGTCATGAACTTTAGTTGAGGAAGGAAAGGAATTGGTTGGACATCGTATCGGCTCCTGGCTTAGTGGCTTGTGTTCGTCTGTGTCTTCGTTTGTGTGTAAGCTTGTGTCTTGTGTTCTGGCTTCCTAACTCTGTGTTATTTATATCCTACAGGTGGATCAAAGAATCGTCCTAAAACTTTTGCGCGTAGACATTTATTGACCAATCAGATTTGTATTTTACTATTTTATTTTCGAGCCTAAATATTTTCTGTAGGTTCACTTCCGATCCTAATTTTCTAGAATGTTCTATTCCATGTTTTTAGCTGATTGGTTGAAAAATATAAAAATGTAATTTAAATGTTAATACGGGTTTGATCCTAAATTTCTAGAATGTTCTTAAGTATGTTTTTATTGCTTATTTTAAGAACAGAAAAATTTGTATCCTATAGTACAAATTTTGTTGTGTTATTGTGGAATCAACACTCAAAGTTTTACTTTTCGCAGAATCTCGGGAAATACTATTCCTTCACAAGTCTGATTGGTCCAAACACGATAAATCTAAATTTTCATGATTAGCTCTATTATTCAAGCACATTTTCATTAAAATTCAGCCCAAACTGAGTGAGCAAGTAAAGAATCGACAAAGAATCTATGATTTGCTTTAAGTTGAAACCAAGCCAAAGAAAATTTCCGAAATAATTGCAGTTTCTTTATGGCATCCATCATCAGATTCCCCTATATGGAGCGTTTTAGAAAACAAAACAAATGCAACTTCCCATCCAAATATTGGTTTGCTTAAGACTGCTATTGAGGAGGAATGGAATAGAATGTTTGAAGAATTTATTTTGAAGGCATGCAAATTGTTTTAAAGGCGTGTTGATACAATAATTAAAAAAGATGGCGACCATATTGAGTAAATTTACTGTTTTGTGTCTATCTTCTTATTTTGTTGTTTATTTTTCAAAATTAAAATTCATCTTGTATATATATATATATACATATACCTATGTATATATATGGGTGGTTGTAATGACACAAAAGTATCCCAACTGCCAGAACCATACAAATGTTGTCCCATGAACAAGCAATATGCAGGATAGGTAAAAAAAATGAGAAAAAAAAAACTTGTGGTGACGTTTAATATCTCGCGCCTACATTTTTGTGGTGGTGGTGTTCTTAAAATGTACGCAAAACAACGACATAGGCAAAAGAATATTCACAGCAAGGTAATACTGCCGCGACCTGCCGATAAACATAAACATATCAAGTTACACGCCCGCTTTAGGACAATTATATCCGGGTACGGCCGGAACTGACAAAGCCCTTTTTCCTTTTAACGACCTTGACATCTCGTTATAGCTAAAAGAAAAGGATGAATTAAAATTAACATTATTTACAAAGCACTTCGGCCAAAAATAACGTGATAAAACTGGAACTAATAGTCGTCGCCAGCTTATAGTAGGTAAAGAAAATACTTAATGGCTACACTCATTTTTTATCAAAGAATTTTATATTCACGCGGCTGGAGCTGTGTGTCACAGCACTTTCGTCATATCAACAGGCCCTTTTTCAACGCTTGTCGGCTAGCCTTTCGCGAAGCTCTTTAAGGAGGAATCCTGCATTTTGTGCGGTTGCATTCACCTTACCTTCCGGCGTTGATCCCACTTCTCGTTGTAGATCTGCCTTTCTTCCACCTACATAGGTATGCACAAAGGTCCTTTTTAGGACCATAAGAGGTCCCTGTCTGCGGGTCAGAGCATCTCTGGCGGTCAGTAATGACCAGTCGAAATAGACGGCCAGGTGGCAAACACGAAGACGGATTCTAAGACCAACCGGTCTTAACCCTCGCTCGGTTCCGATTGTCCGATAAGCTGCGCAGCGCTAATGGCTCAGTCCAGCCTTTAGCTACCGCTTCGCTATCTGTGCAGTGCTAAGATAACGCCCATCTTAGCCTCGGCCTCCTGGCCTGTCCGCTCGTCCGCACGGCTTTGGCGCGAACCTAGCCATAGCCATCGACCGCACGGCTTTGACCCGACAAAGCCTTCGCTCCCGTCCGATTCGTCCGCACGACTTTGACACGGCAAAGCCTTCGCTCCCGTCCGATTCGTCCGCACGGCTTTGACACGACAAAGCCTTCGCTCCCGTCCGCTCGTCCGCACGGCTTTGGCGTGAACCCAGCCATAGCCATCGTCCGCACAGCTTTGACACGGCAAAGCTTTCGCTCCCGTCCGCACGGCTAGGGGGCCCGGCAAAGCCCTAGCCTTTCTTCGACCTCGACGCTCTTGCAAAGGTACAACGCAGTCCACGTAACGACTCGCTGTTACGGACTGTTCTACCACTGCAACATCTGGCTCACGTACGACCCGCCGTACGAGCCAGCAGCCGGATCGACACACCCTTGGTTAACCCAACATACCGTCATAACCGGGAATATCGATCTACCAACTTCGACCGACCTCAGCTGCCCGCGACGACTATCCAACGGTATCCAACGACCCGACCGAATCTCAGCTTACCAGCATCAAACATCTAGCTGTACTCAACGACTCAACCGATCTCAGCTTACCAGCATCAAACATCCAGCTGTACCTCCACGACTCGACCTACGCCAGCTACCCTCGTCGAACGTCCAGCTGCGAACATCTACAACGCGACTATACCAGCTAACGACATAACCCATCCTAGCTGAAGACTACATACAACCGCCACGGACATTTACATACACGCTTGTAAATACGACAAATAAATTGTCTCTTGTTATAATTGTTATCTCGCCTTTGTTCCTTCATATTGCTTTGGCTGTTCTCATTCACATAACTCATTTGCGGGGTCGACATACTTATCGGCTCCGCAACAATACAAACACAAATACAAATATATATCAACAAGTACATAGAAAAGAAACATTACAAAAAACATTATGAATGTTCGAATATAGTTTGTTAAATATTTGTGTATGTGTGTGTGTGTGTGTATGTCGCAGACGGGACGGCTACGATAAGCGTAGCCATCCCGTCTACGATATGTGTGTGACTAACACGAATATTATTGTGAATTTGTATTTTTTTTAGGAACTAAGAGTGAGAATGTCAGAATTCTTACTTATGTTTAAGTGTTATTATCTAGGTGTATGCGAGAAGATTAAATATTAAAAGTGTCCTGTAGACTATAAGTGTATGTTGACTTCGTTTTTCACGTCAAGTACTAATATACAAGAAAATAGCGATGTATTTTAGAAGGCCGTGTTTTTTTCCATGTTGATCGTTTGTCTCCTGCGGGGTTTGCCGAAGCATCTGAGGCCGTGTGCGTGTGTGGATCTGGAACACATCCACGCGAAAGGCAGAATAGAAAAAGAAAAAAAGTCGTAGACTATATACACGCCTATGTTACGGTCTTGACTCATGTGTTGCCAGCTGGCAAAACAAAGAATGAGAATAGGAGCTGTCCAGCTGGGAATCAGAATGTAAGAGCTGAAAGAGAAAGAGTCCTCTAAGTCGCAGACAACATAGGTACCATGTCACGAGATTTCTTTGACCAATCAGGTCCCCAAAACTATTTAATTCATCGACGCCCTCCTACATTTGTTTCGGGAGTAAGTGAATCAGGATCCCACTTTCTAGAATTCTTTGCACCACGCGGTCATCGACGGCTATTTAAAAGGTATAGGAGTGCAAATCTTATAAACCTACTTGATGGGGGAAAGTGAAATAGCTACGTAAGTTTACCGTTCCCTGGCGCGATCAAAGTCAACATTTCTCCTGTTCAGAAACGGAAGCAAAAGATATTGGGTTTCTGAGACTGTCCCACAACGAGGCACCCAACGTGATCCTTAGCTGCTGTCTCTACACTTTCAAACCAGCATGACATCATTCGCACATGATGAATACGCCCATTTCCTTGAGCACTGAATAAATCCAGGATTCCACAACTCAGGAGCACCCTTGTCCTCGACTTTGACCGTAGATGGTCGAAGGTACCCGTACTAGCAGAAATTTTGTTTAATTTTTAAACTACCTACAACTACAGTTGCAACACCTTGTTCTCTAACAAGAAAATATGAGTATATATATATATATATACGTGCGTGTATTTATTATAGCTTCACAAAGATTCATGAGCACATTCTTCGATTGGTACAAGCACACTTGTGACTGATGGGGCCCATGAGATATTGGCAAGACTTACCATAGCGGCAGTAGGGGAAAGTCTAAGAAGTTACTGCTTCCGTTGCATTACAGTTTGTGTGGTGCTACCAATTTTCCTCTTCATGGATTCTATAGCTATTATCAAAGAGTAAGATGGAGGTGCCCGTGGTGTAGTTGTTATCGTCGTAGGAAATGGACACGGTGACACGAGTTCAAATCCTGGACGAGACTGATTGCATTTCACATAGCACTAATACCCTTGGGAAAGGTATGAATCCAATCATTCTCCCTCCAGCTATGGGTAAATAGTAGGACAGACTAGGTTCTTCAGCCTTGGTTAGGCAACTAGTCTAGGAGAAGGAAAACTCTGAAATCAAACCTGTTAAACTCCGCTTAAAAATTGACCTTGTGTCATATCCTGCCCGAGCTGAGGGGTTGGTAAATAGTATCAAAGAGTAAGATGGCTTTGGTAATGGTTTGATGTCAATTCTGTCTGTTAGCAGTCTGGATTATCTACTGTCGGTAGATGATTTCACTGGAGGTGAGAGACTTTTGATGCAAATCTCTTACATGGCCCTCCTCTGACACAGTGGCCGTTGGACAGGTCTCCGAGCTGTGGGAAGCAGTGGTCTTCCATTCTGGCCGCGGGACCTACCCAGCAACATTACTTCGGTATTAGTCATTTTGTTAGTTTTAAGGATTTCTATATTTGTTATGAGATCACACCAGTTGATGTTGACGCTGGTGTATAGGCAGTTTAGCTGGAATCATTCAAGAGATGAATGTGGCGGCAATAGATAATCGTTCTTCACACGCTTCAGGAGAGTAGACCGGACTATTGCTTTGTGGATTTTCATTTTGGTTTCCTCCTTGATATTGTTGCATTTCCATATGCGCTAGTATGATCTACAGAGTGCTTTGCTTGCTTTAGCAAGTCAGTTGTCCACCGCTTTCTTAATCTTGGCGGCAGAGAATACAACGCAACACAGCTAGGGTAACTTTTGAAGTATTTTCAGTTCTGTCGGACCAATCAATGATATTGTTGCGAACAAAATGTAATTGTTTCCCTTTCTTGTAATTCGTGGGCGGAGCTTCCGACAATCACGAGACCGTTCGTCATGTGACCGTTTGAGAAACGAGTTCTATCTTTTTTTTTTACCAAGAAGGTCCTAGGGATAGGACGTCTACTTCAGCCTCTGCTATGAGAAAAGCGCGTGCCTACAAATCACCTTATCAGAACTCACACTACACCAGACCTACGAAAGTGTAACTTCTGCCACCCATCACCTTGTTCTTGGAGCAACTATTGCGCTTTTATTTAGTATGGTTTGGGAAAATTATTATTGTGTACTATATATGTAAATATCAAATGTTTGCAGTTTAACTTTTCGTTGCCCAGTCGGCTGGGGCTGTAGAATACACTGACTGCACCTCTGCAGAGGGGTAAGACCCCCCCCCCACGAGTGTCCTGGATATGACACTAAAAAGTCTGATGGTGAAGTCCCAGTAATACTGAGGCCTTGGAGAATACGGAGCACTCCTTCATTGTCATTGCTCCCAGGTCCACTCTGGCCCGGCATGGTAGCACCTGATAGGGCCTTGTCTATGGGTCAAATAGAACTAACGGCATACTTCTGCTAAACTGAATATCTTGAAATAGAAAGGTTTTTTGACAATTGAACCGTGCTTACATTTGAACTGTGTGCTTGTGCTAAACTGAATTATTTCAAATAGAACTGTTTTTTGACATTGAAACTGTATTTACACTAAAATGAATTGTTTAACTTAGAACTGTTCTGACATGTAACTATGTGTAAACAAAATCTGTACTTTTACTAAACTGAATTAGCTGAAGTAGAATTGCTTGACTAAACTGAATAGCTCGAAATAGAAATGTTTTTTTACTATTAAACTGTACTTACATTTAAACTGCGTGCTTTTGCTAAACTGAATTGTTTTAAATTGAACTATTTTTGACATTGAAACTGTACTTACACTAAACTGAATTGTTATATATAACTGCTTGAATAGTTTGAAATAGAAATGTTTTTGACAATTAAACAGTGTACTCATGCTAAACTGAATTGTTTTAAATAGAACTGATTATTTATATAAAAATGGATTTGGCGTTAAATAACCTACAAAGGTTGATATGCCATAAAACCCAACAAACTAAACCAAACCAAACCAAACCTAACTTTTCGTGTCATGTAGTTTTTTCCTTGCCGAACTGTTCAGTGTTAGACTACCAACAAGATAGTCTAATGCATTAGAAGAAAGTATGGTTATTAATTCAGGCCACTATCAGTAACCACATAAAATTCTTATAACAAGCCGAAACACTACTGCATAGTTTGGAACGAGCAGCCGCAGGCATAGGCCTCTATGTTAATGCACACAAAACGGAATATATGTGCTATAATCAAACGGGGGACATCTCCACTCTAGAAGGAACCCCTCTTAAACTAGTAGACAAATTCACTTACCTAGGAAGCAGCGTCGAATCAACCGAAAAGGACATCGAAACGAGGTTAACGAAAGTATGGACAGCTATCAATAGGCTATCGATTATATGGAAATCAGACCTAACCGATAAAATGAAACGCAGTTTCTTCCAGGCAGCGGTCACATCGATACTGCTATATGGGTGCACTCCATAGACGCTAACAAAACGGCTGGAGAAGAAGCTAGACGGCAATTACACAAGAATGCTGCGTGCAATCTTGAACAAGTCCTGGCGGCAACACCCCACAAGACACCAACTGTACAGCCACCTGCCTCCTATCACGAAAACTATTCAAGTTAGACGAGCCAGACATGCAGGACACTGCTGGAGAAGCAGGGATGAACTCATAAGAGATGTACTCTTATGGACCCCCACACATGGCCGTTCAAAAGTAGGACGACCAGCACGAACATACATTCAGCAGCTATATGAGGATACGGGATGTTGTCCTGAAGACCTACCTCGGGCGATGAACGATAGGGAGGAGTGGCGAGAGAGGGTCAGGGATATCCGTGCTACCAGCGCGACATGATGATGATGATGATGATATATAATCGTCATCAAGTCATACTGATAGCGCAGAATCCCTAAGCTATTTTTTCCCTCTCGCCATTTGTCTCTATCGTCCATTGCTCCTGGCAGGTCCCTGTTAAGGATCAGACCTAACGAAAAAAAAAATATTCCAAAGTTATTCCTCCAGAGGATTGAAAGGGTTGCTTTCAGTGGGATTTGTAGAGACCGGAGGAACGCAGACACGTGACGAAGACATAAAGATAGACTTTAATCCGACCATGGAACATCGCGGACGTACAGTTGACTTAAAACAGCTTCCCTTTCCTGGTCAATTAGATGCATATCTCTATGGTTAATAAACCTCATTGTTTTGTTGTATACTTACGTGTCCGTCCCTCTTCAGTTTTGCTTAAATATTTTCTTTGTTCGTTAATATGTAACAGTCCCCTAGATTGCATTCAATATTTGTACAGTGCTTATGTATATAAGTCTTTGCTGGTCGACCAACACTGTAGCAGAAAGAAACTTGAATTTTTGTTTGGTGCGTAATTTAATTTGACCGTTAGAGTCGCCGAACATTTTCACCCAATCAGGATGACTTGTCCTATTCCGGCCGAACCATATTTCCTAGCAGCACCAAAAATTGAAGAAAACCCGGAAATCTCTCTCTCGCTCAGAAATCCTCAAAGGGAACGGGCGTCTATTCATCTGTTCCTGAATAGCAGTAGCCGCATCAACCATGATGAGGAAAGCCATCTAGTTTATGGATCCCTTGGGTCTGTTCTTCTAGACCAAGGGATTCTAGTTAAGAACAAATTAGATGGTACACTCTAACAACTTCCTACCTTCTTTCTTTACTACGAGACTCGCAGCATACCAGCGCAAACCCCTTTACTTCATACTGCCATTAAAACCTTGATACAAAACCTAACGACGTCTTCGTTCTTCTCCACCACCTTTATTTTCCATTAACATTTAGCGAGGGGATCACAACCAACGAAATACCAACGCTACCAACGAAATACCAATGCAACCAACGAAACACCAACGCAACCAACGTAAAACCAACTTAAACCTTAAAACTAAAAACCCAATAATAATAATAATAATAATAATGTTATCCCCATCGCTATAAATGGCGACTTTCCGACTTCTGAGAACGCGCAACCACATATAAAAACAAATTAAATATACCACTACAAAATGGAAATTAAATATCAAAAACACAATATCTCCTCCTACATGTCCATGCGTAAGAGTTCTTAGGAGATAGGTATCTACGTATACGAAGATAAAATAGAGTTCATGTGTTTTAAACAAGAAGGAGCTATTTCCCCTTTAACAAGCAAGCCCCTGAAATTAGTTGACATATTCACATACCTCAGCAGTAATATCTCACTTACTAAAAGCGAAGTCAACATACACATAGGGAAGGCATAGACAGCTATTGACAAGTCGATCACATAGAAATCTAATCTCTCTGATAAGGTAAAACGGGATTTTTTCCAAGCTGTAGCCGTATTGGTACTATTGTTTGGATGTACCATTTGGACTCAAACAAAACAAATGAAGAAAAAGCTAAATGGGAACTACACAAAAATGCTACGTGCTGCTTTGAACAAATCTTTGCGGTAGCATCCCGCAAAATATCAGCTGTACGGCAACTTGACTCCCATCTCACAAACTATCCACGTAAAACAAACAAAATATGTTGAGTACTGCTGGAGAAGTAAGAACAAACTCATAAGCAACGTTTTCCTATGGAATCTGACACACATGGGTTATTAATATATGTGTAGCAGCCACAGATCTATTTCCTTTCGCGAATCAATGCCCTTGTTAAGAGAGTCAGTCACTCACTGACCAATCAACTGGCAGAGCGCATTAATTCCTTCTCCCTCTCAGGAACTATTTTTTCTGGTCCCTTTTTGTAGAACGGACAAGGTCAGAGAGCCCGGAGCTAGCAGAAGAAACACATCTCTCTCACATGACCGCCACTGATTCCACTTGGAACCCTTCGCTCGCTGCTAGCTTTAAACACGCTCCCTACGAACCAAGGACCAACATACAGACCAGCGACGCAAAAGAGACACTTTCTCACTCTCACTCCTTCACGCCTGCTACTGTAATAAACCTTACTTTGTTATGTTGTTAAAAGAAGTTTTGTTATTCATTTGTGTTGCCTAAAAATTATAGTGTTAGAGAAATTAACAATTTCCCTAAACGCTATATATGTTTTATTTATCAGTTATGCAATCTGTTCTCACAATAAAGCAATGAGATATTTCATCATGGTCATTTAGGTGTACAACAAATAGATTTTGTTTGCTCATTGGGGACCTTGTAGTATGTTACATGACAGTTCTAGAAACCTATTCTCGACCACTTTTACTCCTATTCTTTAAACAGCGGAGACGTTGTCTCTGACCCTGTCATGGAACCGTAAATGGGTTATTTTGTATTTCTTTCTATTGTGCTCAGTGCCCGTATATCACAGATGTACTAATGCTAATATTTGTCCTTGATGAGTGGGGATTCGACTAAATGTATTGTGACATTGTGCATTTTAGAAATGAAAATATATCCGTGATTTTTCCATGGTTATATACTAGGTAGACTATATTTACCTCTCTTTCTTTTACTTTCTTTCCTCTTTCGCTGGGACTCCTCTTTATTTTTGTCTCTCTGCGTTCCTTCTCTCTTTTTCAATTTCTCCTTCCTTTCAACTTATTCTCTCTTTTGTTTTCTTTTTTTCTGTTGACTCGAGTGATTCGAAAGTATTTCAATTGATTGATGCTACTGCATCCCCAACTTGCCAACATGATTCATTTTGAACCCATAGAGAAGAAAAAGGATAGATTCCTACAAAATGTCCTTTCTAATGGGAACGCTGATAACATACAAAATAGATAATTCTTTAAAAAGAATAAAATATGAATTCTAGTTACGTGTAAAAAATATGTTTTAATTACTGTTTTCCTTCAAAAACAAAATTGTTTTAATCACTCTGATTGATTGATATACACAAAAAATATTCTTAAACAGTTGAATTTGATTGATTGGTTGATTTGGTTAAATGTCAACCTGTCTAGGATTATTTTATGACTAGAGGCTCAAGAATCATATTCATTGTACCTTCATATTTATATTTTTTGTGTAGTTTTTTGCGGGACGAATGAATACATCGATCCAGCAAATTTTCGTAAATTATACGATTGACAGCGTACAAGACAAATAACAATGACAAGACGGTAAGATTAAAAAGGCCAAGCCTTTATTGTGCGAATCGTACACCAAAAATTTGCATGGGTGTAGAATCACTGCTTCTACATCTCAGCAGTGTTGAAAGTCGGTGTGGTCGAAAGGTGACAGTGAGTCTAGAAGATTAATATGGTCTTGGTGCTCGATGCAGGTCTTAGGCGTAGCTGCATGGTCAGGAATCTGGAGACAATCCAAGAATTGGACGCGTATGTTGCAGAGGCCGGATTGATTGATGTCCCAGTTTATTCAGTACTTGGTTAAGGCAAGAGTAGGCAAGAGTAGGCAAGATGGGAACGTCTCCGGGCTGGAACGACAATTCGCAGTCGTAGAGATAAGATTTTCGAGAATGTTTACTCTAATAAGAACGGTTTGTATTCCGTGGTTGTGCGGTCAACGGATGACTGGGTCGGCAGGAACGTGGTCAGCAGAGGAAACCGGTTCGGTTGCAAGCGGGAACGCCTTCGGTGGTCGGTAAGAACGTCTGTGAGCTGGAACGTGATCGTTGGGCGGCAGGATTAGCTGCGAGCTGGAGCATGATCGGTGAGCAGCAGGATCGACTGCGGCCTGGAGAGTGATCTGCGGTCGGCCGGGCCGTAACTTGAAGTAGTCAAGTCTAGCTGCGAGCTTGAACGTAGTCCACGGAGGACAGGCTCGGCCGCGAGCCTACGTGTTCGCTTCCAGACGAGATCGCTACGAGCTAGCACGTGTGCGTTTCGGCCGTGTGCTTGCATTTGTTTAGCTTCCAGGTATGATCGACCGCGGTTTGGACGGGATCAATACGAGCTAGCACGTGTGCGCTTCGGCGGTGGACTTGAACGTGATCGGCTTCCTGGTTGGTTGGACTGTGGTTAAGCAGGATCTCAAGCGGGCTTGAACGTTCAACTTTTTTGGCAGGATCGACTGCAGTTAAGCGGGCTCACAGACAGCTAGACCGTTTTCAGCTTCCTGGCTGAGACGACCGCGGTCAAGCGGGATCACAAGCACGCGTGTACGTTCAGCAGAAGGTCGGCACGTGAAGAGAGGAGTCAAGTGAGTAAACCAGGTCGTGCAAAGGTCACACTACACTTTGATCCTGGGACCCCGGGCCCCTAAGCGGTATATTTTTAGCATCCCACTATGCTAGAGTATGTCAGAAGGCCTTTTTTAAAGTGGGAGCCAGGCGCAGGACCGTAGCCCAGAAACGCTCGGCGATTCCAGAATATTTTGGGCCCCGTCGGCATTACCCTAAAAAGGGGCACCAGGCGATAAACCAAGCCGAAAGTCTTGGGGGACGGCCCCGTGACGCCCAAAGAGAGTCGGTCTTAGCCGCGGCTTCTATGTACCTATGTCACGCGGCCTCAACCAACTGCCTCCAAAGCCAAGACACACCCCACCTGCTTCGTTTACCACCTAACACAACGCCGAGGTAGGCCGAAGTGTCTCGGCCCAGTGGGCCAGAACTAGATGGTCGGTACGGTGAGGGGGTGTCAAGTTAGTAGACGTGGTGTAATGTCATACTGCACTTTAAACCTTGGCCTGTTGCAACATCGGTGATTTTTTTTATGAAAATGCTGCTGAATATATCTTATTTTAGGTAGTCAACAGCAGTCGGGTTAAAAGTAACTTCCGCTTGCGTACAAAAGTAAGAAATAACTTTTAGTTACTAGTTGTTTCTGAAGATTTTTTGGCACATGATCCTATTGAATACAAATAATTTTCAAACAGATCTATTTGACAATTGGGAGGTGTCTTACTCCTCTGCAAGAGATACAGTCAGCATATTCTAAAACCCACTGACAATACAGTTACCACCTGGAACAATAACTATATCTAGAGTGTTTTGGATATGTCACTAATTTGAATCCGTTGGTGAGATTCCAGTGTAAAATATTCGGGTGATTCAAAGGTTGTCACTTGATCTCAAACAGAACTCGTTTTACACTCAGGTGATTAAAAGAAGTCGATAAACACGTTTTGTTTTAGATTCCCACATTTATTATAACGTAGATTAAAAAGAAGCCACTCCCTTTTAATTTTTGGATAAAAGTCTTCAACTATCATTTTGGTTGGAGAAATTCTTATGCAAAATCATTTCACAATTGTCTCTGAAGGTTTAGACTTTCTTTTGAAGGATCCCAAATGCTAAGGCTCACTTATGCAAATGCAAGCCCAGTCGGCTGTGGGTGTATAATACGTCAACTGCATTTCTGCATAGGGGTAAAAAACAACAACGAGTATCCTGGATATAACACTAAATCATCTAATGGTAAGGCTCCTGTCCTGGAGCTTTGAGTAATGTGAAGTACCCCTTCATTGCCATTATTCTAAGGTCCACTCTGACCCGGAGTGGTAGTTGGTTGGTTGGTTGGTTGTTTTGTTTTACGGCGTATCAACTCTTTTCGAGTCATTTACCGCCGAATTAAATTTTAAACAATTCAGTTTAGTATAAGTGTAATTTACAGTTAAATGTCAAAACAGTTCTATTTCAAACAATTCAGTTTTGTATAAGTACATCGTTTAAATGTCAAAAAAGTTCAGTTTAGTTCTATTTGATCCATAAATAGGACCCTATCAGGTGCTACCACTCCAGGCCAGAGTGGACCTGGGAGTGATGGCAATGAAGGGGTGCTCCGCATTCCCCAAAGTTCTGTAGGGAATAAATTGATAAAAAAAATTAGATTGAATCAAAATGATCATTAAAATATGCAGTAACTCCCAGAGGCCTCTGAAAGGGATAGGGGCTACGCATACGTAAAGAAAAGGGACTGTCGCGACAAAAGGAGGAATCTCATTCTCTTTCAGCAGCGACTAGCGGAGTGACAACACCTTGCTAACTAGTGGAGAACGCCATGTGTTCGTCTTTAGACGACGCATTGGCTAACCCTTCCACTGGTAGTATTCGTCTCTTTCACTACCAACCCATGACTAAAACACCGGATTTAGACGAACTCCCAAAAGTGACTAACACATTGCAAAAGCTTTATATACCGAACACGTTGTTAAAGCTTTAAATACCGAATAAGGACACTTATATACCCAAGAAACGACTTACGCATTTTTAACGCCTTGATTGTGGGATTCCAGCATTTCAATTGTATTCTGGTAGAATTTCCTCACCCACTGAATGGTTGTTGAACGCAGAAATAAAGGAATAATATGAAAAATGTTTTCGTCTCCTATCTGTATTTCATATAATTCTTTTACGGCCTTCTTATCCAAGAAGTTAAACCAACAAAACAAAAGTGGAATAAGAGTAGGATAACCCGGAATAGAGTCAGATAGCAAACGGTAACACAGCTTCCCCAGGAACCTCACCTTCAGATTGTTTAATATCATATCCAGGACACTCGTTAGTGGTGGTGGTGGTGAGGGGGTCTTACCCTCTGCAGATATGCAGCCGGTGTATTCTACAGCTCCAGCCTACTAGGCATCTTTCAATCAGCAGAATCAAGTTGATGGGACACACTTCGGCCGGCCGTGGTGTCAGCGGCAGGGATCTGGTCGAGTGTGTCTCGTCACAGGTCATACCTCGAGCCTCAGGGTTTAACCCTCTTCGAAGGGGTTAGGTTTATCGCCTGGCGCCTAAGGCGCCATTTTTAGAGGAATGCAGACAGGGCCCGAGGCATTTTTGGGATTGACAGGCGCGTCTGGACAAAAGTCCTGCGCCCGGGCCCACCTTAAAAGGGGCTTTGTGTCACACCCGCCCGGTCGGTGGGACGGCCGACAAATATCGCCGACTGGGCAAACGGAGTGGTAATACCTGTTAGAATCCCATCTATGGATCAAATTGAACTGTTTAAACACTTACTATAATTGAAATCATTTAATTGTATTCAAACAAATGATTAATATTAAATTGAATTATTAGTGTGATTGCAATACATAAAAACGATTTAACTGTAAACGAATAGAACTATCAGTGTTAGATAGCAATATTTGAAACCACTTAACTGTGTGCAAACAAATGAACTGTGGGGGGAGTATGTAATTTGGTTATTTCAGTAGATTGCTCTCTAAATTATTCCCACCACAAATACAACACAAAACATTACAATCGCGCAAAAGAAATGGAATAGAACACAACGAACATTAAATAACAAACAATTTAATATGCATATAACAGAATATGAAAAACAAAATACATGATGTGTAAATGGCCTTTTGGAAAATAAAGTTTGAAGAAGAGAATAAATTTGTTGAAAGATGTGTGTATGTTCATGTTATCAGAGTCCGTAAACAAGTCGTTCTTAGTTACATTAAGTTTATAGCGGGTTTTATGATTGTGGCGACAGCGTGTCTCGTTGATGAAAGAAAGTTTGTCGGGTTTTCCTTTTGAATATAATTCTCGGCTATTTGAAAAGAGGTCATGAACTTTAGTTGAGGAAGGAAAGGAATTGGTTGGACATCGTATCGGCTCCTGGCTTAGTGGCTTGTGTTCGTCTGTGTCTTCGTTTGTGTGTAAGCTTGTGTCTTGTGAGTCTGGCTTCCTAACTCTGTATTATTTATATCCTACAGGTGGATCAAAGAATCGCCCTAAAATCTTGGCGCGTAGACATTTATTGACCCATCAGATTTGTATTTTACTATTTTATTTTCGAGCCTAAATGTTTTCTGTTAGTTCACTTCCGATCCTAATTTTCTAGAATGTTCTATTCCATGTTTTTAGCTGATTGGTTGAAAAATATAAAAATGTAATTTAAATGCTAATGCAGGTTTGATTCTAAATTTCTAGAATGTTCTTAAGTATGTTTTTATTGCTTATTTTAAGACTAGAAAAAATGTGTATCCTATAGAACTCTAGCTCGTTTAAAAATATCGTTACTAACAAACTATTCGTTTACAAATCCTATATATATTAAACATATATATGTATAAACAGGATTTGGCATTAAACAACCTGCAAGGGTTAATATGCCATAAAATACTAGTCATTATTATGCAAATACTTCTTTTCGAGTCTGGATATCCACTGAATTTAGTTACTAACTAATCCCAGACCGTGTTTCTTTAACATGTGATATCTTTCGTTTAATCAAAGTGAAGCACTTTTAAAAAATACAATTCAATCGTGGTACCAGATTCCCACACCGAAAGGGAAAGACACCTGATTGTCAGTCAAAGTTTCAGGCGTAACTACAGGTCTTTGACTTCAGGTTCACATATCCGTTGCATATTTCTGTATTTGTATCCTACTATTTTTATACAAAATCTGGTGCTGTAGGGAGTGTGGTATTCTCATTACTCCCTGGTCCACTCTGACCCATAGTAGTAGTACCTGTTAAGGACACATCTGCTTGAGATCGTTTAAAATGATTGTGAATTTTGCTTATACATTAGCTCTTAAAACATTGATATTGCATTAATGTATTTTACCTGTTTGATGAAAACGATTTTTTTACATTTTTGTACCGTATATAATTGAAGACCTAATTGTTAAACTGACTTCGGCTTTAATAACACAACTATAGTTGACCAGACGTATAAGAAACAAAAGTAATCAACCAACCATATGTAGAATAAAATAAATAAATAAAATCAGTAAATACTGTTAGAAAGTTTCTTTCAAACTGCATTACCTCATTTTTTTAGGTGAGTGTTAAGGCGAAATGATAATCCAGTTCCATGAACTGATTATCTTAGTATCTGACTAAATCGTGATATAAAAAAATCTATTTTTTAAAAGTCTTTACAAGAGAAATCGTAGCTAAGAAAAAATAAATTAAAAGTGTAAAAATTCCCATACGATTTCAGATACGAGAAATAAGCATAAAAAATGAGGAAAAGTGAAACAGATAATCCTCTCCTTTCCTCCCCCCCCCCAAAAAAAACACGAAAAAGTGCATTAATGTTGCGTGACAGTCACATTGTCAACAGTCACGGACTAGGAAGGGAAATACTATACCACGTGGCTATGATAAATAGTGAGAAGGGGGCAGATGCATTGGATTTGGTATTTTAGTCACATGACATAACAATATTTGTTTCTCCTTATTCAAGAGAGCTCCGTCGTCGACACTTTAACTATGGCGTCCTTGTCGGTTATACAACGGACAGGATGGATTTTTACGTGGTCTTTAATGGCCTTTTTCGTCCTTCTAGTCTCTATCACAGGGTCGGATGGCGATGTTTTCCCCTTCGTGACACGTTTGGAGAAGAGAGAATTGGTGGAAGGGTCGCATTTTTGGCCTGAGCAGTCCACACGCATGAAACGTGATACCAGTGCAACTAACAGCAATGAAATTGCAAAATGCAGGAAACAGGGGGAAACATTTTTGACAGAGTTAAGAAATGGACTAGAGATCGATAAAGAGGTAATTATTAATTACGGTGATGATAAATGCAGCTTTCTTTAACTGCTTGTTTGAAAAAAAATCTATTCTTTTTCACTACTGTTAACGTCGCGAACAAGTATTTCGTGAAAAGGTTTGTGTGATGTTTGTTGCAGGATGAAATTGTGTTTATTATATACACGAATTGAATTGGCATGTTTTTCCTTCTTCATGAAAGAAAATATTTAAGCTGGTCACACACACGCATATATATATATATATATATATATATATATATATATATATATCGTTAGACTTTTGAAATGTAGCTTACGTTTTCGTTTTACTCTCATTATTAAAAACAACTTAAGTATTTCAACGTCATTATCTTGTAACTTTTATCCTTTCTCTAGCTTTTGTGATATTTGGTATGTAATATGTTTTTCTGAAAATTAATTCAGTTAAGTGTTTATGTGAAGGTTCCTTAAAATATCTATATAAAAATATAATAGTTTCGCTTTAGTTTCTAATTCGTTGTTGACTTTTTTCTTTAACTTAGTTTAAAAACAAATGGCTTTTTTTTCTCCATTACTGCTAAGTACCTTAGCGATAAAAATAGTTTTTTAAAACTTAAAATAACTATATAAACTAAGCAAAATAATTCTACATTGTATTTTTATTTTCATTATTTTTTATTTTTTTAAAAATTTAGTCTGCCCAAAAACTTAAATACGGTTAATGCTTTATTTTATTTTGATTTATTTTGTAAAACTTAATTTGAATCAAACTTCTGAATATCCATCAGGGATATTTTAATATTAGTATCAATAATCAAAATATATAAATTAATTTATTTTCCTCGTGTCTGTGTACTCTACTCTTATCAGTAAAAATAACCATGTCTAAAAGTGAAGTAAACAGAAGAGACTGTGTTTACTTTAGGAAAAACATTGGACTGTTTATTTTTTTTTTTCACTGTGTTTTTTTTTTCAACAGTAAAAGTTGAACATTTTATAATACGAGTATTTTTTATTTTTTTATGGTAATTGACTAATCCAGTGCTGTTAGTTTCGTCAACACAGTACATAGAATAGTGGTATACGATTATTATTATTATTATAATTATTATTATTATTATTATGCCTAGTTTTATGCTATCTACGTCACTCAATACCAGTAGCTGTAAGTGAAGTAGTAGTTTATTGTTCATTATTTAGAACTTAGAAGCTACCACCTAATAAATACAATAATCAAATATCAATAGAAAGACTAAGCACGAATTGTCACCATTACTTTCGGGTTTAGAAGAAAACAAACAAAACAAAAAATAAACAAACATCTGTGAAACTAGTTTAAATGTAAACAGCGAGAAAGTTGAGCCCCCTTTTTTTTTTTTTTTTTTTTTTTTTTTTTTTAAATAGTCCGCTTTGTGGAAAATACGTTTGTTTTCTGATTTAAAAAAAAATTAGGGTTAATCTCTTGGATTAAAAAAAAATTATTTAAGAATTCTAATGCACAGTGTATGTATATATATATATATAAACAAAAATAAAACGTCTTTGATAATACATTTCTCGAATTTACGACAGTAATTATTTAAATGAAAGAAAGCGTTACTGGACTCAACAACCCTCTTTTCCTTCCTATAAATCATATTCATCTCTACGGTTTAGTTCTTGATTTTTGAGCTCATGTTGTTTTTATTTTTAAACTGTCAGCAAATTAAATATTTTCACGGCGTGGTGCCATCAAATTATTGTCCAGATCCTCTCCGACGTCAGCGACTATTTGCGATGTATATCTATCTATATAGAACCGAACATTTTTCACAAGCAATTCTTTTGTTTTCATACCAACATCACACCTGCTGCCATATAACCTAGCTTTTATCCCTACCAGAAATAACTGAATCTAGGAGGTATATTTTTCGTAATATTAAATCTAATTGTTGCCAATGGTGTATTATAATTAAAGTTCTTGTTAGTTTGCACACTAACTCTTTATCAAAAGGGAACACAGTCTGTTACCTGCTTTATATTTTAAACGTTCAGTTCTTGTTGCCACTAATATATATATAATTTCCGTTTTGTTTATTAAAAATACTCGGAGCACAATCCCCCACCCCCAAGTTCTCTAGAGAAAGAAAAACTAAAAATTTCAACGTTTGTAACCGAAAATAAATTCATATAAATATTTATGATGGGTGTTATATATCCATATTTGTTTTTAATGTTTGGCAACAGATATTGCCGAATTATTTTTTGATTGTATGATACGCCACTGGAAATTATAAAAACCTGGTATTTTTTATCTTATTTAGAACATTTAACCTAGGAAAATTGTTAGGGGTGTACTTATTTATGGGTGATATTGTAATACTTGATATTCGTTTTGCTTGATACATGATCCACTAAAAACTTTAAGGTATTTTCTCTGGAGAAAAAATACCTATACCATTATTAACCAGTAATTTTTCGTAGACGAAAACTAGAAATGTTATTGAAACCTGTGCTTTAAGAAGTTCTTTATTGTTTTACTTGGCCGAGACTAACCTATTGTTGGTCTTTGTTTGTAGTCTACAAATAATACATTAGTCTTCTCTCGTTTGAGCAAATTTATCGAATAATTATTGACATTCGTTTCGAATTTTTATTAGAGTATAAGATTTTACTGATAAACAAACTGACTTGTACAATTTTGGTTAGGTGTGGAAATTTGGTTCCCGATAAATTATAGGCAGGTATTAAAATGATTGAATGTATTTTTTTCCATTGTTAAATTGATTATTTTCAGCGTGTATTCGACTTATTGGACAACTACCAATAAACGTTTGTGTGACTAGCAACTTGTTCGGTTTGCTAGCTTTTAGTAATGTAATTTAGAGTAATGACAAGATTGCAATAAACAGACTTTTATTCTGTACTTGGTACTGCTGCTCTTAGTCTTGTTGATACAAATTTTGATCGCCAACAATTCAAAGATTGATCCGTTTTTCATTATTTGCGAACTGAGACACAACGAATTTATTCGTTTTAATTCAATTACGTGTAAAAAGCTTCCCGCTTAGCTAATATACAAACATGCTTTTCTCGTATGAGAAAAATATTTTTATAATAACCACTGTTGAATGGTTAGATGTTGAATTTTAGTCTATTTTATAGGGCTTTAATTTTTGTGTGTGTAATTTTAAACCTGTTAGCAATATCCAGATGTATTGCACACCCCTACTCAAAGTAACAAAAACAAAAAAAATCCCGATAAAAAAAATCCGTTTTTGTAATTTGAACAACTAACGAGATTTGGTGTAGTAGAAGCAAAGTTGGGTTATTAGAATTTCTCAAGTTATTTACCGAGCTTTTGCATGGCTGGATGTATGGGGCACCCAATGAGACTTTCATGGTTTACTAGTCCACCTTGCTGACCATTACGCCTCACGGGAATTTCTAAAGTTCCTGCTCACTTTGAAATTGGCTCATGATAATCTAATCTTTGTCTTCAAATATAGTAAGAAGAAATATCTAAGTTGTTTAAATATAAAATCATTTGAACAGTCGACTATAACAAACTAGGATGTGAGCAACAACAATTGATAATAGCAGCCTATTCATGTGAAAATTTAATTCTAATATAGCACTGGCTAGTTTAACATTCTTTAGCCGCTGAGCCATATTGTAATAACTAGAAAAGTGTGTGTGTTATATAGCAGAAATATACATATTTTGATGTTCATAAAAATTTATTTACTTTGCCGACACTTGAAAAGTCGTCTTCAGGGGTTGCATGCTTAACATGTTTTCTATTATTTCATTCTTATTTTTATATTTACAAGGTATTTTATTCAGAATTTTTTATGTAGGCAAAATTTTAGTTGAAACGTGTCGGAAAAGTAAATAAATTTTCATCCACACTAATGTATATATCTTTCTTCCCTTTATCTTTTCAACATTCATTTCATTTTCTCTCTCTCTCACACACGTATATCTCTTATGAGAGAATTACCTGTTTTATTCTAAATGAATTTTTTAAATTTTTCTTAAAATGAGTAGGTTTAATAAAAACAAAACAAAACAAACTTCCTAAATGTTTGTTTTTGATTTTCTTTTTCTTTTAACTGTGACAACAAATCTAGTTATTTCATGCTTAGAGGTTAGGGAATCACATTCATTGTATATTCATATTTACATTTTGTTGTGCATTTGAAGTTTTGTTTTTGTGTACATGGTCTTATTGAGTATAAATAATTTTTAAACAGATCTGTTTGAATCACAGATAAGACAAGAACAGGTACTATCACTCTGGCTGACCTGGGAATAATGGTGATGAAGATCTTTCATACTCACCAGAACTGGAGCCTCACCATCAAATGCAATTTAGTGTCATGCACAGGACACTCTTTTGTGTGTGTACATTGGAGGCTCTGCTTCCTCTAGAGAGGATGCAGTCAGCATATTCTAAACCTTGCTGATAAGGCAAGTTAATGTTTTTGGTTTAGTTGATTAAAAATAAGTATTTTAATGTTTTATGCAGAGATATAGTTATTTACTAAGCTTAGCTTAGATGTGTCACCAATCCAGAAATATGGAGGCAACCATTGAAAATCCAATTTGCTAACAATTGTCTGCTCATCCTGCTTGTTAACTATTCCACCATGTAAGGTGCCCAATGTAGAGAGAGAGATGAGAACATGAAGATTACCTTCAAATTCTGAATTGTTCACACTGTACTTATTTATCTATTTATTTTTTTTATGTAATGACTTTCAAAAATGTTTTTTTGTTTTTATTAATGATATTATGTAATGCTTTCCTCATTTTAAGTGGAATGAACTGATTGGGTGATGAGCATTGATGTCCAGGTAATCTGTTTTGTAACTAACATTTAACATCTTTGATTACAGTCATGAAAAACCAGTGGAATAGGTTTTTTTTTTTTTTTTTTTTTTTTTTTTGCTGTGGAATTCTTTAGATATTAAACTGCGACTTCAAAGGGATAGAAGTCTTGACTGAAAAAAGGCTTGACTTTTTTGTCAATAAGTTGTTACTGTAGAATATAAAGTATGGTTTCTAAGCATTTATTTGAACATGCCAGCCATAATTATTTCTGATAAGTGTAGTTGATATTTCCTAACATCTTCAGGACCTTTTATAAACAGGTACTTTTTGTAGACTTTTTCTTTTTAAAGTAATTAAGTTTTTGGCCAAAAACAAGATAAGAAACTTGAATTAACAAAACAAAAGGTTTGGTTATTTACTGCATAGATTAATGAATTTTACTCTAGATTTGTAGTCATGAAATCATCACTTTTTGATGTCAAGAATTGCTCCTCATCTTTTTCATTGTATTTTTTTTTTTTTTTTTTTTTTTTTTTTTTTTAAATTATTATAGTCTTGCAAAATTATTACAGATGTATAATCTTCAAAATTTAAATGGAATTAAGTTTTGAAGGCAACAATTGGTCCTTGTCCTTATGCCTGAATTTTAACTTGATAAAACTATTACGATGCTTAAAATGTCAATTTTTTACCTAAAAATTAGATCTTCAAAATTATACATTAATATATATGGTAATTTTGACTTAAGTTTGGAAGATTATCTTGCAATCTTTATAAATACTTAGTATCCTGTGAATGTAGGCTAATGAACAGTTTGGATGAAAAATAAAACTGAATCTGGGTCTTATCTAAAGTTAAGAGTTGGGAGGAAAGAAAGAGGGTTATCAATATTTTAACTTATAAAAATATAGTAGGAAAATGTTCAGGATTATGACAAGTGTAAAGTTTAGATGCTTCAGGTGAATACTCGAATTTTATCTGTCATAATTGGTGTCTTGGAAACTATCCAAAACTACTATAGATCAGTAAGAATCTTTTTGTATCTCTAATATCAGTGCTGGAACTAAATACCCAAATATGTTCTCTTAACTAAATCTAGTTAACAATATCTAGCCAGTTTTTAACATTGCCAAAATTGAATACTCTTTTTATAACTTGTTTAGCTACTTAATTTTATTGGCCTTTTTCCTTGGATTAACTTGTATTATGAGGTTTTTGTTTGTGTATCTTTTATTAGTTGACAAAATTTAAGAATTTTCTATACACTTTAACTTTAGTGTTAAAAAAAACTTTCTATTGCCAATCCCAAATTCTAAAGTTGGCCTTGAAAATAGACTAGATAAAAAAAAAAAGAAAAATGAACAATGACTTTGTTTCAGTTAGACATTTTAGAAAATAAACTTTCACAAATGGACTTTGTACACATACGCAAAAGTTCAGTGCTCTCTTATATAAAGCTTGACTGAACATACAAACTGTCTATTATAAAAATACTGGAAAATCTTGTTTACATTTAATGTATATTTTCGTGAATGTCTGTATTACTAAAATTTGTGTGTGTATGTGTCCAAGCAAAAATAGCAATCATAGTGAGATTTTTATTAGATCAATTGAAGTAGTTTCTAGTTCAATTTGCAACTGAGTTGAACATAATTTTTTTTTTTTTTTTTCCTCTATCCTCAATATTCTTGATATAACTATGAAATGTTAATCAGGGCTTTTCACTCCTTTCTACATAGGAACATTAATGTTATAGATTGCTGTTATGAGAATCCAATGTGTTCCTTACTCTCTAACTTTAAATAGGACTAATGATTGATAATGCTTAATCTAAGAGCAATAATTTGTTGGTTTGAAATTTTGAAACATCATTAATGACCTTTTTTAAAATTATAAAATTTATTTCATTTTTTTTATTTTTAATGTAATTATAGATTTCACTTATGATTAATTAGAATGTGTTTGTAGATTTTTGTCTTTTTACACTCATTGTTTATGAGAAAAGAGAAACTCTTCTGAGTTCTTTACAATTGTCAGTTGGCTTTCTGTGATTGTATTAATCATAAGTTCTCTCTCTCACTCATGGGAAGACCATTAAATGTTTGTGTCATGTCTGCTGTTTGTGATCATTTTGCCTTAGGTATTTCATGTAGCCTAATTTAAGTAAATACCTATGAACCAAGACTTGCTTGTGTTATTTAAGTAAAAAAGTACAGACTGTTTAGATTAATTCAAATGCATTAAGTATAGATTTGGGAGTCAAACATTTTTTTATTTCATTTTAAAAAAAAATTTTTTTTTTTTTTTTTTTTTTTTTTTTAAAACAAGATAAAAGAAACCCAATAAACATCCATATGCAGAAAATACTAAGATACCAAAAAGAATTAAAGTACATCCAAGATCAAATAAATAATATCAGAAATTCTGGAGAAGACAATCACAAGGCAGACAGTAAATGAAGTTTGTGAAAGAAAAAGCACATTAAAAGCAAAACTTAAAACTTGCTAGCCCAGAAAAAAAAAAAAAACATAAGTGGAAAGAACATTTCAAGAATATGATTGAAAATCCTCCTAAAATCAGAAATGGCCTATGAGACATTAATCTTGTACACTCTGTGGAGGAAGAACTTCTGAAAAAAAAAAAAAAAAATAAAAGCAGCTAAGTTGCAGACCTGGACAAAAATACCTCCTGAAGTATGGAAGACAAGAAAATTTGATGACATACTTCTTAGATTAAGTAATGGTGTGTATAAACAAAATGCAGTAGAGAAATGAATGAAAGGCTGCATTCTTTTCTTTCCAAAGAAAGGTAACCTCAGAATCACTCAGAACTATAAAGGTATAACTCTAGCTCCTAAAGTTTACAATGCTCTGCTTCTCAATCATATCCAACCTGAAATTGAGAAAATTCTTTGCAAAAAGTCAATGTTTTTTTTTTTTTTTTTTTTTTTTTTTTAATCTATTCATAACTTCTCAGATTCTGACTCATTGTTGAATCATTAGAGTATGTGCAAAAAATCCTATGGCAACACTATTGTTTATAGATTTCTTTTATGCCTTTGATTCCATACTGAGGAAAGATGGAGTAAATACTTCTGGTGTAGGGTCTCCCTAAAAAACTGTTAACTGGTGATATTGACCACTTTAACATTGTGGGAGTCCTGCAAAGAGACACTTTACCACTATATCTCTTTATCTGCCTTGATTTCATCCTACAAACATCAATAGATTTAATGAAAGAAAATGGTTTCACACTAAAGGCAAGAAACAAAATATATCCTGCAGAAACTATCATGGATGCAGACTATACAGATGATCTAATGCTTCTTGCTAATACAGCTGTGTAAGCTGAATGTCTGTTGCATAGCCTGGAACTGGCTTGGTGAACTCAAAAACGGTTCATGTAAACAAGATGGTACCTATCTCCACACTGAATGACAAGCCTCTGAAATTTGTAGATTCTTTCACATAACTCTGCAACTGTATCTCATCTATTGAAAGAAATGTCAACATAAACTCAGGAAAAACATGGACAGCTGTTGCTACGTTATTGAACATCTGAAAATCTAATCTTTCTGATAAGGTAAAACAGGAATTCTTCCAAGCTGTAACTGTGTTGGTACTATTGTATGGCTGCACTGCCTGGACTTTAAAAAAGTACTTAAAGAAAAAGCTAGGTTGGAATTATATGGATGTTGGATCCCGTTTTGAACAAATATGAGAAGCAGCATCCCACAAAACAGCAGCTGTATGGCCACTTGCCTCCCATCTCTCAAATCATCCAAAACAAGGCATGCTAAGCACTGCTGGAGAAGCATGAAAAAACTTGTCAGTAAAGTTTTCCTGTGGGCTCCCACACATAGACACAAATATTGGCCGACCAAATTTTAACACTGTTTAATTCATTGTGTTAGTCAAAAAGTTTGTATGTTCAACTATAATTGAATTCCTAATGCCATGCACAAGTATAGGCAAATTTTGAAGTATGTTCTACTTGCTGGTGGTCTATATTTTCCGTTTGCTGGGGGTTCCCTGAATGTTTGTTTCAATAGTTAGTCTGCTGTGTGCATTTATGCATGTTCATGTGGCACTGAGAGTTACAGAAAATTGGAAAATGTTGTTAGAAAGTTTAACCTTTTTATTGAACATGTAATGAGAAATGCTGAGAGGCTTTTTTTTTTTTTTTTTCTCATCGCAAGTCATATCCTCCTGGCTGTTGTCCATTCTGTCCGTAGGTCTCAAATATGCTAACTGTATCCTCTGCAGAGGAGTCAGATGCTCTCTCCAGCCAAAAAAAACAAAAACAGGTGTCTAGGGTATGACAAAAAACTGCTTCTGGTGGTGAGGCTCCAGTTCTAGAGTCTGTAGAATTTCTTCATTGTCATTACTCTCAGGTCCACTCTAACCCAAAATGTTAGTACATGTTAGGGTCCTATCTATGGGCCAAATAGATTTGTTTGCAAATTATTTGTGTTTGATAGGAATACTTGATGCCATATAACTGGAAATTGTATTAAGATTAGTAACTTGAAGCTGTAATTATTTACTAAGGATTTCCAAAAATTGTGGAATGAGTCAACTGTTTAAAAAAGATATCTCTACAAAACTAGGGGTTGACTTATATGGCAGGGCTAAAATGCCAATATTTACCTCAGAGTGGTCAATCAGTGGTACAGGTTTTGATTTTAGCTCTGCCATATAAGTCTGCTTCTAGTTTTGTAGAGATTGTTTTTTTAAAAAAAATTACTTGTATGCTGCAATTTATGGTATTTGAAACCATACAAGTATGCAAATTATTAGTATTAGATTGGAATACTTGATATCATAACTGTGTGCAAAAAAAATAACTCTTAAACTATACACACAAAAAAATGTAAACATACAATGAATTTGATTGCCTCACCTCTAGGCATGAAATAACCCAAAACAGGTTGATATCCTGTTAAATTCAATCACTCATTAAAAAAAGCAATGTTTTGTTTTGTCTTTTAGCTAATTTCATGATTCCTTAAAATTTCTTTTGAATTTTGATGACCATTAGCTTCAAAAACTATATTTTATTTAAGTAGAAAATTGTATATATAATTTTTTTCTCTCAAATTATATAGAGAGGAGTTGACACAACTAAAATAACCAGCCTGATGCAAATGATTTTCAATGTTTGATTACTTAGTATGTTGGCTCTGTTTTTGTGTCAAATAACATTGATTATTTTTCAAGCAATATCTTGTGTTATTTAACTTCAATAGTTTTACCAAACTAGAGCATTGTTCAGTTAGAAATATCTAGCATAAAACATTGTAAACAACTTTTGGTGACTTTGGATGTTCAGTGCTTTATTTATAAGTCCCACATCTGCTCTTAAGTTATGTTTTTGAAGAAAAAAATAATTCTTTTAAAACTAAAGAATAATATACTGAAAATATTATTTTTTTACATTCAATGTGAGAACCAACAAAAATTGATAATTAAACAATTGTGTTGATTAGTTTTCACAATATCATCAAAAGGAATCATTTTGAATGAAATTAATGTCATTTAAAATGTCAGGCAACCAATTTTTTTTTTTTTTTTTTTTTCTAAGCTTTAAAAACGTTTGAGATGATACCCTTACCATCTTTTTAACTTGGGCTAATGAGGAAAATCAAGCAAACTTTTTAGCCAATCTAATATTAGATGTTTATCTGAAGTTCTAGTCATTTGTATTTTTTTTTTTTTTTTTTTTTTTTTTTTTTTTTTTTTTTTTGTGACACAAATTAAAAGCTGGACCACCTGTGAACTTGTGTTCTTGTTGTAATGGTGATTCAGGATTTTTTTTTTCTTTCTATTTAAGAAAGAAAAATATCCTAATTAGCATTTCATAATTGTTATATCAAGATGTTGGAATATAAATGTCCAGTATGAATGAAGATGCCACAGAATTATCATTCAGTTGTAAAGTTGACTGTAAATTGCTTTATTCTTTGAACATTTAAGTGAATTGTTCTTATAAAAAAGTCATTTTTTGGTGAGTAACTGAAATCATCCAACTAATTATTTTTTCATAAAAACGATGCACTTAAAATACTCATAGACACACACACACACACATTCATGCACACACTGGAAATTTGAGTAATATGTAGATCTAAATATTTTTGTGACTAGCCCAGTAGAAATTTGAACTTTTATCTTAGTTTGAGATAAGTGGTCTAAGCAGCTGAGCTGTATAGATACAAAGTCTTGACTCTCGTATATTGTCAAGTGTGGGGATGTGTCTGAAACTCTGCACTGCATTGTTTTTCAATGTGAGGAAAATTTAAAAAGTTGGCGGAATTCCCTATAGGACCTGTTTTCATTAATTCTAATAAACAATATATTCACTGTTTTTGTTTTTAGTATATTGTGATAGTATTAATATTCCTACTTGATAGTTTGTTTTGGTTATTTGATATAGCCAACTAAAACTAAGAATTGTCTATGCATTGTGACTTTCTTTTAAGTCAGCAGTATCCAAGTCAACAAGTCATACCTTGTGGGCCACACCTGTAACTAAAATTAAAGTCTTAAGTCTCATCAGTATCAACTTAGCAATTTGCCTGCTAACTGTTCCTGAATGGTTGCTACTGAAGATAATTAGGGTAGTAAACTAATATGTTGACTGCAGATAGAGTGGCTATGTTATGAAAGGAAGACTTAAGAAGCTAATCTCATTTGGCAATTCAGAAAATTCATTTGGTACAACTTTATATAGAATGTCTTTTAACTTTGAACTTCCTGCACAGCATTGCACTTAATTTCCAACACTTGTAGATAAGGCCACAAGATTATTACTTTGAATTGATCAATATTTGAATAGTATGTATAAAAAGTTAAATGTTTTGAAAAATCACCTGATTTTTGTTTGTATTATTGAAGTCTTTTTTTAGGAATTATTTACAGGAAGTTAAAAATTTTGATAAATCAATTTTCTTGGTACATCAAATAGGTGCTAAAAATTGATATTTATCATGACATGTATTTCTCTATTAAGTCATAACCATGACCAATAAAATTAGATATATCACTAATCTATTTTAAGATTAAAAATTTTAAAAGGTGTCCTAGGTATGACTCTAAACTGTTTCTGATAGTGAGGCTTCATCTCTGAGGAGTGTGGAGTATCCCTTTATTATCATTACTCCCAGGTCTACTCTAACCCAGAGTGGTAGTACCTATGGATCAAATAGATTTGTTTAAAAATTATTTGTATTGGATAGGAATACTTGATACAATATAACTACAAATTATTTCTATTAAGAATAGTTATGTGAAGATATAGTTGTTTACTCAGGATTATTAGTTACTTGAAACTATATAACTGTGTGCAAATTTTCATTAGATGGGAATACTTGATATCATAACTGTTTGCAAAAGAAAAAAAAAAAAAACTACACAAAAAAGTGATTTCCTAGTGTTTTTGGCATGAAATAAACTTAGCTCGATTAACATACTGCTAAAATCAATCAACCAATCACCTTTGCCTGAAAAGTAATTTTCTGAGTTCAGGTATAGGACTTAAAATAATAAAAAAAATAGATTCTTCTATTTTAATTTCCTTTCTGTAAAAAAATCTGATAGTCTTAATTTTTGAGATATGTATCTACTCATTGTGTATTTTGTCTAATTCCTCTCATGATCTCATTCTCTTCATGTTGCCTTGACACTAAAAGCAACTCTTTGAATGTCTCCTCCACATAATCATTTAAACTGGTTAATGTTTGTCAGTCATGTTTCAATTGTTTTATTCAAAGTATTTTTTTTTTTAATGACACTTTCTCCAGCTGTTTTCATATCCACTTGTTTTGTTACTAAACTGTATATGTTCTTTACTTGGCTAGTCTTATATATATATATATATATATATATATATATATATATATATAAAATCTCATTTTAGTTCTCTTAAAAGAAATTAGTTTTCAAATGTACAGAATTAGTTTCTGAAATTATATATAAAATAAAAAAATCCCTTTTGGCTATAAAAAGCCTATATACTAAGTTTTATCAACAGGTTCCTTGATGAAATCCATTGCAATATCACATAATATTAGTGAACATGCTCTAATTCACGTAAAATATTCAAGTGTAATTATCACCATACTGGGATTTTAGAAGCTTCTTTTTTTTTTTTTTTTTTTTTTTTTTTTTTTGCGGTGGGAGGTGCACATGTCTTACCACCATCAGGATGGGAAGACTGAAAGTAAGTTATATCTATAGTCTCAATTTTTTTAATACCATTACAGAGAAATATCCACTCGAATGTTTGTTTTATAATTTTGATTTTCCTAATGTGAGCTTATTTTTACTCCAAGCTTGTTTCATTTTAATGTGAGCGTGTCCATGTGTTTTCTCTAAATACTGTGTACATTTTATACTTCAAGACAATATAAAACATACATTTTTTTTTTCTTTTTAGTCGGTACAAACCAATAAAAAGTTGGAAAAGTAGTTAGAGGTTCAATTTAGCTGCTACAAATTCTAAAGTCAAAGCATGTTATTCATGTTTTTCTTCAGAATTTCATAGTCCAAAGTTAAGGATGTGTATTATACATGAATATTTATGGTTACTAGAAATAAGATTTATCAGTATAAAGTCGGTGAGTAACAAGCAAGTGGTCATGAAAACAGCTAGCAAATAATTTGTACAGAGCAATGATAAAATGTCAATTTTCAAATGAATTATAAACAAAAACCTTTAAAATATATAAAATCCTTCAAATTACTTGGGTGAGTCAAAAGTTTTGCAATATTTTGGCAACGTGAGGCACAATTTGGCAGTTTCAGATCCTTTTGCTGAGGTGGTTAAGGTGACTAATCGCACTGGACTTTAAGGTGCCAAACTTGCCCGATACTGTGTGCTACTTGCTTGATTTGCCTCTATATCTTGGAGCACCATTTCAGAATCCAGTTTTCAGCCTACCTGATTAAAATTTTTGCAACTCAAAGTTTCTTGAATCATCTGTTTACTATATTGTGATCAACTGCACTTTCAACTTTTGTACAAGTGTTTTTGTTTGTTCCCACTGTTTTGGCCCAGTTTAAACTCATAAAGCATACATTCTAAAATTTGTTTGTTTTATGTTCATTGGTACAATTTTCAAATTGCAATGCCACATGTCAGTACGCCAACCACCACAATACAACCATAGTGGGTCCCTATCAT
Organism: Sepioteuthis lessoniana; assembly: GCA_963585895.1. NCBI lineage: Eukaryota > Metazoa > Mollusca > Cephalopoda > Myopsida > Loliginidae > Sepioteuthis > Sepioteuthis lessoniana. The sequence goes on from OY757918.1 coordinate 84,691,010, forward strand.
AGTTTGAACTACTTTTGGTCATGTACGTTCTGCAAACTAGCATGTACCGAAATATTGCAGAACTTTTGACTCACCCTTGTAAAAGGAATTAACTAAGAATCTTTATGGGTGTAAAAGGCCTATCAACTGACAGCATTAGTTTTAGTGATGAAATCCTGTACAGTATCATATATCCAAGTGAATGTCTTATTTCACACAAGTTATGCAAGTGGAAAAATATCTACATTTAAATGTTTCTTGTATTAATTAAAAAATACTTACTAGTTTCTCATACTTTTGTTGATCTCTTCCATATACATTGGCAAGCTTTTTGAAGATTGAAATTTGCTGATTCGAAGTCTTTAGTGTATGGTGAGGCATTATGTACTCTTTTGATAATATTGAAATAATAAAATTAAGTTTGAATAATTATGGAATTTTATTCAATGGTAAAACATTGTCTGTTGAAGATTTATAAGTGGATGGATTATATAATTGCATTAAGCTCTTGGAATTAACTCCACAGGTGCCTTGTCTGCAGGGATTAGAATACTGACCCTATCTCTTGCTGAGGTGTTAGCGACCCATTTCTCCCCTCCCAATGTTCTGGGTATGACACTAAACTGCATCTGATGGTGAGGTTCCAGTTCTGGAGATGTGAGGAATGTGAAATACTCCTTCATTGCCATTACTCCCAGCTCAACTGACCTGGAGTGGGTAGTACCTGTTAGAATCCTATCTGTTAAATAGATCTGTTTAAAAATTACTCCTATTCAATAGGACTCCCCCCCCAATCTTAAACTACACTTTAAAAGAAAATAGTAAACTTGAACCTACAATGAATGTGATTCCATAACTGCTTGGCAAGAAATAACCTTAAAAGTGTTGACATACCATTAAAATCAATGGCTCTTTAGACATTTAAAGTAAACTATTTAAAAAAAAAAAATGTTAAAATCTAGTTTTATTTATAGTAAGAGGACAAAGCAGAGGATTAATTCTTATATTTACCTTAAGTTTAATATTTATTCACTTGACAAAATAAAGAGCAAAGTTTTGGATATACAGTGTAATTTCAAAATTACTTAAATACCCCCCCTTTTTTTTCTTGAGGGGATGAGTAAGCTGTTTATTGAATTTTAATTTTATTGTTTGCAAACAAAATTTACTAGTCTTGGTCTTTAGTGGAAAATAGCACAGATTGCTCTCTCTCTCATCATTTGTCTCTATTATCCATTGCTCTTGGTAAGTCCTCTAGACGGCATCCAGTGTTTGCACACAGCTAATGGATTTAAGGTTTTGATAGTCTGCTAACGTGGCAGTGTCCACGCATAGGGTTCTGCAGGAGAATGTTGCTTATGAGTTCATCCTTACTACTTCTGCAGTGTCCAGCATGTCTTGTTTGTCTTACTTGGATGGTTTGTGTAATGGGAGGTAAGTGGCTCTACAACTGCTGTTTTGTGGGATGCTGCTTCCTATTTTATCAGATCAGATTTCTATATGGTTGTTAACCTGTCAAAACTAGTCCATGCTTTACCTATGTATACTGACATTACTTTCAGTTGATATTGCCATTCCTACTGAGGTATATGAACTGGTTTACTAATTTCAACAATTAATTTGTCTGGTATCTTGAGTCGGCCAAAAGTATAAGCAAAAACAAGCATCGGCCTAGAAACCTTGAATACCAGTAGTCATGTTGTGTACTTTTGTATTCTATTAAAATTACTTTTATGTAATTACTTTTTATAATATGTATTAAATTCATTAATTTTATGAATCTTTGATCTAGTTTGAATCCCTTTGGTTTTTGTGATTAACAGTCAAGTATGACAGACACAAAACCTTTTAATGAACCTATTGTTTTGTGGTTTGTTGATTATTAGATTAGTTTCAGCTATTAATAGTTGAACCAGTTCTGTTTAATTCATGTCATTAAAGAGCTGTCTTATTTTCTGACCAAACAAAGTCAGTTTTACTGTGACATCAAATGATATTAACCTGCAAGATGAACTAAGTTAATAGATGTCTGTATAAATTGCATTGCCCAGTCGGCTGGGTATATAGAATATACCGACTGCACCTCTGCTGAGGGGGGTAAGACCCCCCGCCCACAATGGGTGTTCTGGATATGATGCTAAACAATCTGATGGTGAGGTTCCACTGATGCTGGCGCTTTGGGGAATGCAGAGCACCCCTTCATTGCCATTGCTCCCAGGTTCACTCTGGTCTGGAGTGGTAGCACTTGATAGGGCCCTATCTATGGGTTGAATAGAACTAAACTGTGTACTTATGCTAAACTGAATTGTTTAATATAGAACTGTTTTGACATTAACTGTATAAACAAAATCTATATTTATACTAAACTGAATCGGCTGAATTAGAACTGTTTGACTAAACTGAATAGCTTGAAATTGAAATGTCTTTGACAATTAAACTAATGCTAAACTGAATTGTTTGAAATAGAACTATTTGTATAAAAATGAATTTGGTGTTAAATTACCTACAAAGCTTGATATGCCATAAAACACAACTAACCAACAACCCTATAAATTTCATAGGATCTGTAGCTTTGTTTTATTAATGCTGTTAATAAGAGAAACAAACATTGAAAAATTTGTTTTTCATTTTGATATGCATTCTCTTTATTTCTGGTTTTTGCTTTCCTGTTACTCTTTGGTGTTCAGAGGAAACAAATTAATCTCTTAAGAACTTAAGTGTCCTGGTTATGAGACTAAACTGCATTGAATGATAAGGCTCCAGTTCTGGAGAGTGTGGAATTACCTCTTTCATTGCTATTATGCCAAGATCCACTCTGACCTGAACTGGTAGTACCTGTTAGGAACAGATCTATCAATCTGTTTACAAATTATTTGTATTAGAGAAGAATACTTGATATCATTACTTAAGAAATTACACAAAAAATATAAATGTAAAGTGTATGCAATTTTCTAACCTCTTGGCATAAAATAATCCCAGATGGGTTCCCATGCTGTTAAAATCAATCAAGAATGTAAACTACTTTTATAAAGGAAGTTAGCTGTAATGCACCTATATAAATGATTTGACTTGATTCACAATGCGTCAAACCTTCATTACCATTTTTCCTAGGTTCACTCTGACCTTGAGTACTTGTTAGGGTCCCATCTATGGGTCAAATAAATCTGTTAAAAAATTATTTGTATTTATGCAAAAACCCCATTAGAAACAGCTACACAAATGTAAATATGAACATACATTGAATTAGATTTACTGACCTCTTGGGAGCTCAGTTGGCTGGTTTGGGGGGAGGCTTTAAAATACACTGACTGCACCTCTGCAGAGGGATAAGACTCCTAATGAGTGTCCTGTTTATGACCCTAAACCATTTGATAGACTAGTCTTGGATTTTTGGGGAATGTGGAGTACCCTTTCATTGTCATCATTCCCAGGTCCACTTGGACCTTGAGTGATAGTACCTGTTGCGCCATCAGCACAGATATCCCTGACCCTTTTTCGCCACCCTTCTCTATCGTCTATTGCTTCCAGCAGGTCCTTGGGGGCTACATCCCATATCGGCACAGTTGCTGTAGGTAGGTTCCAGCTGGTCGTCCTGCCTTTGCTCGTCCATATAAAGGGGGGTCAAATAGAACTATTTAATCATTTTACTGTACTTGAAACCATTTTACTGGCTTGTTTAAAAATGTTACCTACTAACTATTCACTTAAAATTCATATGTATTTACAGAATTTGGCATTAAATAACCATCAAGAGTCGATATGCTGTTAAACCAAATTACCTAACTTCTCTGTAGAAAATAACTCGAGACACATTGACATACTGTTAGAATGAGTAAAAAGAAAAAAAGCTTTATTTTATTTTTGGCTCTTATTTATTTGTTTTTCTTTTGCTTTGATACTTTTTAAGAACTAGTGAACCTTTTGAGTTCTTGTTGTAACAATTGTCACGTGGTCTATGACTGAGAGGAGAGAAATAAGGAATTACTACTACCCCTTCGTGTTTGAATTAGCAGGCTGCCAAAGGCTGACCGCTAAAAAGAGGAATAGTAATGTAGGTCAATTCCTCACGGCTGAACTAACAAATCCAGGTCAGAATGGAAGCCAACAGATGTTTGCATTCTGTGACTGGATGGATAAAGAATGGGGTATATGGACATATAGTAGTCCTAACAAATCGCCTGACAGGGGGAGAAGAAGATAGAAGCTAAATGATTGGCATGAATCCTAAAGCGGAAATAGCCCCTTTTTTTCGTCAGCGGAAATAGGGATAAGGAAAATCAGTTTTGAAGAGAGATGTCGCAGTGAACAGATGGGGCGAATCTCGTGCCAAACTTCGGGTGAAGAAGCGGAAAGAATCTTGGACAAGAAGAACCTGTGCCTTCAAGCCAGAGCTATATAAATAAATCCGCCAGCCCGTAAAAGAGAAAATACTCTCCGAAGGGACCCATCAAAAAGCTAAGTACTGCAATTGCACATTCTCTCTCCCTCTCAATTTAAAGAAAGAAAAGGAAGAAAGACACTTGTATTTATGTATTATTCGACACGTTAAACACGTGTGTCCGCGTGTAGTAAAAATCTTGTATTTTAATGTCCCCACATGTTGAAATTTATTCCTTGTGTTGTCTGCCTATCAAGTTGTCAATTGCATGTTCCTTTTTCAGCTTCATTCGCCTCATGTTATTCTTGCCTAAATTGTCCTATTCTTTCCTTTTAAACATATACGGGAAACCGGGACTGTTGACTACTATAATTAATATTATATCAAAGCCTAGAGGCTCATATCTTTTATTATCCTAGGGGTAGGAAGAGCTAGTGGCTGTGTGTGTGTGTGTGTTAACATGAAGTTTAGAAACCCCTTTCCAGCGGCGGTCAGTCTAGCCCCAAATTAACCCCAACATAATCTGCCAGTTTCCCTACACCCAAAAAGGGAATCTTTACTGGAACTTATTCTACGAGGGATCAAGTGCCAGGCTGCCCTGTCTTCACAAGTGCGAAAAATAAATTCCTGTCTTGGGATTTTAATAATTTTGCCGTCACACAATGGTCCATAATGATACTGATCCTTTCTTGTTCTAATTGTGATGGTTCTCATTTATCTGAAGTTAAAAGGTTGTTGCTTTTTTTTTTTTTTTTTTTTTTTTTTTTTTTATGTAAGCAGCTATTTGTAATATGATTTGCATGTATTTGATTCCTTTATATTACCATCACTTATGAATGTGCATAAGTTGTGTATGTATGGGTGGCAGATGTCAGTCTTGGGATAACTGTTCAAAGTGGACTTGAACAAGGGTGACAGGGTTGGAACACATAAAATGAATCCTTGTGTGATGAAATTGATATTGTTGTTGATGGAACCCAACTTCATTGTGAAGAAAAAGGAGTTCCTTCTGCCTTTGTCTGTTAGAAGACAGAGAAAGTTTCGCAGGATTGTTCACTACAAAATTAAAAATCTTTTGGTTTTGTTTGCTTCATTAATTAGCATTTTATTATCTCTAGATCAAGAATTTCAATGATTTAAAAAAAAAAATCTTCAATATAAAGATGTGTTACATAGCTATAATCTACGAATACGTGAAATGTACATATGTTCATAGAATAGGAATCCGAAAAACATGAAATTTGTTCAGGTACGAAACTTTATATTACCTTATTGAGTTAAAGGTTTTTTGACATGAGGAGAGAGACACAATTTCTTTCTATGCTGACTTTTCTATCTGACTCCACCATGTGCAGCACTCCGCCACAAACTACTGGTCTGGCTTCGCCCAGATCAAAAATCGTCTAGCTTCTTCTAGCGTTGAATCTCAACTTGCTGTTTTTTTTTTTTGTTTTTTTTTCCTTTTTTTTTTTTTTTTTTCAAATTCTAAAATCCTCAGCTCTTACTTCCGGGCATGACACCATTCACATCCCCGGTCCCGTTTCCTATTTGGGGTTTTTATTGTGACATCTGTGATTGTCACATCCGCCCTGTGTGCGCGCGAACACCTGCACTCAATATGTGCACCTAACTAACCCATGCACTAAGCCGAAAGGTTCTCAGCCTAACTAAACTGAAAGGTAAGATATACAAAACGAAAAATTATAATATAAAAAAAATCCTTCTGCAATTATATAACATACCTTTCCACCTCACAATAAAATCATTTGTTATAGAAGATAACAAATTATTTTCTTAAACTAATGTACTGCTCTTCCTCATGTCGAATTGATTAACAAAATAACAGTAACTCCATTGCAACAATAAAAATATAAAACAAGACAATAAAACATGTAACAGTCCTAGAACTCAAAAGTCTGTGAAAACAAAAGTTTTCGTATTGTCCTTCATTTTCTTTTTAATTTTTTTTTTTTTTTTCAAACACATTTTCTGGTTCTTCTTTCCTCTTCAAATTTTTTTTAATTTTTTTTTTTTCCCAACAGTCACTGGTTTGGCATGTATATTTTTCTTCAGTCTTCAATTTGTTTTTTTTTTTTTTTTTTTTTTTTTTTTTTTTTCTTTCTTCTACCAGGTCAGTTGCTTATTATCTGTCTTTTACTCTTTTGCTTTCCTCCTACATCCTTATTCATTACTTCTAACTTTACACCTCCTTCTCTAGTAATCTGTCATTAATTAATATACATATTTTAATAATGCACGCTGTCATTCTCCGTCCTTTACAATTAAGCATAGCTCATAATCAAACCAAGATAAATATTTCCCCTTTTTCTTCAACTTTTGACCCCCCCCCCGTCAAACGGTCTCTCTCTCATCTTTTCAATAGCTTACGAGTGCTCCCCCCCTTTTTTTTCCTTGCTTTCAAATATCCCGGGTGTTCTTTCCTAAACCACCCAAACTTTTATTCATTCAGCCAACAACATTTTCCCCCTCAAAACAAATCAAAATCGAGTCCACTAATTTTCAGGCACATACAATGAGATTGCCAAAATTTCATAAATATACTTATCTCTAAACCCCTATTTCCGAATATCCTTCTCAACAAAAACCCCAAAGCCTCACTCCAGGGGGGAATTCACAAAATATCCGTCTGCCTTGTCAGACATGAAAAAAAAAAATCTGTCTCTTAGTTGTTCTGCCCTAATGGCAAGATTATTCGAGACAATTCCGGTCGATACGGGCCAGAAGGGGCCCGAGGCGTCATCTGTGCCCGCGAATAGTCGGTATCAACAAACTTCCACTAAAACCCACCCTGATTCCACCAGTGCCCAAAATATCAATGCCATAACACTTCCAATATCCACAATTTCACAAATATCGAAACCTGCCCCAAAAGTCTTAACTACAGATATGCACAATCTTTGGACAACTCCATTGATGCTCCTGAAATCCCAGGTCTCGGATTAAAATTCTAATTTCTAATTACTATTTGTTGGGATAACATCCACAAGTCACTACAAAATTTCATTCATAAAAATTTTGTTTACTATAACTGTCACTCAGTATATCTGTCCCAGGGCCACCTTTCTTTCCTTTCCCTTCGCAGCAACCTGCCTGCATGTTTCCTTCTCACTCTCTTTCTTTCTCACCCCCTCACTACGATACAAAATTACACATAGCAGTAATTGTCGTTATTCTAAATTATTTCCAATTTTATCTTTTACTATTATTTAAATTCTATCGGGCACAACCAACCTTAAAAACGACAGAGAGAGAGAGAGATAACAAACTTATCAATGAACAAATATCTTTTCCTTTTTTCTTTTCATGCCTTTTTATTGATTTTGCTCATTCTAATTTTTATTTTTTTAAATTTAAAAAAAAATTTTTTTTTTTCATTTGTCGCCTGTCTCTGGAGTTGAGTTCTTTTTTTTCCTTTCTTTCTTATTGCTTGTTTTCGGAGTTGAGTTCTTTCTTCTTTTTCTCGCTCTTGGGGTGCCGCATTTAAAAAAATTTTTTTTTCGGAGTTGATTCTGTTGATTCTTATGCATTTTCTCTCTCCTTCCATCACCTGAACTAGCCGTTCGAAATTGATTCCTATGTTTCTTGGCTGTTTCCCTGATCTCGTGGACCCAAATTCAAAATCATGCCATGAATGGCATGCCTTGGCCTCCGGCACCAAATAATATATGTAATATATTCACGTGAAATATCCATACGGATACGGAAAACTTTCATAATGTTCATAATGCATAGGAGTCCGAAAACACTGGAAACACTTGACAACTTTCTTTTGGTTCAGGTACGAAACTTTTATTTACCTTTTTTGAGTTCAAGGTTTTCCGACATGAGACACAATTTCTTTCTATCCTGACTTGTCCATCTGACCCCATCACATGCAGCACCCTGCCGCAGACTACTGGTCTGGCCTTGGCAAGCTCCGACAATCAACTTCCTTCCTCTAGTGTCGAATCTCAACTCACTGTTTTTTTTCAAATTCCAAAATCCTCAGCCCATCGCTTCTGGGCATGACGTCATTCACGTCCCCGGTCCCATTTCCTATCTGGGGTTTTTATTGTGATATCTGTGATTGTCACATCTGTCTCCCATGCGCAAACACCTGCACTCAATATGTGCACCTAACTAACCCATGCACTAAGCCGAAAGGTTCTCAGCCTAACTAAACTGAAAGGTAAAATATATCATTTTTCATCTTGTATAAAAAAAAAAAAATCCTTCTGCAATTATATAACAGATGCCCCCCCTTTCCTCCAAGAGTTATTTTCATTCTTTCTATTTATCCTATTTACCCAACCCCCTCCGCTCGGGCAGGATATGACACAAGGTCAGTTTTTAAGTGGAGTTTAACAAGTTTGAATTCAGAGTTTTCCTTCTCCTAGACTAGTTGCCTCACCAAGGCTGAAGAACCTAGTCTGCCCTACTATTTACCCATAGCTGGAGGGAGAATAATTTGATTCATACCTTTCCCAAGGGTATTAGTGCTATGTGAAATGCTATCAGTCTCGTCCAGGATTTGAACTCGTGTCGCCATGTTCATTTCCTACGGTGATAACGATTACACCACGAGCACCTCATTCTTTCTATTTATGATAGCCAATGACTGGTCTTTAATGAGTTGACATGCTTGATGTAGGAAGACTGTACATATAAAGAGCATATTAAACTGATGTCGGGAAGCAGTTTCAGATACCCTTGTTCTATTGGTTAAGTTGCTACAGAATATATGCTCAAATAAGGATTTAAATTGATTATAATTATCAACAATTGGTTCTGGGCAATATTAAAATAATTCTTTTCTAAGGTTTTTATTAGTCTTTTGTTATGGTCTCTCTTTAAGAAAGGAGATTGACTGATTTTTAGTGTTTAGTCTACAACCAGATACTCAAACTAGGATTTTTAAAAATTCCTTATAAATCTTATGTGAGACTAATCTTTGTTTCTTGACTAGTTTTTGGCAAACTTATATCCTTTCATCCACAAGTCTCTTACGGATAAATTCTTGATTTAGTCACAGAATTAGGAAATTTTCAAAGTAAAGGGTTATTCTTAGTCCTTCTCATTGTTTGAATTTTAATCTTTCAAAATTTTTATTTCTCTATAGGTTGGCACTATTCCCCACCTGAAAATTAGGTCTTTAAAATCAACCTGTGTATATATATATATATATATATATATATATATATATATATATATATATAGTTTGTTTCTCTCACTGTCAATCCAAAGTACTCTATTTATGGTTGCTCTAATGATTTTGTTGAAACCAAGTTCTTTTTTTTTTTTTTTTTTCTTTTATTGGATTTCTTAATTTTTATTTATCACCTGCTTCCATTTTCGCTTTCTTAGAACACTCCAATTTTCCTGGTAAAATTTTAGATGATATATCTTTAAATTTGGTGTTATTTGAATCAAATGAAAGTTAGGATAGAAGAAATTGAATGTGATGATGCTGCACTTGTAGTATGGAGAATCTATTGCATTCATAAATCAGGTGTTCAATTTTTTATCGGTGGCTCAAAAATAGCACCTGTATGTTGCCTGAAGAAAAACTAAGATGGATGGAGGTAGAAATTTAAAAAAAATTTTAGTAGCATTGGTTGAGGATAATTTAGATTCATGTTAAGCACCTGCTGAGTTGTTTTTGTTTGGTTCTTCTAAGCTATTGATAACTAGTTCAAACCTCAATTGTAGCTCCAAAATGTGGTACTTGGAATTTGACCCAGTGCAGATAAAAAAAAAACAAACAAAAAAAACATTGCTAACTAATTAGGCAGACAGAAAATTGAATTCTTAGTTTTTAGATTCAAGATGTGATATAATTTAAAATTTGTATTCTATTTTTTATTTTAAACTCCAAATCATTTGGGCAATGGTTTATGAAGTAAGTTTAATCTTAGAATTTACCAAGCTTTCCTAATCTGCTATTTAAGGCTTAAATTGCTCTTCCCAAATAGTCATCCATCTAAATCTAAAGCCAGGTTACCATGCTTAAATTAGGTGATCTAATATGAGCAAGTGCTTTAAGAATGATTTTACCATAAGTCTAGTAATTCTAATCTTATATGTAGATCAAAGTTGTAAAATCAATCTTCTAATAATTAACTACATGTATGAAATTGCTGCCGTAGAAAGGAAAAAGGAAATGTTCGGAAATTGTTAAAATTATTTATTTATTTATTTATTTTTTTTTAAATCCTAGTTTTTGAGTGATTTTTATTCATTTAATTTTTAGATTTATTTTGTTTGTTTTTCTTCCTAATATGGAGTAAAAGTGAAGTTCTTATCTTTGATATCAACATTTTGATTACTGCTTGGTAAATTTTTAAAATTCAAATTTTTTTCAGATGCACATTTTCGAATTAGCATCAAGGCAAGTGGATAAAAAAAACTCCAACTTTCTGTTGTTCAGCTGCTTATGTGGCTATTGTTTGTTCCAACCAGCTGAGAGAGATACAATTACTGGAACTTGTTAGTGACTTTTCAGTCAGTTATTAAATTCATTTGCAACTTTAAAAATTAGAAATCTTTACTGTAAAATCAGAAAAAAGTATTATGGATTTGTCTGACTCCCCACCTGGCCAGACTTAACATGAATCATTTTAATGTGGGGTGCTATGCCCATATCTGGGTGAATGAGTGGCCATCACAGAAATGCTTGGTTGTCTCAGCATTCCCCTTTCAGAGAGTGCCTCAGGGACCAGTTGATAAACTTAGCTCTTAGAAGTAGGTATTTCCTGGGGAAAGGCCTCCTGAGATAAGATGATCAAAAAGTATGTTTGATAGAATTTGATAAACAGATTCATTTTAATTGTAATTTGTACAAGACCAGACTTTAATGTTTATAATTCCTGGAAACTGTTAGTGATTTTTGTTCGTTATTAAGACATTCACTTTTAGCTTTAAAAACTAAAAAAAAATTTTACTGCAAAATCAAAAAAAGTATTAAGGATTTATCTGACTGCCCACTTGGCCAGATTTGACATGAGGTCATTTTAATGTGGGATATATATAGTGTGAACTGTATTTAGTTGACTGCCTATTCTAAATTATGTAATACTTGTACCAACTTCTATTTACTTTCTCTGAATAGCAATCAATAAATACAATGTGGTTTTATTGATAATCAGGCAATATGCAGATGCTTGTTTGAATTTGATTGATATTTATTTTTTTAATGGCATGTCATCTAGTGTTATTTTATGCTGAGAAGTTAAGGAATCATGTAAATTGTATGTTTTTATATTTACTTTGGTTAGCTATTCCTTAATACAATCATAACTATATTTTCAATGTTCCATTACGTTTTTTCTATAATCATTTGTTTGCACACAGTTATAGGTTGCCCAGTTGGCTAGGGCTTTAGAATACACTAACTGCATCTCTGCAGAAGGGGTAAGACCACTCCTCAAACCCTCTAATGGTGAGGCTCCAGTCCTGGAGCTTTGGGGAATGTGGAGTACCCATTCATTGCCATTACTCCCAGGTCGACTCCGGCTTGGAGTGGTAGCATCTGATAGAGTCCTATCTATGGATCAAATAGAACTAAACTGTGTACTTATGCTAAACAGAATTGTTTGAAATTGAACAGTTTATGGATGCTAAACTGAATTTTAAATAGAACAGTTTTTGACATTGAAACTGTACTTACACTAAATTGTTTGAAATAGAACAGTTTTGATATTTGAATTTAACTGTGTGTAAACAAAAAAACTATACTTACACTAAAGTGAATTGTTTGAAATAGAACTTTGACTGAACTGAATAGCTTGAAACGAATGTTTTTGACAATTGAACTGTACTTATGTTAACCGGGACATTGTTTGAAATAGAACTGTTTATTTGTAGGTTATTTAATGCCAAATCCATTTTAATACAAAGTTTGATATGCCATAAAACCCAAACAGTGATTCACATAGATCTGTTTAATCATTTACTATACTTAAAACTATTTAACTGTGCAAACAAATGAATATTAAAGTTATTAGTATTATATAACAATGCTTGAAATCATTTAACTGTAGCAAATAGAACTATTAGTGTTAGATAGCAATACTTGAAACCATTTGTATGTAAACAAATGAGCTCTAGCTCATTTAAAAATTGTTACCCACAAGCTACTCATTTACAAATCATTTTATATAAACAGGATTTGGCATTAAATAACCTACAAGGGTTGACATGCTGTAAAATACAGCCAATCAACCCACATTTATAGGATATCAAGTAATCCTATTAAATACTAATAACTCATACAATTTTGGTTTCAAATAACTATTTCTATTTAGTAATGATTTGTTTGTACTGTTATAGTTTTTATATGTTCCTATCCAATGCCAATAATTTTGGACCCGAACAGGGTCTGTGAACTTAGGAAAATTAGCAATAGGTACTTCATACTCTCTAGAGCTCAAGTCTCATCAAATTCAGTTTCATGTCATATCTAGGAATCCCTCCTTTTTTTTTTTTTTTTTTTTTTCTTTTTTCTTGGGTTCTTAATCCTATGCAAGGGATATAGTCAGTGTATTCTCACCCCCTACTAACAGGTTGTTTTGCATTTCTGATACTATGTAAAATAAACTGTTCCTGGGTAAAAGTTGGCAACTGTAGTCGAGGGTGACTAGAAGGCTCCCTTTTCAATAGCTACTACACTGAGGTGTATGGGAGGGCACTACTCCTTTCCCTGGATTGCTCTACTTTACCCTTGATACATACCTTATGTTGCTGAGTGTTAAGCAAGGAGGTATTGAGTACCAGTTTTAAAGTCTTTGGTATGATGCGACCTGGGATTGAACCCAGGTATCCGGGACCATTGGCGAACACTCTACCCACTTGGCCAATGAGCCAGTTCCTGGGTAGTGTTCTTTAATTACTTATATTGTAAAAGTATAAGAAATGACGATAATTCCCTTCAAACTTGGCTTTTGTGTCTTGGATAATGAAATGCTGAAATTATCCTCCCTACATGGGTAAATTTGCTCTTTTTAAAATTTTTTATTTATATAACATCTGAATAAAACAATATATGAATCCAAATTACTTGTATTTATGCTAAATCTATACAAAAATGTTGATGGGATTATTTTTCAAGATTTGTGACTCATGTAAACTAATTTTATTAGTTCCCAAATAGTCTCTCATGATTTCTTTACTCTTTTGTGTATGCTCCTAGGTCACAAAAGCAAAGTTTGAAAAGAGAAAAAAAAAAGTATTTTCCATTTACTTAAGACATAAGCAATTGGGAAGTAACTTTCTATTTGGGAACAAAATATAAAATTTTTTTACATAGTCAAATTTACTGTAATTGAATTAGTGTCCTCATATCTTGTTTATAATTACTAACAATCAAGATTAGGACACTAGTCAAAGTCCATTAATGTATTATGCTTATTCAAAAATACACTAGATAGGACAGACGTTACATGGATACCAATATTATTAAACAATTAAGTCATTGTTTATACATATACTGTCTTATTACTTTTGCCCCACTTGGTATATTAAAAAATAGCTGTATGTAAGACTTGCAACACGTTTTTATTAAATGAAAATGTCTTTTGTTGAGGGTTTTTTTTTTTTTTTTTTTTTTTTTTTTTTTTTTTTTTCAATATTTCATAGACTTGCATTAAAAAAAAAAAAAAAAAAAAATTGGTTTTAATGCTGACCTTAAAGTTTAGCCTGTTTTGATTTCAATCTCTACATTAGTTTAAAGGCCAGAAAATTAAACTGTTAGAAATTTTTTTTTTTTTTTTTTAGTGTTAAAATAAATTAGCAGAATCTGAAAATTTTTACATTAATTCATATTTGATATTTGAGTTTTTTTATATTTTTATTTTATCGTAAACTGTATGAGGCATATCTGAAATGTGTGTGGGTAAACTTACTCAAGAATACTTGAAAATAGGTGGTGATATAATGAATAAAAAATTGTTTTTTTTTTTTTTTTTTTTTTGTAAACTTGTACTGATTTTGCAAAGTTTTTGAGTATAGCATAAAGAGTGTATGGTAAGTCAAACTTTTTTAGTCTTTTGTTTTTCTGATGCAGGTATGATTGCCAACAAGGCATTTTAGTAAATAAGACAAAACCAGGATTAATTATGTATATGATTACCTTCTAAAATGTTATCAATATACTATTTGTAGATTGACTCTCCAGAGAAAGGAGTAGCGCCCTCCCCTACACATCGATGTAGTAGCTATTGAAAAGGGAGCCTTCAGGTCGCTCTCGACTACGGTTGCTAACTTACTTAGTTTGACTATTGAATTTCTATATCAGTTTTCATATTTGGTACTAAACACTCATGGTTTTAAAACTCTTGAAAACTTAAGGACCCTTCTATAAAGGAAATCTTTTGATGGACCCCAATTTTTCGCATTTCAAAATGAATAATGAAGTACAATAATAAGACCCCCCCCACTTCCTTAAAAAATTTTTTTCAATCTTTTAATCAAGATTAATTTGTATATGTTCTTTTTCGCAATCTCTGTGCAGTGAATGAAGTTTCTATCCCACAGGCTTTGTCTGGTTCAATTTCATATGACTAGTAATGAAATGTTGACTTCCATAAACAGCCCTTAAACAAGGAACTTGCTCATCATATCTTTTGAATGACAATGTGGCTCCTGGTATTCTGAAATGGGATCACTCACTGAAACCTGTTGATGATAAATCTTCTAGCCAGTGTGGCACCAAGCTTATTTTTGATTTCCGTTATCCTAATTGTATATTCATTATATTAATTTAAGTTTTCAACTGTAGACCTCTGATCATGATCTGAGGATCCCAATTTCAAAACCAATAAACTTGAAAGATATCAAATTTCTAATTTAAAACCTCCTTATGACTCTTGAAGCAATTCTTAATAAGGATTTGTTTTGAGATAACCTACAACTATCTGCATTCTTCTTGCTTGCTATTATGCAGACAACTTCAGTGGTTATCAAATAATTGTTTGGTTGCAATAAACATTGCCAGTGTTGGTAACAGCTGTCATAAATTACTGAAGACAGTTGACATTTAAAGATATTTCTTTCTATGTAGGGGAAAAAAGGGTGGTCATTTTTGTCAGATTTCAATGTCCATTTTAATAATTATATGCACTGCTGTATGTGTGTGTGTGTGTGTGTGTGTGTGTGTGTGTGTTTATTTTTTCTTCTCTCTCTCTTCAGAGAATAGCTAAATTTCATCCAATATTTATATTACACATTGAAAGTATAATTATTTTATACCTGTAAGTGCAATATCTGGTAACTAAAATGAACACCAGGTGACGCATTAATAAAGCTGAAGTATTTCATGCAAAATCTTAGAAAACTGAACATAATGATACTGTGTAAGTCATGATCATTAGTTCCAAGCATTTTATTATTGTGGAAAATAAAGTAGATTTACATAGTAATGTTAGGGTTGATTGCCAGTTTAAAAAAACTCTGATTTTTGGCTAAGAATGAAAAGGTAATGTTTTATTTAGCTGCCATTAAAAATTGTTGCTTTCAGCATTATCAGAGCTTCTTTAAAAGGATTTAACCAATATAAATTCAGCTGAGGCTGTAGAATACACCAACTGCATCTCTGGTGGGGTAAGCCCCCACCCCCAATGTGTGTTTTTGATGACACTAAACCATCTGATAGTGAGGTTCCAGTAATGCTGGAGCTTTGGGGAATGTGGAGTACTCCTTCATTGCCATCGCTCACAAGTTCACTCAGGCCCGAAGTGGTAGCACCTGATTGGGTCCTATTTGTGTGTCCAATAGAACTGTTTGACATTTAAACTGCAAACAAATGACTTGTGTTAAATTGAATTGTTAAAAATAGAACTTTGATCATTTGTTTGTAAACGAATGACTGATGTTTAATTGAATTGTTAGTGATACATTGAAATACTTGGAATGATTTAACTGTGTGAGAATTGTTGAATAGAATAATTGAAAAAATGAGCTCAGGAGGTTCATTTGAAAAATGTTATCAACAAATCATATTTAATGTATTAAGGATTTGGCATTAAATAATCTACAATGGTTGATATGCCATAAAACCAATTGGTGGGTCTTAGAATATACTTACTGTAGCCTCTGCAGAAGAGTGAGACACCCCCTTGAAAAAAGTGTTCTATTGCAAACTGGATTGGAAATTGCTTTATTCTCAAATATCTTATAATTATTGCTCTAAAAAATTCTTGTTACAATATACTATTTTTCTGTCATAATCTACAAAAAAATCATAAGTTTCATGTAACAGCATATGACTGGCACTTGTATT
Organism: Sepioteuthis lessoniana; assembly: GCA_963585895.1. Classification (NCBI taxonomy): domain Eukaryota; kingdom Metazoa; phylum Mollusca; class Cephalopoda; order Myopsida; family Loliginidae; genus Sepioteuthis; species Sepioteuthis lessoniana. The sequence goes on from OY757918.1 coordinate 84,707,641, forward strand.
TACTATCTTTTACTTTCTGTTATTTGACAGACTTTACTTGCTTTTCGTTCTGCCCTGTTGGTGGGGCTTAGAATATGCAGACTATCCCCTCTCACAGAAGATGGGCAAGAACCCCCTCCCCCAAGGGGTATATCCTAAATATGACTTAACTAGTTGTGAGACTCCATTTCTGGAGCACTGAGTGTAGTTATCTCTTCACTGCCATTACTCCCAAGTTTATTCTGATCTGGACTTGATAGTACCTGTTAGGGTCTCATCTATGGGTCAAATAGATCTGCTTACTAAGGATTATTATTAGTTAGTTGTTACTGTGCACAAACAAATGATTATTAAATAGGAATAGTTACTTAAAACCATATTTTATATGAATTATTTGTATTAGATAGTATGCTTGATATCATAATTGTGCAAGCAAATGAGTAGACAAATAAAAAGTAATATGCTATGGTATTTTGAAAATTTTGATTGTAATCAAACACTTAGAATTTAATTTCTGCATTAAATTACCAATAAAGAGTTGATATGCAGTTAGACAAACTTTGTCTTTTTTTTTTTTTTTTTTTTTTTTTTTTAACAGATGCCTTTTTGTTTCTCTTCTGTTTTGAGTATGTGTGTAAAAAGAAAAAGTCACTTTTCTTTAATCTAGGATTTTTTCATTTATCAAATGCAATGTATAGGATGGCAGGAGAGCCTTTCTAGTTTAATTTCTAATCTGAAGAAAACTACTATATTTGATGGCTTATAAGACCTTTTCTAATCCCTCTCACCATGAAAAAAAAAATTACTAAAAAGACTCCTTGGTTTGTATTTACCCAATCTCTCTGCTACAGGCAGAAATGATATAAGGTCAACTACGTAGAGTACAGCTGGTTTGAATTTAGTCTTCCTTCTCTTAGATTGGTTTTGTTATCAAGAGTAAAGAACATGGGTCTAGAATGTAAAATTGACAGGTTAATGCTTGCCCAGACATGTATTTGTATGTTTCCTAACTCGGTAACACTTAAATATTGAATGTAAATTTTGTGTAGGGGTTCTTATTAAATACAGTAACTTCAAAATGTAGCTGGTTTCATCATCATCATCATATCGTGCTGGTAGCACGGATATCCCTGACTCTCTCTCGCCACTCCTCCCCATCGTTCATCGCCCTAGGTAGGTCTTCAGGACAACATCCCGTATCCTCACATAGCTGCTGGATGTATGTTCGTGCTGGTCGTCCTGCTTTTGCACGGCCATGTGTGGGGGTCCATAAGAGTACATCACTTATGAGTTCGTCCCTGCTTCTCCAGCAGTGTCCTGCATGTCTGGCTCATCTAACTTGAATAGTTTTCGTGATGGGGGTAGGTGGCTGTACAGTTGGTGTCTTGTGGGGTGTTGCCGCCAGGACTTGTTTAAGATTGCACGTAGCATTCTTGTGTAATTGCCGTCTAGCTTCTTCTCCAGCCGTTTTGTTAGCGTCCATGTAGTGCAGCCATATAGCAGTATCGATGTGACCGCTGCCTGGAAGAAACAGCGTTTCATTTTATCGGTTAGGTCTGATTTCCAAATAATCGATAACCTATTGATAGCTGTCCATGCTTTTGCTAACCTCGTTTCGATGTCCTTTTCAGTTGATTCGATGCTGCTTCCTAGGTAAGTGAATTTGTCTACTAGTTTAAGAGGGGTTCCTTCTAGAGTGGAGATGTCCCCTGTTTGGTTATAGCACATATATTCCGTTTTGTGTGCATTAACATAGAGGCCTATGTTTGCTGCTGCTCGTTCCAAACTATGCAGTAGTGTTTCGGCTTGGTCAGGTGTATTTGCCAGTATCGCTATGTCGTTGGTGTCGGTAATTGTTGTTGCGGGGTACCTTCTGCTTCTTTTCTCCGTCAGTTCGAAGCCATTCTTTGATTTTGTCAATTGATGTTCTAAGTACGTAGTCTAGACAGATGATAAAGAGGTACGGAGCCAGCGTGTCCCCTTGTAGTACTCCTGCTACAATGTCGAAGTATTCTGTGTCTCCATCTGGTGATCGTACTTTTACTTTAGTGTTTCTATAGAGAATCGTTATTGCCGCTACGGTTTCTTTAGGTATGCCGTACGCTAGTAGGATTTGTTCCATCTTTCCTCTGTGAATGGAATCGAAAGCCTTGGTAAAGTCAACAAAAATTAATGTCGCTTGTAGGTTTTTTGCCTGTACACCTTCAAGGATTCTACGGATGGTTAATATTTGTAAGGTCGTGGATCTATTTCTTCGGAAGCCATTTTGGTTTTTTTCTAAGTATGTTGTCGATTTCGGGTTCTATGCGGTTTCGTAGTAGGGCATTGTAGATTTTGGCTGCTATGGATGTAAGTGTTATGCCTCGGTAGTTTTTGGCCAATCCGAGGTCCCCCTTTTTAGGGAAGGGGAGTATGCATCCTTTCATCCATCTATCTATCGGATTTTGATTGTATACTGTGTTGCAGTGTCGGAGCAGTATGTCATCGAATTGTCTGGTCTTCCATACTTCCAGGGGAATTTCGTCCAGCCCTGCAGCTTTCCTGTTTTTAATTTTTCTGAGAACCGAGTAGAGTTCTTCTTGTGTGAACGGTCCTAGTTTAATGTGTAATTGTTTGCTAACTATTCTGGTGATTGGTTCATGTGTTATTTTCGGTGGGTTTCCTAGTAAGTTTTCGAAGTGCTGTTTCCACAGTTTTATTCTTTCTTGTTGGTTTGCTGCTTTCAGTTTTGCTTTGGCTGTGTTCTTTCTTCTACTCACTTCGTTTATTGTTTGCCAGGCTATCCTAGATTGTCTATCTTCCACCGAGTCTCTAATCTTATCTATCTGATTTTGAATGTATTTTGTCTGTTCCTTTATACATACGCCTGCTAATTGATATTGTGCCGTTTTTAGTTTTAAGGCATTTGTGTTTGTTGGGTTTTTTCGATAGTTTTTGGAGGCTGTTTTCACTAGTGCACGTTTTTCTCTCACCGCTAATGTTTCCCAAGGGACTCTATATTTCGTTTTGAGTTTTGTTGGAATGCATTTCGCTGCTGCCTCGAGGTGCGCATTGACGAAATTTTCATATTCGTCATTTGGTGTACTTTTTTCCGTCTTTTCTTGTAGCGTTTCGAATCTGTTTCTTAATTCTAATATGTATTTATCTCTTATATCTCTGTTGTTCAATAGGGCCCAGTCATAGTGTTTGGTGGTCGCTGTTCGTTTGGTGTTTTTTCGTAGGCTTAACCGTATTTTCGCTGTGACTATTTGGTGATCGGTGGACACACCCTCGAAAGAGGAGTATGCCTCGCAATTCATTGCACTATTTTTCCATTTCTTGTTTATAAGGACGTAGTCTGAGCTTTTGTATTGTTTGCGTACGTGTATGTCCATAGTTTTCCCTCCCTTTTTTGGTAGTTTGTATTGAGGCATGCTAATCTATTTTCTATCATGAAATCTGTTAGATGTTGCCCATTCCTATTTGACGTGTTGTGGAGGCTGTATTTGTTGTTTCCGTTTTTCCCGATTTGGGCATTCATATCTCCACCAATGACTAACATGTTGTGTTTTGGGATGCTACGCACTAATGAGGATAACTCATCGTAGAAGGTGACTAGTTCAATTTCTTCACTAACATTAGTGGGGCTGTAGCATGAGATGATTGTTGCTCTGGGGTTGCCGTTAAAAGTAGCTGCCATCATTCTAGGTTGTATTTTCTCAACGCTATTTATCGTTTTTAATGCTCTTGGTCCTATAAGTAATCCTACCCCTCCTACTGCAGCATTGACAGTTTTTCCATGCGGATACGGTGACGAGCGACCACCCATTGCCAGTTTTGTGATATTTGATATCTTCGGTGTGCGTGTATCTGTGTTCTTGTATGCATATTATGTCAATCTTATGTTCTTCGGCCGATGCGATTAGCTCTGGTAGTTGTCCTATTCTATTTAAGGTTCTTACGTTAAATGTGGCTATTTGTAGTGTTTGCTTGAATTTTAGTAGTTTTGATTGTTTGAGCTCTGTAGCTGATTTTTCGAACACTGAGGCCAGGGCTCCAACCTCAGCAGGACGTGCCCCTTTTTTACCCGCGCGAAGAGCGATTTGGTTGGTTGGTTGGTTGGTTGGTTGGTTGGGTGTTTGTTTGTTTGTTTGTTTGTTTGTTTGTTTGGGTCATGGTTATCTTTCGATGGCTGTTTTATTCTCTTCTATAGAAGCCACTCAGCAGCAGTAGTTCTCCAATCGAACTAACGATCCTGAGCGTAAAGTTGTCAAACTCACGTCCAGGACCTGTTTAGGTATTGAGTTTGGTCGCCCATGGGTTTATTCAAATACCTTTACGTACATCATGCTGCTTCCCATGTGCACGTATATAAAATAAAATGAAAAATAAAGGGGGGGGTAAATTTGATTGAAGTTGTGTTTTTTTTTTTTTTTTTTTTTTTTTTTTTTTTTTTGCGGTATTGGGACATTTTCCTAGGCTTTTTAGTTTTTTTTTTTTTTTTTTCTCTATGCTACCGTTGGGAACCTAGAAGGCTTCAGGAATTATAGAGCTTTAACAATTGCTTTTTTTTTTTTTTTTTTTCCCTGGCGTTTTAGGCTTTTACTTTTTCTTCTAAACTACTGTTAGGGCTTTCTTTAACAATTTTAAAATTATATTATAGAAGAGATTCAAAAACATTCTGCCGTGTTCGCTGACATTAGGACAGAGAGTCTTTAAAATCAATTTGGGTTTACAGTAGAGTAAGCGTGTCTTTACATTTAATACACGTAGTTTAAGCATTATTTTACAAACAAAATACAGCATAACATTTTGTAAAAATTTAGCATTTTAAATTAATAGGACTTAAAGACATACTGACCAATATTGATACATTTCTTCCTCTGTTGGCTCGTGTGTTCAAATGTTTCTTCTTCATTTAACGTTTACTTACTACTGAATTTTAGGGACGGTATGGATGACTAAGTGATGTAACTGATTACTTTTAACTTTGTTTGGATGGTGATAAGTCTATAAAGTGTTTTTTTTTTTTTTTTTTTTTTTTTCCCCCCCCCCTTTTTGATACTCTATCATACAGAAATATTGGGTGGAGTCATAAATGAGTAATTTTCATTTTAGTAAAATATAATTTATTCATAAATAATTTAACAAAGAATTGATTTCAATTATTTGTATATTTACCATTATTTTGAATCTCATCTTGCTGTAGTAGCTAGTTGGTTACTCTCAAGTAAAATTCAATTGGTTTAGAGTTGAGTTTTCCACAAATGTTTTCACCTGATCTTGAAGAAATATTTTGTCATTCAGAGCATTTTCTAGAGAACAAAAGATGGAAAATATTTGGTGCAAGGTTTGATGAATATGGTGGATGGGGTAGAACAGACCAGCCTAAATCCATTTTTTTCCTGTATGATTATTGCTGAATATGGCTTTGTGTTATGGAGAAGGACATTTTCTTTTTTGATTTTTTTTTAATAATTATTATATGCACATGTTGCAGCTATTAAGGTTATAAATCTGCATTGAGTGTTCGATTGTGGTTTAAAAACTCAAAATGAATTATACCATGGTATTCCCATCATACACACAGCATAACTTATCTTCCATGAAGCTCTGCCTTTTGGGTAGGCTGCCAAGATTCATCCTTGTTAATCCATTGGCTTTTGCATTGAACATTGTCATAAAAGACTTTTGTCACCTGTAATGATATTCTTGAAAAATGGGTCATTTCTTAGCCTCGAAAGAAGACTGGTTGTTATGGATATGCAATCATCCTCATTCTTCTCATTAAAAGTATGAGAAATCCAAATACCCAGTTTGCTCACTTTTATCTTTTTCAAGTGGTAGTAGATTGTGGATTAGGATGTATTAAGGTCAATTGCTAATTCTTGAGTACTTTGCACGGATAGTATTCCACCTATTCTCTTAAAGCATCTTGATTGAAATCTGATGAGCATCCTGGTCATCATTTCAGTGATGTGTCATCAGAACCAAACTTTGAAAACTAGTTACAAACTTTGTGGTTAGTAATGACACTTTGGTCATAAACACTAGAGATTTTCTTAACTGTTTCTGTAGTGTTTTTTGTTATTCTTCACAACATTACAAGTTGAATATGCATTTTCAGTTCCTCCATTTTTAGGAGTATGAAATTAAAGTTTTAATTATGTGTACTCTTTACTGAAATAAGAATAGTTGAAGGCACTATTTAATCAGGTAATTTCTGGTTGTGTTTAAGACATTGAAAGTTTGAAATGCCTAGCTCCAACTTGCTTTTAATAAATGGAAATTATTACTCAACTTGATATTTCTTTCTAAAATGCTATTTATCGAATGTAATCTTTGTCTTTGGGTATTTTAAGGACTTGATTTGTGAACTGAATGTTGGAAATTAGATATTTGATTTCTTTTAGTTTCTGAGTAAACAAAATTTTTAGTCATTTTATTTTGTAAAGAGCTTTATGTAAGTAAATTAACTTTGTTTGTTTATCTAAATAAACATTCATTGTTATTGTCATTTTGGTAATGTGCAGTAGTTTTTTTTCTTCCTCTTGAATGACACAGTACATTTATATGATGGCATTAAGTTTTAAGCTTGTTTTATTGTTTAATCACTCAGTAGTGCAGCATCAAGCTAATTTATCAATATTACTTTCAGTATGTGTATTCTTTTTAAACATTGTCATAAGTTAATGAATTCTATTGACTCAGTTTTTCTATTTTAAATTCAATGAAGATAAGTCCAAGGCCAAACTTTATGCATGCCTTGAATACAATTGCTATAACCAGCATTTAACCATGGATTTTATGTTTCTGCATGTGCAGTTAAGGCATTGTATAGAATTAAGTGCTAAAATATTTAAGCTGAGAAGACAGACAAGGCCAAAGAGGAAGTGACTATGTATATAACTTATTTAATGTTGACAATATTACCATATTAGTAAAAAAAAAAAAAAAAAAATAACTGTACGCAATACAAAAGATGTAGAGCAGATATCAAAATATTTTTTTGTCTTAATATTCATCTTGGTTTTAGTTTCTTTGTTTTATGGTATTTCAAACTTCATGTTATTTAATGCTGAAGCAATTCTTGTTGAAGAACAGCGGTGACACTAACCTATAGTAGGGGAATAAGGGTGTTCATATCCTTTCCTTTGGGTAATAATCTGAAAGTGAACATAATAGTATGACTGAAACTCTGTTATTTTGAGACTGCTTTACAGCACTGTAACCAATACACAAGTGATCCTGTGTGTTGTGTTGTGTTGTGTTGTGTTTTTTTTTTTTTTTTTTTTTTTTTTTTTTTTGTAAAGAACATTTTTCTGAAGTTAATGAATATTAAGCGTAAATTCCACCCCCAGTTCAGAAATTGGTAAACCACTATTTTGAAAATTAGTAATCTTACTCTTTAATGTCTGTTTATATTATCCCTCTAAATAAAAGGATGAACTTTTTAGTTTGTAATCTCCCTAGAAAAATTTCTTGAAGTGAGTGAAAGTGCACATTCATACAACTTAGTTGAAAATTGGTTTAGTCTCTAAGAGCATTTAACACAATTGTGCAAATAATTAAAAAAAAAAAAAAAAAAAAAATGTGGCCATTTTTTAACTGTTTCAGTAACATAAAAATCTTTTATAATAGATTTTATTTTTGACTTCTATAAATGCATGTTCTATTCTTAAACTGTCAGATATGTTGCTCATTAACATTACTTCAACTTCTTTTCTTGCTGTGATCTGTATGTTTTATTGATGTTTTTAGATTTGATACCACCAGGAATGAAACTAGTTTGGTTGTCAAACTTGTCTGCACACCCAGTAACACATTACTTGTTGATTCCTCCTCCTCTTCCTTTTCTTTCTTGAGTTTACTTAAAAACCGATATCTAATTTATGGAATTTGTCGGTTGATCTTTAATGTTTAAGAAACTTTATCTAAAAAAAAAAAACAAAACGACAAAAAAGTTGGCGTATGTTTTAATTTAACCCTGGCATTAATCCTCTAAATTACTTCATGGATTAATTTTATCAATGCTACAATTTACTGATCTAATAAGATTTTCTTTGTAATGTGGATTTTGTTGTATTTGATTATGTAAAATTGTTTTTCAACACTTGTCTTAATTTACCTGAGATGGCCTAAAACAATAGTTCAAACTGATAATATATATATATATATATATATATATATATATATATAAACTGACTTGTCATATGATAGAAAAACATTTGAATTTTTTTTATTGAAAGAAAAGTTTTTTTTTTTTTTTTTTATTTACAAAGTTGTCTAAAATGTTTTGGTTTAATTTATTTCTATTAACTTCTATTTAGTACACAATCTTAAAGTTTGCTTATCACATACGGTGACATTTCACTGATGTGTGTGCGATTTAAAAAAAAAAAAAAAAAATTATCAATGACCTTTATGACAAGATTACAAATGTTAGAAGTCTTAAATCAACAAAAATTCCGTGAATACTTTATTTTTGATATTTCTAATGGAAAAATGCTTTTTTTTTTTTTTTTTTTTTTTTTAGGTACTTGTAGATTATAAAATATTTTCACTGTTTAAACAGTAGTTTGGTTAGAAAAGTATGCTTATCTAATAACTAAACACCATGTCTTATGAGCACAATTCTCAACAAATTGTTTAATAAAGGAATGTATTTAAGGCAAAGTAGGCTAAATTTATTCAAATTATAAGTAATAAAGCAAATGGAAATATATATGGATATTGCACAAGCTGAAAACTTAGATTTTTGTAGTCCAGTTGTATAACCTCATACATGTTTATTTTAACAGTTTCATCATCCTAATTGTAGTTTTATTGAAACTCACTTGACTTGTCACTTTTATAGCAGTGAGGAGCAAAAATTAAAAAAAAAAAAAATCTGGTAACTCTCACATCTCATGGCTTGGAACACTGCTTCTAGTTATCAGCTGTTTTACTAAATCAGCTTCAAGGGCACACAAAAAGTGCAGTAACAACCTTAAAGCTACTTAATACTACTGTCTCAAATTAGTCGGTGCCATAGTTATTGTTTTACGCACTTCTAGTTTTAAGATATATCTGTCAATCAGTTGTTCTTTATTGTTGTAGAAATGATTGACCAACTGAAGTGCAAAAATAATTTAAAAAAAAAAAAGGGATAAAACTGGTCAAAATTATTAGCTGGCTGAAGAACCAGTTGCTGGAGATAAAAATGATTTACCAGCCAAACAAGGAAGAGTGGCTAGAACTAAGAAAGTGAAGGGTAATACTAATCAAAATTAATGATTGACAGTGTTTCATTTTTAATATATATATATATATATATATGCGCACACACACACACTCCCTTATTTTAATTTTAAACTTTTGTGTGTAGCCCAGTCAGCTGGGGCTGTAGAATACACTGACTGCATCTCTGTAGAAGGGTACCCTCCACCCTGTGAGTGTCCTGGATATGACATTAAACCATCTGATGGTGAGGCTTCAGCCTTGAAGATTTGGAAAATGTGGAGTACTCCTTGATTGCCATTGCTCTCAGGTCCACTTTGACCTGGAGTGGTAGCACCTGATGGGGTCCTATCTATGATCAAATAGAAATAAGTGTGCAAATGACTGATATTAAATTGTGACTGTTATATAACAATACTTGAAACCATTTAACTGTGCTCAGGCTCATTTAAGAATGTTATCTACAAAATGTTTGCATATTATACATATATTTGATATATTTGTATAAAGAGGATTTGGCATTGAATAACCTACAATGGTTGATATGCCATAAATCAAACCAAGATCAATTCATTCCAAATAAATTGGTTAAATAGAAATTTTGTAAATACAGATGGCCCTTGCTTTGTGAAAGCCCAACTTCAATTTTTGAATATGTGAAAGAAAAAAAAAATTATTATAAAATAGTTATCAAATTTGAAGTTTTTTATTTTTCAAGGGTGAGTGATGATGCCGTGCAAGCCTAGCAATGCTGTAAACATTTCTGCCAAGATAGCAGCATTTATCTGGTTTCACTCATGGTTGTGTGAATTAACATTTGTGTGCATTTTTTTTTTTTTTTTTTTTTTTTTTTTTTTTTGTGCTAAATGCACAACTGCATCTTCTTCCTGTGATGAAAAAGGAGGAAAGCTACTACCTCAGAAGAGAAACTAAGATGTTAGCTTTGCTTGAGTTATTTTCAACTTAATTTCCTTTCCTTTATGATGAGCCCTTAGGAATTTAACTCTCTTGTAAATAGAAGAGTATCTCTATATACCCTTTTTTTTTTTTTTTTTTCTTCTTTTAATACTTACTGTAGAAATTTTAGGAAACTAACAAATTTAAAAAAGCAAAGCCGTAAACAATTGTTTTAAACAAAGACTACCATGATTTTGCTTATTGTTTTAACTCTTTTCAGCTTTTTATTTATACTAATGATTTCAAAAGGATTTAATACATTTTTACTAAAATCTGATGACTTGTCTTGGAGTTTGTGGAATTACCATTACTCTCAGGTCCACTTTGACTTTGAGTGGTAGTATCTGTTAGGCTCCTATCTATGGGTTAGAACTGTTCAATCTTTTACTAGGATTATTGCTATAATTATTAGTGTTAAATAGTAATACTTGAAACCATTTTACCATGCAAACAGATGAGCTCTGACCTATTTAAAAATGAAGTTACTTAAGAATCTCACACACACACACACACACACACACACACACACACACACACACACACAATTTGGCATTAAATAACCAAAGATAGGTCATTTGCTTTAATGACATACCAAACCTAATTATTTTTTATTACAGAGCTGGCAGTATAAAAGATTTTTCTTGATGATAATAAGCAAACTGGAAAAGAATATGTATTTAATTTTGAATCTCTTAAACCAATTTTGTGGTCTAGATGTATGGGCAGGATGTGACACAAGGTAAATTTTTAAGTAGTGTACAGTTGGTTTGAATTCAGTTTTCCTTCTAGACTAGTTACCTTACCAAGGCTAGAGAACATTCTATCCTATTTACCCATACCTGCCAGGGGAACAGATTCATGCCTGTCCCAAGGTCATTACCATGAAGTGAAAAGCAAGCTGCCTTTTCTAGGATTTGAACTTGTATTGCCTTTTCCATTTCCAACAATGATAATGCAACTTGAGCAATCATCCACAGATACTATTTGAATGATATTAAGGCTTTTTTCCAATGAATTGTAGATAAGATAAAATTTTGTTAAAGGTTTTAAACTTGGTTGGTAATCCATTGAAAACTATCTCTATTTGGAAGGTGTTTAACAATTAGATCATCTGAAAATGTTGAATACGTAATGCATGCTTCAATTGAAGGAAAGTGGTAATTGACTGTGAAAATTAGATCCAGACATCTACAATATCCCTGCTGTCCATTTTTTTTTCCTTGTCTTGTTTAGAGTTTATTCATTTCTCATTGTTAGGTATCTATCATTAAAACAAATCTGAAAGATAGTATGTGTAGCATTTTTGAAAATTCAAGGTTTACTGATTCACTATATGATCTATATATGGAAATACAACTGAAGCAGTTGAACATTGGAAGATGGAAAGTTGATGGTTCAGTGTTTGTACAGAATAGTTCAACCATGAAAACTTAATTTGTTTTTAATGTACAAAAAAATTATATGGAAATGTAATCTGGATGATGAATGTAAGTTTTATTTTTTACTGATCAGTTAAGTCCCAAAACTGTCTACAAATAGCTACAATTCTACCATGAGCCATATTTCTTCACCCCCCCCCCTCGTCCAAATTATGGCATGTGGCCATAATTTTTTTTCAAAGTTCTTTAAAATTCTAGCTGTTCACAAAAAATGAAGTAAAAGACTGAAAGACGGCGGTAACAAACTAGTAAAATAACTCTTATTTTGTAGTGTATCTTAAGCATATTTACAGTTTTGTTTATGGCCAGATGTTGCGATTTCACCTATCTGGCTATACTCAAAACATTAAAATTTGAAACATATTTGAAACCATGAATCTATAATTAAGATATGGATGTATTGTTAATTCTGTGGCTACGTCATAAAATTCAGTGAATATCAAAATACACCATAACCTCTTTGAAGATGACTTTTTATTTGTTGACTCTTCACAAGACAAACATTGTTTGAATATGGATTAAAAAAAAAAACATTCTTGTCTTTTGGTAAGTGAACATTTTTTTTCTCAAGCAGTGCATTTGTCTGAAGTGAACTTGCCTACTTTTTATTTTTAAACAGTATTATTTACTTGGGTGAACAATGTCAGTTTTCTAAACTTTTTGCAATAACTTTTAAAAACATTTTGGAACACAATGAATAATTGTTCTATAAATTCAAATCAGTTGGGCACCAACAAAACAAAAACAAATAAAAGCTTACTATTTTAATGGGATATAAGCATGTAATGTGATGAACACAATTTTTAAATATTTGGTATGTTTCAAAGAGGCACCTGAGTTTTTAGAATTTTGGTGCTTGTCCAGGATAACATGAAATGTCTCTGGGTTTTAACTATTCACCACCCAGATAAGAGTAAATTTCAGTCAATCATTTCCTCTATCCCAGGGTCACATTTTGCGGCTGAGATTTTGTCATGGTTGGGCAGAGGTATCCCTTTTTTTTTTTTTCCCACCCAAGATCTGATTAAGGAGAGAGTAAAAAAAAACTTAAAAAAGCAAAAGTTAAATATTGTAGAAGATAACATTTGAGTTTATAACTTTTCATAAATAAGATGGTGATTAAAACTAGCCTGGATGGAGAATCTAAGTATTACAGTCCTAGATATAATTTAACAACATTACTGGTGCATGCTGTCCTGAATAAATACCAGAATTCTTAAATTTCTTAGTGGCTTTTAAATTCATTAGTTAAAAATCAAACTTCACAAGTGTATAGAGTAGAAAAGTACAGCGGTATTTTATAACTTTTCAGTATATTGGGATACTTCTCTGAAAAGTATCCAGAAACTAATTAATTCAGACTCTTAATATATCATTAATGAACTCTGATTTAAAAAAAAACAAACAAAATTTGGATACATTTATCTTCAATTACTGGAGTTTTTGATGTGCTTAAAACAAAGGGAAGTTTTGATCCAAGGATTTATTTCAATATTTGAAAAGTACCAGCTCATACAGATGAATGACTATAGTGGAAGCTAGATGAACTACTGTTTAATTTTTGTATGTTTTTATATATCCACACACACCTCATTTTGTGACACTGTCACAACATACCATTCAAAAAGATCAGAGTTCAGTGTAAAAATTATATTTAAGTTATTTTGTGGAGTTGGATATACTGCTAATAAAATTTAGTATTTGTTTTATTAATAACCTTAATAGATTGTTCCTCACACAGCTGGCCAGCTGGTTTAATCACTCTTGAACCTTGTTGACTCAAAATTATTAAGACTTTTCTGATTCTGCCAAATTGCCTTCTCACAGAACAAATCTTAATTATATTTAACTGCTTATATATTGCTCCCAGGTGAGGCAAGGAGGACAGATTTGTTATTCTCTGGACGTAGCAATAACTTTTAGACACATAACTACAATATGCACTTCACCCTCTTCCACCTGCAATGTTACCGACAGAACAAATGTAATATTTGGTATTGTGCCAAGTAGGGAAAGGGTGATGTTATGTTCTATACTTCTGCTTTGTCTTGCATTTATAAAATTTTATATATGCATATATGTACATATACAATCTTGTAAGGATTGTATAAGGTGTCTCAATAATCCCCTCCACCACAAAAAGGGGTGTCTTGAGTATGACACTAAACTGCATTTAGTGGTGAGGCTCCAGTTCTAGAGTGTGGAATAATCCTTCATTGCTATGACTCCCAGGTCCACTCTGACACAGTAGTAGTACATGTTATGGTCCTATTACTGGGTCAAATAGATCTGCTTAAAGTTTATTTGTATTTTATTGGAACACTTGATACCCTATAACTAAATTATACCAGTAATAATTACTTGAAGCTATTTCAATCATACATCTTAGATGCATCAGGGAGGTCTTCAGTGATGTGCTGTCTTCATTGCCGATTTCGGGTTATTTCTGCATCATATCAGCTCCGACAGTAACCCCGGCTTGACTCTGAAAGAGCCAAGCCGCCTCCGTGATCGTGACGTGCTACGCTTGTGCCTCTACCAAAGCAAAGAAAAAAATAAATAAAAAGCCGGACTTCGGCCGTTCTTATAGACATCTGTCTTTTAGTAAACAGCCAATGAAAACAGGGCATTCCACACTCCTCTGCTATATAATACCATCTTTACCTTATCCGGTTTCTCCCTGCTACTTCCGGAATCGGTACCGAGGTAAGATGTTATTTTAATACTCGTCCGTGTCCATGATTTACACTTCACTAGACTTACACGAATTTCCCGCCAAATCTGTCCTATACTAATACTTCTAAACTAACATTAATTAATCCCCCGCTCAAAACTATTTAGTCAGTCTTTAACTTTACCTTATACCCCTATTCGCAAAAAAAAAAAAAAATAATAATCCCGTTTATTTGGCTCACGAGATTATTTGCTACAGATTAACTAATGCTTTTTGCCAAAATTTTCCTCCCCGTTTATCATTAACCTATGCTCATATTACCAATCTAAAACCCCCTCCCAAAAAACGTTACTCTATTCAACTCCTTACATTCTAATTTATTACTATCTTAAACCTAATCTCCAGCACCCCCCTTCGTCCCATGAACTATTTGCAATTAGGTTTCAATCAATTAACTAAAACTGCTCGTGACCGCTGGCAAATAAATTATTACCTTAAATCGTAGCAGACCATAACCAGCATACGAGGAAGAAAAAATAATAAGAGAAAAAAAACAAAAAACCCCAAAAACGGATTATTAAAAAAGAAAAAAAAAAAAATAAATTAATAAAATAAAATAAAATGTCCATCCCCCCCTCCCAACCGCCAATTATTCTCAACCCCTCCCCCTGACATTCCGACTATCCTAACTTAGTATTACCTTATACATTTATGGCTTGTAATGTGTCTCCTAGTCTTAATTCTTTAGGCTCCTCCAACGTCCTCTTTATTTCTTCCATGGCTCTGATCTCTTAAGCCAAATCCACTTTGACGCCTTCAGAACTGTGTTGGTAATGTCCTTCAGCACTCTCACTCTAGCTGCCCCGACTATACCAGTTTTTGCTAGGGCTCTGCCTAAAGACTGTCCAGCAAAGCCCCTGCAACCAACTTCTACGGGGTCATAATGAATCTTCTATGACTTTTGTTGACATTGTTCGACCAGTTCTTGGTATTTGGACCTCTTCCTCTCATTAGCGAGAGTGATATATTCCTCCCATGACACAGTCAGCTCCCAAATAATGCTCTGCTTTGTGTTATCAGAGTGCAATATCAGGTCCAGTCTTAGTGATGTTACAGCTATGTGTCTGGGGAACTTCAGCTGAGTCTCCAGATCCACTGTCAACTGCCAATCGTCCGCGGAAGATAACAGGTTCGTTTTCCCTCTCCTCTTCCTCTGTATCTTCTCTCCTGCTTTTACGAAATTGATCTGCTTCAATTTTCTTGGTTGATGTTTACTAGCCCTCATAGCTTTAGTCACCTCATTTGCAATTACCTTGAGTACTTGATCGTGACGCCAACTGTACCGTCCATCACCCAAAGCTTTTGGGCAACTACTAAGGATATGTTGTAAAGATCCTTTCCTAGCACATAGTTGACAATTTATCTTCCCCCATATGTGCAGGTTCGTTGGGCTCGGTAACACATCATACACTGATTTAATGAGGAATCGAATCTCGTTGAAATCCAGCCGCCAACAATCTGACCATGTAACCCTTTTCTTCTATACATCCTCCCACCTTGTCCAGGCTCCTTGCTGACTCAGACTGACCATTTTGCCGTAATGCCCTTCTTTTACGCCCTCTCGGACTTCTTCTAGGATGAGATGGTGTCTTTCCTTGCCTTTGGCACTGATGGTATGCGTCGAGGGGAAAAATCCCAATCCCACTTTGCCTTTAGCTCTCGACCCTAAGATATCTTTATGCCTAAGCCTCTCCTCTGCCACTTGCAACTCTCTCCTCACACTCCACTTCCTGCCAGATCTTATCTGAATTCCTGCTGCCGCCACCTTTGGATCTTCAGACTCTGTATACTGTAGCAGTTCTCTTGTCTTCGTGATTTTGAATTCTTCCACGAGACTGCTGCAGGGGAGGCGCAATGCGTTGCTGTTCCCATAGAGAGCTGCACCACTTAAGCATCTCGGCAAGCCCAGCCACCTTCTTAACCGATTACTAATTGCTCTTTCTAACGATTTCACGGTGGTAATCGGAATGTCATAGACGAGCAATGGCCACAATATCCGGGGCAAAACTGCATGCTGGAATAACCATGCCTTAAATCGACCAGGCAATCCAGATTTGTCGATTTTCGTCAGCCATTCCTCAAGGTCTTTTATAGTCTTCTGTTTCGCGGCTGTATCCTTCAGACTACTGTTGAAAGTTTTGCACAAGCTCTTAATAGGCTTTTCGCTCAGAGTAGGTATTGTTTCTCCTGCGACTGTGAATCGGACTTTCTCCATGACCTTGCCTTTTTTTAATACTAGTGACCTGGATTTTGCTGGCTTGAAATACATTCTAGCCTTGGTCATATTTTTCTTGAGACCCTTTAAGAGCCATCTACTTCCCATGACAGATGTTGTCGTCACGGTTAAATCATCCATGTAAGCCCTTATTGGTGATTGGCGGACTCCTGATCTAGACAAAGGACCTCGGCATTCCACCTCTGCCGCCTTCACAAGCATGTTCATAGTCAATGAGAATAGGACGGCAGACATAGTACACCCTGTAATGATACCCTTTTCCAGGGTTTGCCACTCTGATGTTACTGAACTAGAACATGCTCTCAGCCGGAAATTCTTATAATAGTCTGCAATGAGATCGCATACTGATGGCGGTACGTGATGTCTCGTTAGGGCTTCCTCCACCAGTTTGTGTGGCATGGACCCGTAGGTGTTAGCAAGATCCAACCATAATACAGTCAAGTCTCCTTTGTTTTCCTTTGCCTCTCTCAGGAGCTGTGTCAGGACTCCTGTATGTTCAAGGCACCCTGGCATACCGGCTACCCCGCCCTTCTGGACTGATGTATCAATGTAGCCGTTACCTAGGAAGAAATCTGATAATCGCCTTGACAATAAACTGAAAAAGATCTTACTTTCAGTGTTTAATAATGAAATTAATCAGAACTGGTCCGATAACTTTGAATCCTCTCCTTCAGGATCCATTGCTCCATGATCTTGCCTCTCCTCCAAATGACTCTCAATATCTTCCACAGGATTTGTAGAACCCCTTTACACCGCTTGTACACAATGTAAGGTACCCCACTTGGTCCTGGTGCTGAGGCGGATCTTGTGGCTCTCACAACTTCTTGCATTTTCTTCCAGGTTGGCAAGCGGGTGTCATATTGATGAATCAAGCGGTTGTTAATACCTATATCTTGATCTTTTGCAGGGTCACTCATAGTATCTCGAAGGTGGTTGTTAATTTCTTCCTCCGATGCCTCCAAATTCCCATTTCGCTTCTCCCCTAGTAATGTTCTTGCAAAGCCGAAGGGATTAGATAGGAAATTTGCCCGCTTCTTTGATCTTTCTTTCCTCCTCCTCCTGTGCCACTCCGCTCGCTGTAAGGTTTTCAATTCCCCTCTGAGTATTCCCCTGAGCTCCTCAAGGGGTTGATGCTCTTCTATACTTGCCCTTCTATAGAGCTTCTTAAGGGATCTTATTTCTTTCCTTAGGTCTTTCATTTTGTTCACCCTACGGTTGGCAGTGTAGGGCCTCCTTGGCTGCCGGGGTTCGATGTAACCAAAACTTTCTGACGCCAAGCTAGTTATTATTGTCGTCATGAAACTTAGTCGCCTCTCCACGTCCCCCTTTGTAGCTGACTGAATTATATCACAAATGTCATTGTCGAAGTCCTGCCAAGCCCCCTTGTTGTTCGCTGGGGGCCATTTAATCTTCTTACGGGACTCCTTGCCCAGAGTGAGAGGAACTGAAGCTTGGAGGGACTAGGCGCTGTGGTATGACTCCTGTCCCTGCACCTCCTCCATTTTACCAGGACTTGCAGCTGCACGTTGCTCCCGGTTACCCCCCTCCAGACATTTCATCCAGCTTTGATGTATCTTCAAGTCTCTTTGGTTTTTGCATGTCTTACCACAAATGCATCTGCTCAAAGTTGGTTGGGCATTCCTGTTGGTTTCCGTTAAATCCATCCTGTTGAGGGTCTCTTCCGCCCCCCTCTCGGGATCCCCTGGGGGTATTGTGCATATAGGTTCGTCGTAGCATCCTTCTTGGTTGCTCCTCACGGAGCGTGCAATTTGGGTTGCTCACCCATCTTGCCCCACTACCCGTCTTTCTGGGTTGCCAGCTGCCTCTCCAACTGTCACCAGGTCTATTCCCTGGTTGCCAACTAGTCTGTTCCCAGTCGTCACTGTTGTTACCAGCATTCACATTTCAATCATACATCTTAGATGCTCATATTACCAATCTAATGCATATTCCTAAAAAAAAAAACAAAAAAAAATAGTTTACTAAGGATTATTATTAGTTACTTGAAACCATATAATTGTACAAACAAATCACTATTATTAAATAGAAATAATTACTAGTATTAGATAGGAATACTTGAAACCTACTGAGTGCAACTTATTTGTATTATGTAGGGTTAATTATGTACCAAAAACTTCTCAAAAATGTACATATAAGTGTATAATGAATGCAATTCTCTAACCTTGTGGTTTAAAAAAACCCCAAAAAACTGGTTGATATACCATTAAAATTAATAAAAAAAATGCAACTATCTTGACAACTTTTAACTAAACAGTTTAAATCTGGTGACTACTTGTATATACAATCTGTGAAAGATTTGTAAGAATCTCAAAAAATCAATATTGTTTACTTGTTAGAAGTGTAGTCTAAGGAGACTTCATATTAAATCTATATTTGAGATTCATATTCTCAATGAATGCATGTTCATCCTTGGAAAAGAGTATAGCAGACTTGACACTGGAATGGATTCTTGAATAAGGCTAGCACATGATACAAACTGCTAAATACTGTACTTTAAGTACGACATTGCCATATGGCTAATACTGTAGCTTGTAAATTCTAACTGCTTATTCTGGGTGTCACATTATTTATGAAATGCACTGTATAGGAAAATCATGCCTGTGTTTTGGGTAAGAAATGTTTCTGATATCCTGATCTAATTAACAATTATTTAAAAATGCTGGAATTATAAAAATGGATTTTGCTATTATGAGTTGGATCAGATCTTCAAAATACATTTCTAACCATGATATACTTTTGATTTAAACATTTTTTTTACTAAACTTTTTCACTTTTGTTTTTAATAAATTTTTTTCTTATTTCAGAATGTGTTTCAAAATGAAACCAACCACAGCATCCTTCTTACCTGGGCAGGTGATGGCGTAAGTATATTTTATTTTATTTATTTTTTTATTGTAGATAAAACTTTGTTTTTCTTTCAGTTACTTTTA
Organism: Sepioteuthis lessoniana; assembly: GCA_963585895.1. Classification (NCBI taxonomy): domain Eukaryota; kingdom Metazoa; phylum Mollusca; class Cephalopoda; order Myopsida; family Loliginidae; genus Sepioteuthis; species Sepioteuthis lessoniana. The sequence goes on from OY757918.1 coordinate 84,727,135, forward strand.
TTATGAATTATTACTTAAAAATTAAATACTGTCATGTTGTAGTAATGGCTTTTAATGCTTGTGCATTATAACCATTAAATGTAAAAGCAATTGTGAGATCATCCAATAGTTTGAACTGGCATCTATAAAGCAGATGGAGCTCCTCACTTAAGCTATTTCTAGAAGATTACCTATTAGCTTGAAAACATTTCAGAATTATTAAAACTGCTGCTATTTTTTTAACTGCTATCTTGTTAAATGTCTTAGTGGAAATTTATATGTATTTAGACAACAAAAAATGTCTCCCCCTGTAACTTAAAGGATTAAGTTTAGAATTCCCAGAAGTTTACTGAGTATAACCAAAAGAACTTTAAGAAGGCCAGAAAGTACAGCAGCCAAAATGTGAGCATGGCAATCAAAATGAGTGTAGCAGTCTGCAATGTGTAGAAAGTGCTTCATAGCAGAAATATTGACAAAAAGGTTTGAACAGTTTTTCTGTGGCCTTGACACATTTGTAGCATCTCATTCACCAGAAAGACAGACTAAATAAACAATCCTTGCCTGTTACATTTAATGAAATTTTTCTAAAAGTTGCAATTTGTTATAAAAACTTAAGGTAAGTCTTGTGTAAAGACTTTTTTTTTTTTTTTTTTTAACACATGTAGCTGTTCTTAAATAGCAAGCCTCTGAAAGTAGACCAGTTCTCTTTGGTAGCAATATCTCATCTACTGAAAATAATGTCAATAAGCATGGACTGCTATTGACAGGTTAATGATCATATGGAAATCTAATCTTTTTGATAAAATGAAATTGGAATTCTTCCAAGCAGTAGACATGTCAGTACTATAGTGTGGTTGCATCACCTTGATTTTAACAAAACACTTGGAGAAAAAGTTAGATGGAAATGACAAAGCAACATCCCACAAGACAGTTATACAGTCTCTTACCTCCTATTTCTCAAACCATCAAAGTAAGATGAATAAGACATGCTTGGTACTGCTAATGAAGTAAGGGGTGAACTCATAAGTGATGTTCTCCTCTGGACTCTTACACATGGACATTTCAGTGTTGGCTGACCAGCAAATGCTTACATACATCAGCTCTGTGTGGACATTTGATGCAGTCTAGAGGACTTGCTAATAGCAATGGCCAATAGATGGATGGTAAAGGGAATTCATACTGTCAGTAAGATTTGATTTAAAATTTCAATGACAAAACAATTTGTTTTGTTTGCTTTTTCATGTACATGCCTTAGTAGTCTTGTCATTAAATTGGGTTACAGTATATAGTAAAATACTACTTAGACTGAAATGTCTTGAATTTGTTTACTAAGGATGAGGCCCTACTGTAAAGTCAGTTAACTATCGTATTTGATGGCATATAAGATGCATGGGTACATAAGATATATCTCAATTTCAGTGGAGCAAATCATGAAAAAAAACAATACTAATATTAAACATAAGGAAATTAATTTAATGAATATTATCTTTTAATCTGTGTAATAGCCTTTTAAATAATGACAGTAGGTATATGAAAGTTACTCTAAAATCTAAGCAAGTAGGAGTTGCCAAGTAGCTAATTTCGGCCGACTATCCTGAATTTTAAACTTGCATATGGCATATAAGATGTAGAGGAATTTTAAAATTTTTGGTAAAAAAAAAAAGTGTGCCTTTATATGCTGTTAAATACTGTAATAACTGAAAATGGATTCAAGTAATATCTGGAACTTTATCTTTTCAATGTAAACAATGAGGTTGCTATTTATTATATCTTGAGATATTGAAATAGGTAATGTGATACTGTATTGGCTAACCTGTACAAAAAACTGAGCTACTGAAACAATGTTGTATGTTAAGTTAACCTTATTGTAAATGAGTGAATTTCATTTGCTGAAGGCATGGGTCAACTTTCATTTATAATTATATCTTAGTCATGTGTAATTACTGCATGTCTTCATTATTTACTGCTATGATTTAGTGAATGTTTTTTAATGTCTGTTGCTAAGAATTACTTATAATTCTTGCACAAGTTTCAACCTAATGAAACTATAGATTTATATGCTGATAGGCCTAAAAGTTTGGTCTTTTAAGTTTTAGGTGCAAGTATTTATGTAAAGTATATTAAGTTAGAATTAACTCATTGCCAAGTTGGCTGGGGCTGTAGAATATACAGACTGCACCTCTGCAGAGGGGTAAGACCTCCCCGCCCCTGAGTGTCCTGAATATGACACTAAATAATCTGATGGTGAGGTTCCAGTAATGCTGGAACTTTGGGGGAATGCAGAGTACCCTTTCACTGTCATTGCTCTCTGGTCCACTCTGGCCCAGAGTGGTAGCACTTGATAGGGTCCTATCTATGGGTCAAATAGAACTAAACTGTATACTTATGCTAAACAGAATTGTTTGAAATAGAATTGCTTTAACATTTAACTGTGTGGAGGAAAGGTAGATTCATGTGGATTTTATTTTTCATCATTTTAACTGTATAAACTAAAACTATACTAAACTGAATTGTTTGAAATAGAACTGTTTCTATGATAGCCTACAATGGTTGATGTGCCATAAAACTAAGCCAAGCCAGCCTTAACTCGGATGTTTATTCATTTATAATCTCATAAGCCGGTTATTATTCAATCGAAATTTGATAGTTGCTTCAGTATTATCTACTACTGAGCCAATTGCTTTGATAGTAAAATAGGTATAGCTTCATTTCCTGTCAGATCCTTCTATCTATAACTATAGGGAATTTTGTGGCTGATCCTTATAACTAATGGGACTTAATAGTCCCATTAGTTATTAGGATCAGCCACAGAATAGGATGAATTTTGTAAGAACACATCTTGATAGATGTAATTGCTAATTTGCTTTAAGACAATGTACTGTTCATTTGGAATGATTAGTGTTACTGAATTAAGTAAAAGTAAAGTTGGCAACCATAGTCGAGGGTGACCAGAAGGCTCCCTTTTCGATAGATACTACACCCAGGTGTAGGGAGGGCATTACTCCTTTCCCTGGATTGCTCCACTTTACCCTTGATAAGTACCTTATATTGCTGAGTGTTAAGCAAGGAGGTATCGAGTACCATTTTTTTTTTTTTTTTTTTTTTTTAAAGTCTATGGTATGACGCGACCTGAGATTGAACCCAGGTCTCCTGGATCATTAGCAAACGCTCTACCCACTTGGTCAATGAGCTGGTTTTTTAAGATTTTAAAAAAATTATTAAAGATATATTTTCAAAACTACTAAAAATGATCTTCAAAATATTTATATGGAAATTGAAGGGAAATCTTGTGTAAAGATTTGATTAGACATAACCTAAAGGCCATTAAATTAATACTCTATTGGCTAAACCATGTGATTTATATTTCCAGAGACCAAATTTGTCTCATTTTAAGTTTTTGAAAACAATTTTGACTTGTTTCATTTAGGTTTAGTCATAAGAAATAAACTTGGCAGAGTTCACATCCTGGTCGAGTCTGTGTCTAACTTCCCCTAATGCCCTTGGGGAAAGATATGAATTGATCTCTTCTCCTTTCAGTTACAGATGAGTTTTGAGTCTAAAAACTTTTTTTCAAAAGTGAATTAAGGTTAGAAATATTTAGTTTGTCTCCATGATTTTCTTGACATTGCAGTTTTATATTAAATCTAATTGAACTGACTAAGTTATATGTGACATAACTGAACTTTCAAAAATATTATGTTTTTTGGGGGGGGGCAGTGTCTGTGGTGTAATGGATAATGCACTGAGACATTGAGTTTGAACTCGGGGCATGCTATTACATTCCCTTTTAGACTAATACCCTAGGGTAAGGTATAAACCCTCTTATCTCCCAGTTATGATTTAAATAATATCACTGCTGTTCCTCTATAAGGGTGGCTTTGGCTTTAAATAACCCATGAAGGTTGATATGCCATTAAAGAAACAAACCAAAAAAATGTTATGTTCTGGTTGACTAAGTTGCTTGTGTTGTGTTTTCTATAAATTTCTTTTTATAGAAAACGATTTTCTTTGGTTAATTAGTCCATTTGGTTATTAGGTCTAAAATCAACCAGAATCCACTGTATTCTGACTTTCTGGTGTATTTTTAAATAATGTTACTTGGTCTATGTGCTTGTTATAAATTATCACTAACCTTTCATTTTTCTTTTCTCCTGTTAAAGCCATAAGAATTTTTCTTGAATTTACTTTTGGGTTTTCTATTTCTATACCTTAGGTTTTCTGTCTCCCTTTATCATGGATAAAATAGAAGATATTTTGTGCAGCAGAATGTATTAAGTTCTTTTGCATATTTTTTCTTCCTTTTTAAAACTGTCTATGATTTTGAAGTCTGCCTGATTAAAATCCTACTTTATTAATAGGTAGCTCTTGATGATGGATTTTCTTTTTTTTAAAAAATTTTTTTTCTTATATGCTTGGAAAATCTTAATCTCTATTTCATTTGGGTAATATCCATGCATTTTAACACTTTTCTTCATAGCATGTCTCCAGTCTATAAGTTCTAAGTGATGTTGGAAATGGAGTCAGTGACCAGAGTTCAAATTCTAGACGAGGCTTTTTGCCTTTCACTTTCCACCCATGCTCTTGGGAAAGGCATGAATTTGAATTCATCACTTCCCTCTCCCTATTTATGTTTAATGTCACATTGCTGATTCTTGAATAAAAGTTTTTGGAGACTATGAAGAGAGGACAAGTTTACACACCATATTAGTATGCAAAAATGGGGAGATTTTTTTTTTATCCGATAATCAAAAATCTTGTTCCATGTAGCTCAGTCAGCTGGGGCTGAAGAATACACCAACTGCATCTCTGCATAGAGGTAAGATCCGCCCCATAAGTGTCCTGGATATGACACTAAACAATCTGATGATGAGGCTCCAGTAATTCTGGAATGTGGAGTACCCCTTCATTGCATCGCTCCAAGGTCCACTCTGATCTGGAGTGATAGTACCTGAACTATGGGTCAAATAGGACTGTTTGAAATTGAAACTGAATGCATACAAATGGCTTATTGCAAACAATTCGATTTAGCATAGAACTGTTTGACCATTTAACTGTGTACAAAAAAAAAATGACAGAGGTTCAACTGAATTGTTAGTGTTATATAGCAATACTTGGAACTGTGTGCAAATGAATGAGTAATGTTGAATAAAGTTATTAGTGTTAGATCACAGTAATTGAAACTATTTAACTGTGTAGAAACAATAGCAATATTTGTTTGCAAACAAATTAGTTTTAACTCATTTAAGAATGAAATTACTGACAAACTGATCTCTTACATATCATATATATCTATTTAAATGTGTGCAAACAAATGACTGATTGTTACTGTTCCATTGCAATGCTTTAATTCTATTAACTGTTTGCACAAAGTTAAATGATTTCATTGTATTAGAAATACATGAAAACCTTTAACTGTGTGTGTTGGGGGGTGGGGTGCGTGCGCAAAAGCCCCCCCCACTTCGACATAACTTAATGAGTTTAAAAAATGTTATTGACAAAATGTTTACAAATAATATATTTAATATGTATTTATAAAGAGGAATTAGCATTAAATAACCTACATTGGTTGATATGCCATAAAACCCAACCTAACCAAATTTAAAGATTTTTGTATTTATAGGAGTGAAAAATATCTTTATTTTTAGCTGCCTCCCCTTCACATCAATACTCTAAAGATGTTATTTCTTTTCTTTTATTTTTTTTATCTCTGAATCTCTAAAATTTTCATCACTTGTATTATTTTTACCTGCCTTTTGGCAGATGAATCAACATTGATAATTTATACAAGTCTCAATCTGATACCATTGTTAATACTGCCTAGTTTGGCATTTTTCCAAGGCATACACTTTAAAGGTTCACTGAGCTGCACATTATTGAATCGGTTGGCAGTTTGTTGGGCTGCTGACAAGCCTTTTCTACTGGCAATTTTTATGAAAAGGGCAGTAAATCAATATTCTATATGCCAAAGCGTCTGATTTGTATTTCCAAAGATCAATTTTGTCTCATTTTGAGTTTTTAAAAACAATTTTGACTTACTTAATATCAAGAGGTAATGGTTTGTGTAATAGGAAATAAACTTGGCCAAGTTCAAATAAAATAATAAAGGAAAAAAGAGCCAGCAACTGGAAGAAACACAAGTTGACAAAGTTCAACATCTTATCCAGTGGGCTTGGTGCATTGATATATGCTTGATCTAGCACTCCTGGACTGAAAACAGCAGTTAACTTCGACTTGCCAGGGTCATCAGACTCTATCTACTATCTAAGTGATAGCAGGGACTGACCAGATATTACAAGGTGGAAGTGGTGGTGGGAGTTGACCAAATGATGTCACCTGTGGGAGGGGGTGTTTTGTGAACCCCTAGTAAAAGACCATGAGATTTTTTTTCGGTTCTCTCTTGGTGGCTGGTGTATGAGGAGATGAATGTTTGTGTATGGAGTGTGAGTAAACATTTTAAAGATGCAAGAGTTGGATCCAACTAGAATGAAGAAACTACTCTGCATGTGTCTGTTATCCATTTCCACCTGTTTTTGCTGCCTCAGGAACTGAACTCGAAGGATAAAGTAACAGAGGTCCTAACACTTGAGACAAGTTTTTTTTCTCCCCTCCTTATCTCAGCCTAGTTGGTTGGGGCTGTGGAATACGCTGACTGCATTTCTGCAGAGAGATAAGATCCCCTGCTCCAATGAGTGTCCTGGATGACGCTAAAACATTTGATGGTTAGGTTCTGGTGTTGGAACTTTAGAGAATGTTGAGTACCCCTTCATTGCCATTACTCCCAGCCCCACTCTGATCCAAAGTGGTTGTACCTGTTAGGGTCCCATCTATGGGTCAAATTGGAATATTTAATCATTTTCTATACTTTAAACCATTTAACTGTGCTAACAAATGAATAATATTGAATGGAATTACTAGTGTTAGATAGCAATACTTGAAAGCATTTAACTGTATGCAAATAAATGAGCTCTGTTTTATTTAAAAATTGTTACCTAAAAACTATTTACAAATCCTATATATTTAATATATGTATAAACAGGATTTGGCATTAAATAACCAACAAGGGTTGATATGCCATAAAATGCAACCAACCTCCATGACTGACATAAGTCATTGATGACTATTCTATACAACTAGGACTAGGAACTTCACCTAAGAAAAAACAACTTGTTATAGAAATAACACCATCACTGATCTGGTATAGTTGAGACCTTATGCTCCCTAAAGTGTCTACAGAATCATCAGTATATGTAGGTCTTGTCTTTTGTTCACTTTCTATTCCTTTCATTTAAGCATACCAGCTGCTTTACAAACTAAGCTATACAAGCAGTTGGTAATGCAGAAGCTGAAATAACACCTATAACTCATCCTCTAATTTGTCTCTGCTGTTATTTTTGTACACTTGTAGTATTAATGGCATGAAATATGCTATTTTAATCATTTTTGAAGTATGAAAATATTTTCTCTTAACATTGTATATTCTTTAATCTAACAGAAGACATCATTTTATATTGTTAGTTCTTTGTATAAATGACAACTTCCTAATGTTGAGAAAAATATTGTTTTAATTTATATTTTGTAAATGAAAATTCTTATCTACTAGTATAAAGACACTCATTAGATACAAATTAAGTTTGAATATTTTTACCATGTATAAATATTGTTTTAGATATTGTAGAGCAAAAGCAAGTTTTAGTCTGTTGCAAAGTTCTATGAAATTCTATGTAAGCTTTATGGGATGCTTTATTAGAAATTTTTGAAATCCTACACACACACACACACACACACACACACATATATATATATATATATATATATATATATATATATATATATATATATATATATATATATATATACCTATCAATTTAATTTCTATTTTAATTGGATGTTTGTCTTGACTCAACATCAAGCTCATTTGATCTTGATTTTTCAGTGAACCATCAATTCTTTCCAAGCAGAGAGATCTGTTCCACTGAGAAGTATTGGAAAAGTTGCTATGAGGATAATTGGCTTGTGGTGGCCAATCATTTGTAGTGACATTGCTTTTTGGTCCTTTGATGTCAATTATTCCAATCATTGTAAATGAGAATTTATTAAAAAAATTTTTTTTTTTCTTTTAGTACAGGTTATTTTTGAGGGTTATTGTAATGTTACCATGGTACAAATTGAAGGTTGTAATGCCACCGTGTTCAAATGGATGTTTGTACTAGTACTACAGCACATAAATGCTTGTACCACCATGGTTCTAACAGGTCTATGCGTGTAGCACTACACCTTAAATGTCAGTCGGATCCCTGTTGTAACCTCACCTCACCCATGATGAAAAGAAGTGATGATCAAACCAAAACACTGTATTGGTTTACTAATACAAAAGTTTACTTACTACTATCTCTTAGTATAATTGATAGGCTATCAATTATATGGAAATCAGACCTAACCGATAAAATGAAACGCAGTTTCTTCCAGGCAGCGGTCACATCGATACTGCTATATGGCTGCACTACATGGACGCTAACAAAACGGCTGGAGAAGAAGCTAGATGGCAATTACACAAGAATGCTGCATGCAATCCTGAACAAGTCCTGGCAGCAACACCCCACAAGACACCAACTGTACGGCCACCTGCCCCCTATCACGAAAACTATTCAAGTTAGAAGAACCAGACATGCAGGACACTGCTGGAGAAGTAGGGACGAACTCATAAGAGATGTACTCTTATGGATCCCCACACATGGCCGCGCAAAAGCAGGACGACCAGCACGAACATACATTCAGCAGCTATGTGAGGATACAGGATGTTGTCCTGAAGACCTACCTAGGGCGATGAACGATAGGGAGGAGTGGCGAGAGAGGGTCAGGGATATCCGTGCTACCAGCGCGATATGATGATGATCTCTTTGTAGTCATTGAGAAGAAAGAGAAACAGCATATAAAAGAGTGAACTGCTTTAGCTAAATCAAGAGAAATAAAACATGAGGAGAGAGCAGACACAGACCTTGAATTAGCTTTCTTGTTTTCTGTTGTAGTTCTTTCACATACTTTCTCGCTGGTTTTGTCTTCATGGCTTCGTGGAGTTCACCCAAAATGGGTGCCATCATTTTAGACCTTCTTCATATTATCGTGGCTAGTGTTCAGCTGTCATCTTTGTTGTTGCGTCTGGTATCCAACTAGCTCTTTTCTTCTTTTCTATCCCATGTTCCCCCAACAGCTTTTCTGTTTGAGTTTCTTTCAGCCAATCAGAACTTGTTGCCGATATGTTTTTAACCTTGGTCTCTGCTGTTATCTCTGTCTAGACTTTCCCATTTGTTTCTTTCTTATAGCCTTTCTCTTTCTGTCTCTTTGCTTGCCTCAATTCTTTTTCATATATGTTTTTTTTTTTTTTCTTCCTTCCTTCCTACTATCCTGTTGTTGACTATTAAACAATCAACCGGCATTCCCAATTATATTACATTATATGGACTTGGAGTATATTTGGAATGTTTGTTTGCTTTTTTTGTTCCTGTTGAGATCATGTTAACCACCCTATTTCCTGATCTTGTGATCTGATCAACTAATTCAAAAAAGTTCAGATCATTAAATTAATGGTTTCTTTTGAGGAGAAATATTGATTGGACATGCATTTTCTGCTTACATTAGTGTATGATTATCTGTAAAAGTTGGACAACCACTATAATTTCTCTTAAAGTTGAATGTTGAAGTCTTATTGACTCAATATTTGAATAGGGGTCAAAACTTTTATCAACAGAAAAGAAAAAAAATATATGAAAAAAACTACAAGATTGGATTGAGGCTGCATCTGCATGAGTTTGTGGTTTAATGGAGTACTCTGGGTTAGACCTCAAGCTTATTATCCAAGGAACTCTTTGGAGGCATTGCTGCTGTTTTTTTCCAACAGTAGTTGTATAAATTTGTTTATAATTATTTATATAGACTGTTAACTTTAATCTTATGGGATGATAAATTCTTTTCTATCAATTCTTTATTTATCTTGGCTTAAATGGCACAGTTTTAATTTCAGAAACTTGTCATTTAAACTTTCTTTCTCATCTGTTCTATATGAATCAGGATGAAGACTGATTCCTGTGGTCAACTTTAGTTGTCTAAATTTCTGAGACGAAGCTTGATGATTTTTTTATCATTAAGGGGTTTTGGACTATTGTCTTCATCTTTATTGTTATTTCTACAACACTTTGGCCGATATGTCCTCTGGCCTTCTTCAGGTGTTTGTCGAACTCGAAAACCTTCACGGAACTTCAAACTACATCCTTTATTGAATCCACAGAGGTCACCTGTTCTGATTTCGTTAGCTATAACCGGGTACAAGTGTTGAACCTTCAATCTCCAGATGATTGTCTCCTTGGAAGCTTAGGGAACCAATGCCTATAACTGTTACGCCATGTGTCCTGTTGGACAAGTCAGTGAATTTTTGGGACTTATAAACTTAATGTTCTTACTTGACTAGAATTACTATTATGTATGATATTATTTTTTTTTTTTTTTTTTTTTTTTATACCCGTGTTCATATTCAGATTTTTTTTTTTCATCTAGCCTTCTTAATTATTGGTTCCCATATTGTATTCAACTCTATACTTGGTCTACTCAGCAGGTCATTGTAACCCAACATATGTGCTGATTCCTTAAGGCATCTACGGTAGTCAACTTTGTATGTATATGTGTGTACTCCCACCCACACAAGAGTCATTCAATAAATAAGGTGAATATTGCATCTTACGAGTAGGCAATAGGAAGCACGTTTTTTTTTTTTTTTTTTTCAAGGAAATAAAGTGATGAGTCCTTTCATGTTCCAGAATGCTATCAACATGACCTACTTTACTGACATCTGCACCTAGAACTTTTTTTTTTTTTTTTTTTTTTTTTTTTAAACAAATTACACATTATGTAAATTTCACATGGTTTGCACTTCTCAGCCACTATAACTTTGATGACAGACCTCTGTTCAAGCCGGGGGGAAATATTTGATTTAGCACCATTTTGAATAATCTCAAAACAAATATTTTTGCAAGATTAAGGCATATGGGCAAAAAAACCTACAGGCAACAATATTATTTGTCGACTTCACAAAAGCCTTTGATTCCATACATAGAGCGAAGATGGAACAAATTCTACTCTCATATGGTCTACCAAAAGAAACCGTCGTAGCCATAATGATTCTCTACAGAAACACCAAAGTGAAAGTGCGTTCCCTGGATGGAGACACAGACTACTTCGATATTGTAGCTGGGGTACTGCAAGGAGGCACAATTGCCCCATACCTCTTTATAATCTGTCTAGACTATGTGCTTAAAACATCGATCAAATAAAATCAAAGAAAACTGTTTCGAGGTGACTAAGAAAAGAAGCAGAAGGTACCCCGCAAAAATAATTACCGACGCCAACTACGTCGATGACATAGCGATTCTGGCAAATGCTCCTGCCTAAGCCGGGAGACCAGCTAGAACCTACATACAGTAGCTCTGTGAGGATACAGGGTGTAGCCCTGAGGATCCGCTGGAAGTAATGAATGATAGGGAGAGGTGGCGAGAAAGGGTAAGCGATATCCGTGCTGATGGCACAAGATGAGATGATGCTGATGATGATAATAATTTTTGTTATAAACCAATTCCAAATAATGCAGAGTTTACATTATAGACAAATTCTGGAAAAAAAAAATTGCTTTTTTCCAAATTTCCTTTATTGTATGTGTTTTATTTTATATATATATATATATATATATCTCAGTGGCAACTCTAGCCTATTTTTGCTACTCGTGCCCCCCACCCAACACTGTCAACTTCAGTTCCCAACCTGTGGTCTGTGGACCCAAAGTAAGTCATCATAGTTGCTATTGCGTGATTCTCCATTGTATAGCACAGATTGACAAACCTACCTTGCATGGTGTTTTTTTTTTTTTTTTGTTAACAATCAAGATACTATATAATTTGTAGTCTTGTTAATACAGTAGATAAGATAATTTTTTTTCCTTTCAAAAGTATAGAAGAAAAGAGATGTTCATTACTATGATGAGAAAAATATGTTTATTAGAATAAAGAAACTGATGACAATATACACAGACACAACTAGTAGTTTCAATTTCACTTAAAATAAAGATTATTTGTTGAAAATGTATTCAAATAAACAAATTTTAGTTACAGAATGTAATATATGCAACATTCATTAAAGAAATAGACATCTGTTAGTGAAAAAACGAATTAAAACACGCAGTTTAACCAACATTTACCAGAGCAATGATGATGTCGGCGACTGCTCTAATCTGCTATCCCCCCTCTCTCTCTCTCTCTTACTCTCTGTCCCTCTCCCTCTTCCCAATATATCTATCAACAGTCATACGTGCTAAAATTTTTGAGCACAGTGTAAGGGTTGCTCTTGCTATTGGCTACAGTCAAAAGCGTATTTCTCTAACATTACTGTTATTATAAGGGTCTAGTGCCTGGCACGGATCGGGCGTTCAACTTTATAGCCGATTTTATGGAATGTTCAATGAATCTGACGGTGGCCGGACAAAGACCATCCGTTAAAAACAGCATCGTTGTATTATTCCCAGATATATTTATGAACTTTTGGCTACTTAGTTATCGAAACTTGAATAGATATGTAATTTAATTGAGATCAGACTATGTTTGCTTGAAATTAATGGATGATTTTTAATCCATTTTGAATAACATTGACCGAGTTATTGGTCGTGCCGGGCACGAGTAGCACTAGTCCCGTCTCCGCCCCTGATAGAGATATATATATATATATATATATATATATATACACACTCAAACATTTTAAATTTTGAGTCATTTTCCAAAACCAGGTAGATTAGTGATTCTCAAATGGGAGGCAGTTAAAATCTAAAAGGAATTTTAGCCAATGGAAGATATTCAAATTTAGAATGTACTTGCTCATGGTGTAACTTATAATTATCAGAAAATGGACTCTGTGATCTAACAGTCTTCGCACTTTGGGAAAATGGAATACTCCTTCATTGCTATTACTCCCAGGTTCATTCTGAACTGGAGTGATGGTACCTGTTAGGATCACATCTATGGATCTAATAGAACTGCTCAATCATTTACTAAGGATTATTATTTGTTAAACCATTCAGCTGTGTATATATTGTGTTACATATGAATACTTGATAAATAAAATTACTAAGGTTAAATAGCAATACTTGAAACCATTTAACTGTGTGCAAATAAATAACTTGTTTAAGAATATTTGCTTACAAATCATGTATATAAGAACAGAATTTAGTATTCAATAACCTGGAAGGGTTGATATGCCATAAAACGCCAACCAATATCTTTTCGTGACCTAAGTTCACATTCTGAATGACACTATTTGTGTTGCACTAATTCCCTTGGGAATGGCATAAATTTCTCTTCTTACCAGCCTCAGCTATGGCTAAATGATTGTGCAGACTCTGTTCTTGATTCTTTGGCAATCAGTTTAGACGAAGGAAACTGATTTCAAACCAGTTGTTGTCTTAAAAGTAAACCAAAAAACATTGACCTTGTATCACATCCTGTTTGTAGCAAAAGGGTTGGGTAAATACATACAATGTATACTATATCTTAAATGAAATGACAATAGGCTTAATTTTATGGCGGATCATACAGTTGACAAAGAAAGTTTTGTTTCAAACTTCATCTTGTTTACAACTGTTCAATTGAGGTTTGAAAATTAATTTGAGAGATGTGGATTTTTCAAGAGTTTTGTAAATTTGTTTTATAAATTCCATTTAAAATTACAACAAAAATCATAATGGTAAAAAAAATTACTAGATGATAATTAAAAATAGAAGACTTGAGGGTACCTTGGACTCTGACAACTACTGAGATATGCATTTGTGTAAAGTGGCTTTTAATTCTAATACGTAATATATGCTCTAGATATCGGTTATAAAAATATCATAAAGAGGCAGATTATGGCTGAAGGATGAAAATCATTGGTTTATAATCCTCTTACCTTGATGGAATCTGAAGAGGTTTAGGAGTGATTTGAAATAGTCCAGGAAACTTTGGCATCAAAGATTATGCATTGGGTTTATTAAGAGGACAGACCAATATGTGCACCAGAAGAGTTGAAGAGGCATTCAGTTAAAGTTTAACAAAAGATTGATGCTATATTTATAGATCTAGTAGACTTTTGGAGTCTCTCAACAAATATAATCACCCCCTCACCCTTGATGATCTGAATGAACTCTAATTAGATCTTAAAATTTTTTGGCTTGTTGGTGATGATTCATATCTATCAGTTTATATCTGGGGCGTCCTTGTAGTATAGTTGTTAATATACTGGATTTCTCCCTTGATTATCTGGTCCTGTAACCTGGTTTGGTTGTTGAGGTGCGATTCATGTAGCATGTCTTAGATAAGAATATCCTGGTGGCATCTCTCTCCAGGTCTACAACTGGCTTGAATTCAATTTTCTTTTTTTTTTTTCTTTTCTTTTTATAGCCTGGTTGCCATAACAAGTTCAAGAGCTCAGTTTGCCCTACTATTTACCCATAGCTGGAAGGAGAATATTTGGATTCATACCCTTTCCCAAGGGTAGTAGTGCTATGTGAAATGCAAACAGCTTCAGTTAGGATTTGAACTTGGGTAGCTGTCTACTTTTTACAATGATAACTGTTATGCCAAAAGTGCACCCTTATCCTCCTAAATATCTTGGTTAAAATATTGAACTGAAGCTCTGATTTATAGAATAGGTTCAGTAATTTTTTCTTTCCTAGATGGCTGTGTTGGGGAGGGGATTAATAATGTTTAAATAAAATCAATATGAAAATGACATGAAATATCCCACAATACCACTTCTGTTGAAAGTTTAACATTTGATTAAAAAGAACTCATTTTGGTGCCTTGTCAGTTCACTGGAGACATGCACTGCTGAAAACTTGGTATGGTAGCTCTGTTGGCAGAATACTCTGACTGTATCCTTTACAGTGAAGTAAGCCACCCACCTCCCCTCTAAAGGGATTTCCTGGGTATGATATTAAACTGCATCTTGTGGTGAAGGTCCCAATTTTGGAACTGTGGAGTATTCCTTCATTGCCATGACACCAAGTCCACTTTCAACCAGAGTAGCTGTACCTATTAGTGTCCCATCTATGGGTCAAATAAATCTGTTTAAAAATTGTTCACATTTGATTGGTCTGAAATCAAAAACCCCTTCAGAAACAACTACGCAAAAAATATAAATATGAATATGATTCCCTAATATTTAGGCATAAAATAACCCTAGATGTATTGACATGCTGTTAAAATCGATCATCTCTTGAAAAGAGCCATCCATATTCTATATCTTTTATACTAATTCATGGGCTAAAAGAAATTGCGTAAAAGAAACCCATAGATCATTATCATTTCAAAAGTTGTTAAAACTATTGAACTCCTTAATTCTATTTCTTCCATTTGCACCTTGCATGTCCAATCTGTATGGAATGTATTAATAGCTGCTACATTGTAGTTGAAGTCTGTAGCAAGACTAAATTGCTGAGTAGTGAGTTTGATCCTTACTTGGTGCTTTATACTTATGGCATTGTTTTACATAAAAACTAGCAAAGTAAATAACTAATGTAAAGCACTTGAAACCATTGCCATCTTGGTAATAGGATTTGTGTGTGAAAATATCTTTCTAGCTGAGATTAATTAAAGCTTATCTACCTATCTCTAGGCCTTAACATTCTTTCATGTTTAACATAGTCAAGCTGCTAGCTTTTTAATAATTTATCAATTCACCCCCCTTCCACAGCTTTATTAGCTGACAAAGTTCAACATCACTTCAATGGGGATAGGTATGCTTGACCTAGCACCTCAGACTTGGTCTTGCTAAGGTTAAGTGATGAAGGGGGCTGACTGACCCCTGTTACCAGTGTAGGGGTGGGGTATTCTGTGAACCCTGATATAAAACTAAGAAGTTATTGATTCTTCTTTACAAATGCAGTGATACTTATATGGATTGTTTAAAAAAAACCTAACTGCTCATCTTTATCATAAAAATGTTCTCTTGGGTTACATCTTGAAACTTTAAGAGTATTAAATTCCTTAGAGATACACTCTTATATATTACAAAAATGTTGTTACCATCTAAATGTGGATTGCTGGGATGAGATTCCTTTATTAATAAAAATCATTTAGACATGTGATTTAAAAAAAATTTTTTATATTATTTAAAAATTTTTTCTTTGACAAAAATTAAAAAAAAAAAATTGTAGTGAATGCTACCTCTCAAACCAAGTAGTTATCCTTCCTTCTACCATTTAATGTGTATAAAATTTTTTAGAACTGCTCATTTTGTCCATTGTCTAAAATTTAAAAGCCAGGGATTTCTCAAACTGTTAGTTATTTCTTGATGTCTTGAAGATATCTTTTAAAAAAAAAAACATTGAGTATTTTTTTTTTTTCTTTTGTGACTTTTCTGAATCTTAAATTTTCAGATTATTTTAGTTGGTACTACCACAGAAGGTCCAGGTCGTGATCATCATTCATCAAATCTGTATATAAGGTAAGTTTTTTTTTTACTTTTCTTATAGAGATGTGTAGAAACATATTCTCATTTTTAATATATATAGTGGTGAAAGTCTTTATTTAATTAATTTATTTTTTTTTATTTTTTTTAATGCAAAAAAAATTATAAAGTTTATACTTGGGATCTTAAACACATGGCCCATGCAGCCCTCAAACTACTTTTTTATGCCACAAGGCAAAATAATTTTCATGATTAATATTGTCTTAAAATTTGATAATTTTTTTCCTAGCCTCATATTGGTATGGGGAAGGTGTACCTGAGATTTTTTAATGTTTTGAATTTGGTTTGTTTTCTGTCTTAAAAATATTTATTATACAATTTATTGAAATTTACCTATGGAGAAAAAATGGAATTTATTTTAAGGGAATTAAGGAAAATTTTTCCTGGATTTTGTACAAATTCACATATCTCGCTTAATATTAAATTTATTTTGATGAAAAAAAAAAAAGTACCGAAACAAAACGCCCTCCTCCCTTCATCTTACTTTTAGCCCACTGTCCCTCTTCCATAGGATGTAATGGCCTTGAGTTTGAAAACTTGATTATACTTACAAAATATATAGGTAAAATATCATCTATTATAAGTAAACTTGTTTTCTTTTATTTGTTTTTTCTTTTACTTTTTTTTTCTTTTTAGCACAGACTATGGTAAACATTTCCTGAAAATAAATAATTTAATTGAAAGTCATATAATCAAAAAAGGAAATGGTCTGCAACGTCATCGTTTTAACAAAAAGAAGGTAAGGAATTCTTTTAGGAAACTAAAGGGTAAGGTAACAAATCCAATACAATAAGATTTCTTTTTTTTTTTTTTTTTTTTTTTTTTTTTTCTATATGCGACTTGTTGCATAATTAAATGCATTACAGTGGTCAGTGTTCTATATATTGAACATTAAATTGTAATTTTAAGTAGTAGATGATACTGAATCCTATGATAGTTAATCTTCCAGTTTTGGTTAATTTCAAATGATTATTTTAAAAATGAGTTACTGTAAATTAATTGTGGCATTTAAGTTGACCTTTTTAAGAAAAAAATCTTTGAAACTATGGGTTGACTTATACATTAGGGATAAAATTGAAATCTTTGGCACAGTAGTCAAGGTTTGGAATTTAGCCCTGTCATATAAGTCAACCCCCAGAAATTTGTTTTTCAGGCTAAAAAGAAAGTAAATTTATATGCTACAATTTACAACAGTAATTTGGTTCTTTCAATAAAATTTTAAGTCACTTTATCTGAATATTTGTATTTTCATTAATTGAAAATGAAAACCTTTTTTGAAGAATCTCTTCTTTGAATATATTTTGATGAAAATTAGAGCTTATTTAATGCATGTGAAAAATAGTGATTCTGACTGACAAGTATACTCATTCACTTTAGTTTTCACATATTTTCATTTAATTGTTTCACTTATTTTCTCTTTTTAATTTTATGTTATCTTTATTCCAGGTTTACATTGTAACATATTGTATGCATCAATCTTGCTTCTTTCTGACAAGTGATGGAGGTTACCACTTCGATAAGGTTGTTTTAGATTTTGATTTGGACAGTGCTCTAACATTCCACAAAAAAGAAGAATACATATTAACTCTTTCACAGGCAGCAAAGGTAAGGGCTTGCGGCTACTTTAATTTTTTTTATTATAGCATTGAGCCATAGAATGTGAAAATTTGCTTTATTACTGTTGACTTTGGTTTAATATAAATGTAGTAGTTGGCTAAATTTTGGAAAGACTTTTTTTATAAATTTATTTAATACACAAAGTAAACTTTAAAAAAATTATTTTTTTTTATTTATTTATTTATTTTTTTTTTTAAGTTATTTGGTTTCATGTATTTCTATCAATACTAATAATTCATACATAATCATATGGTATAAAATAACTATTTCTATTTAATGATGCAGTGTCCTGGATATGGCACTAAACAATCTGATGGTGAAGCAGTAGTTGAGGATCTACTATGTTGAAAGAAACAGTTAATGAAAATTATTTTTACCAATAATAATATGAAATCATATATTCAAGAAAACAAGATTTGGCATTAAATAACCCATAAGGGTTGATATGTCATTGAATAAAACAAACAACCAATCATAAATAAATATTTGCAAGCATTAAACTAAAAATCACTATTGATTCGTGTTTATAACCCACTGTTGGTGTGGTTTAGAATATGCTGACTGTATCCTCTGCAGAGGGGTAAGACCCCTCCCCCCCAAAAGGTTGTCCAGAGTATACTAACTGAATCTGAGGGTGTGGCTTACCCCTTCATTGCCATTACTCTTAGGTTCACTCTGATCCAGAGTAGTAGTACCTGTTAGGTTCTAATCAATGGGTCAAATAGATATGTTTAAAAATTATTTGTATTTGATTGGACTGAATGCAAAAATAAAAACCTTAATAGACTACTACACTTATGTAAATATAAATGCAATTCTCTAACTTCTTGACTGGTTGTGACATGTCATTAAAATCAATGAATATTTGACACAATATTCATGGCAAATATTGACAAAATTGTATGTTCTCTCCCACCCATTTTTTTTGTGGGAGGAGAATAGAGAGAAGGGTGAACTAGTTATATTAAGTTTTTAACTGGTATTTGATACTTTTTTTTTTTTTTTTTTTAAATCACATCTAAATTGAGCATGGGGAAGCAGCAAAAAAAAAAAAATGGAGGCATTAGTTATGAATAATGTAGATTCTAATATTAAATCAAAATTAATTATTTGCACAGACTGAAAATATTTCTTTTTATTACTTTAAAGGACTAGATTTTTTTTCTTTTAAATCATTATTTTTATTTGTATTCCCAATAGGATAGCAACTGTTATCAAGTATGATGACCAATCAGACACATTTGCCCAGTTGGCTGGGGCTGTAGAATACACCGACTGCTCTCTGCAGAGGGGTAAAACCCCTCCAACGAGTGTCCTAGATATGACACTAAACAATCTGATGGTGAGGTTTCAGTAATGCTGTAATTTTGGGGAATGCGGAGTACCCCTTTATTGCCATTGCTGCCAGGTCCACTCTGGCCTGGAGTGGAAGCACCTAAAGAGTCCTATTTATGGGTTAAATAGAACTAAATCGTGGTTTCTTGACTTACGTTTTTTTTGCATTTAAACTGCATATTTATGCTAAACTGAATTGTTTAAAATAGAACTGTTTTGACATCTAAACTGTGTTATCTGAAATAAAACTTTTGACATTTAACTGTGTATTGCCTAGTCAGCTGGTGCTGTAGAATACACCAAATGCACCTCTGCAGAGGGGTAAGGTAACCCCCCCCCAATGAGTGTCCTGGATATGACACTAAACAATCAGATGCTGAGGTTCCAGTGATGCTGAGGCTTTTGGGAATGTGGAGCACCCCTTCATTGCCATTGCTCTCATGTCCACTCAGGCCCTGGAATGGTAGCACCTGATAGGGCCCTATCTATTGGTTGAATAGAATTAAACTGCATTCTTATGCTAAACTGAATTGTTTGAATTAGAACTGTTTGACTAAACTGAATAGCTTGAAATAGAAATATTTTTGACAATTAAACTGTGTACTTACATTTATACTGCGTACTTATACTAAACTGAATTGTTTGAAATGAAACTGTTTTTGACATTGAAACTGTACTTACGCTAAAATCATCATGTTGTGCCGCCAGCACGGATATCCCTGACCCTCTCTCGCCACTTCTCCCTATCATTCATCGCCTCTGGCAGGTCTTCAGGGTTACATCCTGTGTCCTCACATAGCTGCTGTTTGTAAGTTCGAGCTGGTCGTCCTGCTTTTGCTTGGCCATATGTGGGGGTCCATGTTTTGACATTTAACTGTGTAAACAAAATCTATACTCATACTAAACTGAATTAGCTGAATTAGAACTGTTTGAATAAAGAACTGTTTGAAATAGAAATGTTTTTGACAATTAAACTGTACTCATGCTAAACTGAATTGTTTGAAATAGAACTGATTATTTGTTTAAAATGAATTTGGCATTAAATAACCTACAAGGGTTGATATGCCATAAAACCCAACCAACCAATCAGATACATGGGATCAGCCACTTCAGTTTGAGGCTCATATTTTTTTAGGCAAGAAGTCTATCAGTCTTCTAAAAGACTGCTGGATATTTTGATGGTGATTGAACTATTATTTATCATTAATATTGCTTTTAAGCCATTTTCATTATGAAACTAAAAATTATTACCACTCTGCCATTGGGGCTTAGAATATACTGACTGTATCTTCTGCAGAGGGCTAAGATTGCAATCACTAAAAAAAAAAAAAAAGTTTCTTAGGTATGACACTAAACTGCATCTGATGGTGAGGCTCTAGTTCTGGGAAGTGCCTCTTCATTGCCATTATTCTCAGATCCACTCTCAACCAGTAGTAGTACCTGTTGGGGTCTCATTTAAATGGATCTGTTTGAAAATTGTTTGTATTAGATAAGAATACTTGAAACCATGAAAGTATGCTCAAAAAGAATTTGATAGGAATAGTTACTTGAAACTATATAATTGTATATAAATTATTAGTATTGGATAGAAATATGTAACACAAAGTGACTGAAAACAAATTATTAAATAGAATTATTAATATTAGGAAGACTTAAAACTTAAGGATTAGTATTAGTTACTTGTAACCCTGTAACTGTAAACATGATTATTATCATTGTTAAATAGGAATAATTACTTGAAACCATATGTATAAAATATCGGTATTAGGTAGGAATACTTGAAATCATACAACCATGTGCAAATTGTTTTATTAAATAAAAATGGATATCATGTAACCCAAAAAAAAAATTTCCTAAACTAATACACAAAAAATGTAGATAGAATTGCATTCATTGTACATTTCTATCTCTAGACAAAAAATAACCCAAGACATGTTGACATGAAAATTGATCAATCATAAAGACTTTGGCTTTGGTGTAGATAAAATATTCAGTCACTTAGTATTAAAAAAAATGTTCTTTTAGATGAAAGTAAAATGTTTGATTGGTACAGATTTGTACTATTAGGTTTGGAAAATAATGCCTGTAAAATTATCCATGACTTTAAAAATAATTTTTATTTTAAAGACTCTTGAACATAAATGATGATTTGATTTCTACTTTAATGAGTTTTTATTTTATTTTTTTAATAGACGTTGCATATTACACAAGATGGTGGTATGAACTGGAAGCAAATTGGATCTCGTATTGACTCTTATTATTGGTAATTATCACTTATATTTATTTTTTCTTTCTATCTATTAGTATTTATCCAAGTACAATTTAATTTCCTCAATATTTGCTTAATGTTCATTCTGTAAAATTTAACAAATCTAGATTTTGTGTGATGTACAAATTTCTAGTTGGATCCTCCATTGCTGCCATTTAAATGTGTACAAACAAATGACTGATATTGTTACATTGCAATGCTTGAAACCATTGGTTATAGTTAATAGAATTATTTGTATTAGATTAAAATAGTTGAAACAATTTAAATGAGCTTATGCTTGTTTAAAAATGTTTTCATCAAAATCTGTTTACAAATCATACATATTTGATATATATGTATAAACAGGATTTGGCATTAATATTATCTACAAAGTGTTTGTTTACTAATCTTAGGTTTAATGTATAAAGAGCATTTGGCATTAAATAACCTACAAAGGTTGATATGCCATAAAACCCAACCAACCTCCATTGTTGCTTGAATTATGATTTTTTTTTTTTTTTTTCTTTTTTTTTTTTTCTTTTTTTTTTTTTTAATTAATAATAAATCTATCATTCTTCACTTTATCTTGTTAAAGACATTTCTTGATCTTTGGAATCAAAACCTTGTATGAAGAAGTTGACTTTTTTGTACCCTTAAAAAACGAATAGAATTTAGTTAAAATAATGTTAATGTTGGGCACTTGGATTTAATTTGATTGCAATCACTTAGTAAAAAGGATTAATCTAGAAATTTACATTTTGTGAGGAAAAGTTAAAACTTCAAGTTGAGAAAAATTCTTGTTCATCTTTGGGTCTTATAATGACTGAATAAATGAAAAAATACTTTAAAACTATTTTGGAAAAAAAAAAAAAAAAAGGTAACTTTTGACTATCATACAGTTATTTAAGTTTTGTTTACATATTGACATACTGTAAGCCCAACCAAAATATTGGGCTTATGGTGTATAATAAAATTGAACTCGGCTTGAAATAATGGGTTTACGAATTCAAAGGATTAATTTTGAATTTAAGATGTATATTTTTACAAAATTAGTCTATGAATACATGGAAAATTACTAATATCCTTATATTTCACTATTCTGTTTTTGGTATTTCAGGTCAACTTCTGAAAAAGATGCTCCTTATACAGTCTATGCTGCCTTTGAATCTAATGTTCCTAGCATAAGTAGGTATTCTTTTTTGCCACAAGGGAAGAAGAAAAATGTTCCTTTAAATTTTTTTGAATTTTTTTTTAATGTCTGGTTTTATTTCAATTTCTTTATTGCCAGATTACAAAGGTGATGTGTATACACTAAAGAAAACCAGTGGTACCTATAAAGAATGGACTCCCTTGTTGGAAAAAGTGGTTTCCTTTGGTATTCAAGGGAATTTCATGTATGCATCTACTTTAACAGATGATGTAAGTTTATTTTCATTTTTGTGTGGTTAAAAAGTGTATTAAGTCTTCCACCCAAAAGGAGTATTCTGCATATGACATTAAACTGCATCTAATGGTATAGTAACCCTTCATTGCCATTATTCTAAGGCCCACTGTCCTGGAGTTGTAGTACCTGTTAGGGTCTTGTTTATAGTTCTGTTTTAAAACTATTTATATTTGATTGGATCATGTGCCAAAATGTACCTTTTTTAAGAAGCAACTACACAAAAAATAAATATGAACTTATAAATCAATGTGATTTCCTTATCTGTATGCATAAAATAACCTGAGACTTGTTGAGATCAATTAATCGATAAAATATTCTTGGTGGAACTGTATTTATCAAAAATATGTTTTAGGGTCAATTACTCTTTGACATCTAGAACATTAAGCATTAAAGTTTTAAATATTCTTTGTCCTAAGAATTTCATACTAAACAGAAATAGTTTGTAACTCTAGCTCTTATTCAGTTATTCAAATAATTTGAAAAGTATATTTATATATTGACCTACTGTTGATACTCATTAGCATGTCTGTAATTTAATTGCAGGAATTGCATAGCTTTTCAAGCATGGACTCTTGTGCTGAGGTTTCTAAGAAAGGGCATTTTGTTGTTATATTAAAACTTGTTTTATAACATTAAATTATTATGAGGGTAGTGAATTTAGCAAACTGTAATGAGTTCATAACACAGTGTAGGTTAATTTTATTGCAGGGGAGTCTTCCTTTGAGGATAAAGCTTTATTATTGTGAAATTTTGGACTAATATTTTTGGTTCTGCCTGAAGTATCTAACATTTATTGTCTGACAACTGGACTGCTACTGATCAGCATGGTGGATAGATTACATTTGTAATGTTTTCTAGATTTTAAGTACTTTAACTAAATTAATTTTTAGATAATTTAATATGACATTTTTATAAATATAGCAAATCATTGAAATTATTTGATAAAAGTGAAGTTTATCAATTCTTAATAAGTTATAGGTCTTGTTTTGTTTCAAACATTCAACATAAATTTTCTATGGGACATTAAATTTGGACTTTCCCAAGAAAACCAAGGATGAAAAAAACCTAATAATGCTGAGGAATCATTTCTGTACAATTGCCATAAATAAATAGTTTGGGAACAACTATTGACTCTAACTCCAGGTGGGTAAGGCAATTATGACAATTGTTGAACATAAGCAAGTTTTTTTTCTCTCCTGTATATCTTGAAAGAGAGGAATCAGATTGAAAAAATGTATAAAGATTATTGATAGCTATGGTTGCAACCTGAAAGTTAACTAAATACTCTGTTTTATCAAGAAAGCACCAATTGTCTTAGAATTGTGAAATAATTTTGTTTCATTAGAAGTGGAATGTATACAAAAACCCAGTTTATCATCTTATAAATTTATAATGTATTTTTACAAATGTTATAAGCAATGTCATTTAACCATAAGGATTTAATACTTTAATCGTAAATTTCATGACATCTTTTAAAATATTTGGTTAAATTTCAGTTTACTATTGCTGCTATAAACAATGTCTCTGCATTTTTAATACTGTTGGAAAGATATTTTAACATTTGATGTTTATTAATGTAGGAATATTTTATAGAGAAGAAATTTTTCGTTTAATGAAGGTGATTATATAATTTTATAGTGCTATCTGTACAATCATATGCAGTAGTACAAGCTTCTGTTGATGCATAGATAAGGTAAGGTATACAGTGTATTAATGTTGGGTCTGAGTACTGTTGATAAAACCCTTTATTTTGAAACCAGTGCATGTATTGATCTGTTCATGTGATCATTTATTGTAATCCAGTTATATTATGCATATGTTTAATCTTGAGTAAAGTGAAACATTTCAGGTGTTGCAATTTTGTTTTCTGTCTGTGTATTTGTATAACATGATTTATCTAACTAAAATATCTTGTAACCCACAGAGGTTGATATGCAGTTAAACAAAACTTAAAATTAAAATATCTTGACTTGTTTTCTTATTGGTTATAGTTTGTGTATATAATAGCAAGTAAACTAATGGCTGATATATTAAGATTATTTTTTTTATACAAACTATTCTTGATTTGATGGTGTGGGAATATATTAAAAAAACCACAGTTCATTTTATAACTTGATTAATCTAGGTTAAAAGTGCAGTAAGGGAAACTGAAAGTAGAACTTCTTATACCTTCTTTTTTTTTTTTTTTTTTTTTTTTTAGTTGCATTCTTTAATGATTCCTTCATCAGAAACAAGGTCTAAAATGTTTTGTTTTGGGTTACCCTTACTGCAGATTTAACTTGGACTAAATACCATTCCCTCTAAATTTTATAGCATCTTAAGTATTTTTTCTTTCAAAAATTGAAATAGGATTTTTTATAGTCTATCTGCAAATTCAATAAATCTTGACACTTTGAAAAGTGTAACTAAAATTGATCTCTACAAGCTATAAATAACAGCTATTAAATTTTTTTTTCTAGGGCAGTGAAAGAAAGATGCAAATCTCATCAGATGGTGGCAAAACCTGGAATGAAGCTCAGTTGGAGACCATCACTCATGATAGGGTACCTGTTTTATAATTCCCCCCCCCCAAAAAAAAAGAAACATTAGATATAAACCATATTCAATCTGAAATTCTTATTCCATTGGTTTCTGGTTTCTTTCCCTGTAGTTTTTATGGAAATTCTGTTAGATAGCAGATAGTGAATTTAAAAAAAAAAAATTGATACTTTTTTTTTTTTTTTTTCTGCCTCTGTAGAATTGGCTAGCTGTTAAGACTACCATTTTGGCATCTTTTAGTAATTTGTGGAAGTCTTCAAATAAGTACAAAAGTTACAATTAACAAATCTTCAAAAGTCTGAAAATCTTTTTTGTTCTCCTTTTTTCAAAGTAATTGGCAATTTTTCAAATGCACATTATTGATTATTCTGATTGTCTGTTATTTGGCCTCTGGGGTGTGTCTGTCTGTCTCCCCCTCCTCACCAGTGTTCTTGATGAGTTTAACTAGTCAAATGTTAACCTTGAGTGTGAGGCTGTAATTACAGCTTGATTTTGTTAGTTTTAAAATCAACTTCTTTAAAGGACGCCTGCCTTAGAGTAACAGTTTTAGTTTTATTGGTAAATTTGATACTGGTTGCTTAAAGGTTTTGGTCATGTACCAGACTTTGTTTAAACCTAATATTTCTTGGATATGCAAGTTGTATTTTGCACACTATTTAGTTTTTCTATACCCTCTTTAACTAACTGAATTCTAAAGATGTCTCCACTCCCTAACAATACTAAATGTTTTGCTAATACTTGTGGCACATTTTTCATTTTGCGCTCATGCCTTTTAGAAAGACACGAATCTATTTGTTCTTCCTTTATCTATGGGTAAATAGGACAGACTGGGTACTTTAGCCTTGGTAAGGCAATCAGTCTAGGAGAAGGAAAACCCTGAATTCAAACTCTGTACTCTGCTTAAAAAATTGACCTTGTGTCATATTATGCTTGTGATGGAAGAGTTCTGTAAATCCATTCTTGTGACACTTATCTTGAAAAGTTCTTGGCCCAACTAAGAAAGGAATAACTTAAGGGTTATAGAAACGATGTGGAAAGTGTGTTGAATGTTTTATAGCTTCAGTTCATTTCCTCTTTGGTAAGGTTGAGAACTTTCTGCATTCCTGCCAGCTACCTTTTTGTTACAGTAGTATTAATAAAAAATTCTACTGGTAACAAATTTAGCTTTACGAGGTTAACACAGTTGGCATAAAATTTAATTTTGTATTCAGTCTTTCTTAGAAAAACTTTATTTGCTTTAGTGTTATTAGACAATGAATATCTAATTAATGCAATGTAATGTGACCAACATATTTAAGATTCCTTACACTTATTTGAAATGCAAAATTTATATAAATTTTTCCATACAAGATACTGGAATAATACAAACTCCCTCTCTAGGAAAATGGAAACCAGTTTTCAGAAAGTGAAGGGAACAAAATCACTATATTTCAACAGCACACTCCTTTAATGCTTGAACAACCACAGCCTACACAGTTAAGCATTTTCTCATAGAATGTGCAGAGCTTTGTTTTTCATTAGATAACTTTTTTTTTTCTTCCAATGCAAATTATATAAAGGACCTATTTTAAAATATCAACATGGATATTTTGTTTTTCTTGAAGAAATAAACATGATCAATTCTATACAGAGTAATTATTGAATGAAAGGAGGGGGGCACAGAAGATTAAGAAATAACTACAAAAATGTAAATATAAATGCACACTGTCTGTGATTTCCTAACTTCTAGGCATAAAATAACCCCAGACTTGTTGACATGCCATTAAAATCAACATAAACTGGAGGAAAGTTAGACTTGTCCAATTTAAGAAAAAATATAAAAGTAAAGCAAATCTAAAAAAGTTATCCTTTTTCATTGACTATATCAGCTTGTCTAAATTTCTCCAGTGAGTATATCTTATGCACTGATGTACTTGGAATAGTATTCTCATCTTGTTTGTTATTCTAGTCTGCTTCAGTAGCCTTCTGAATATTGCGAACTGAACGCTTTATTAAATCTGAGATGGTGTATTTTCATTCTGCTGTTCATGCTGGAAGAATATTTTATTTCTTCTACAGAACCTGAGCATAATTTCTGTCTTAACTGACCCAGACACAGAACTCACAAATGCCAGTTAACTTGATACTTTTTAACATTTTTATTTTTTTATTTTAAGGCTGTCCTTTACAATGATCTGATGGTAATTTGGTGTTTTAAACCTGTTTGCCTGTCTCTTCATCTAGGCCAGTATGAGGTGTGATGAAAAAGTATTGAGACTGAATTTTTTGATTTTTAAGACATAGGTACAAGTGGAAGGTAGTACTCGTGGTATATTAGTTATAGTTCTTGGAAATGGACCCTGTTACTCAAGTTTAAATCCTGAATGAGGCTGTTTGCATTTAACATAGTGCTAATACCCTTAGGAAAGGTATGTATCCAACTGTTCTCCCTTCAGCTATAGGTAAATAGATTAGACATGCTCTATAAACATGGTATTGCAACTGGTCTTGAAGAAAAATTGAAGTCCAACCAGAGCTAGAGAAGGATGGGTTCTGCTTGGCTATTCCTACCCAAGACTTGTTACCCGAGTTGTATAACCACTACCAAAACCAGATTAAAGGACCAGTGATGCACAACTTAACAACTTGTATGATGAAGTGATAATGTTTAGGTGGTGGTTATTGGTGTTGATGTTGAAAAAAGAATTATGAAGCCAATATGAATAATTTAAAAAATGTTTTTAGCAAAATACAGAAATGTGCAAGTACTGCACTTTCTATGCTTAACCTGGTCTTTTATTTATTTTATCTTGTTTCCTCAAGTGAAAATTCATATTAAGGGTAATATTTGAGCATGTGGAGGACATTGAAAGAAATAAGTGTCACACCTTATCAAAAGGAGTTTCAGATATACTTTGACCAATGGAAAACTTGCTGAAGTGAGTTGAATGTGAAGGACGATTTTGAAAGATTATTTAATTCATTGTTTAAATGTCTTGATCTTTCAGTTATATATCACCTTTCACAAAAATAAGACAACTAAAAAATTCCATTACCTAATTTCACTGTGTCCAAAATTTCAGTGTATATATATATATATATATATATATATATATATATATATATATATATATATATATACTGAAATTTTGGACACAGTGAAATTAGGTAATGGAATTTTTTAGTTTTCTTTTATTTTTTAAAGGTAGATAGAAAAATAAAAGTGAAGCAAAACTATTGTCTCTAAGGTTTGTTGAAGAGTAATATCAGAATAAACTAATGAAGATCTATCAGTGAACTATAACTTGAAACGACATGAAATTTGACATTTTACAACAAATTTCAATGAATTCTCTGATTAAAAGAATGCAAAAATTCTAATCCCTTCATCCAACTATCTGTATTCTTGTAAGTGTCTTGTATTATCTGGTTTTCTCAGAAGGTGAATTGCTCAGTCAGCTGGGGCTGTAGAATACATTTACTGCACCTCTGCTGAGGGGTAAAACCTCCCACAAATGAATGTCCCAGATATGACGCTAAACAATCTGATGGTGAGATTCTAGTGATGCTGGAGCTTTGGGGAATGCGGAGTACCCCTTCATTGCTATTGCTCACAGGTCCACTCTGGCCTGGAGTGGTAGCAACTGATAGGGCCCTATCTATGGGTTGGATAGAACTAAACTGCATACTTTGGCTTAGAACCTTTTGACTAAACTGAATAGCTTGAAATAGAAATATTTTTGACAATTAAACTGTGTACTTATGCTAAACTGAACTATTGAATTAGGACTGTTTTGATACTGGAACCGCGTACTTATGCTAAACTAAATTGTTTGAATTAGAACTGTTTGACGAAACTAATAGCTTGAAATAGAAATGTTTTGGACAAACTGTGTACTCATGCTAAACTGAATTGTTTGAAACAGAACTATTTGTATAAAAATGGATCTGGTGTTAAATAACCTACAAAGCTTGATATGCCATAAAACCCAACCAACCATCAGAGGATGAAGGGTCGATATGTCATTATATAATAACCAAACCATTTAGGGTGTGAAAAGGATTTTGCCTGATGATTTATCAGCTTTTTGTTTTCTAACTGGTAACAATAGTTAGGTTCGAGTTAAAAAGAAATGTTATTGGAAGTTTGTAAATCTGGGTTTAGACATTTTTAGTATTGCCAAAATTCTTCTAAATTTTGGGGTTTTATCAGTTATGACTATCCTAATTTGACTTAGGAATTGTAAAATGAAGTGTTTTTGCTCCTGTATTAATGTATTTTTCAAAATGGTATATTTTCAGTTTTTCTCCATCTTGGATATGTCAGAGGGTTTAGTTTTCATGCATGTTGATGATCCTGGTGGTAAGTTGTTTTTTGTTATCTAGATTTTATTTTATTTATTTATTTATTTTTTTTTTTAATTCCTTATTTTAAAGAATTCTACATCTAAAATGTCCTTAATTTTTAACTATTGCAACTTGACTAATTTTAAGAACTTAATAAAATCAAAATTTTCAAAGAAATATGATTGGATTAGTTTTAGAAACAAACTTTTCATTTCTCTATTGTGATAATCTTATATATCTATTTTTTTTTTTTTTTCCAGATACTGGTCATGGTACCTTGTATACTTCTGGCCAGGATGGCATCATTTATTCAGAATCTCTTAAGAGACATCTCTATCCTAGTTATGTAGATTTCACAGACTTCTATAAAGTGGAATCTATCCGTGGTGTGTACCTAGCTAGCAAGATCCAGGAAGATCAAAGTATTTCAACAGTGATCACATTTGATAGAGGAGGAATCTGGCAGGAGATCCAGCCTCCACCTGGTGTTCCTTGTAAAGAACGTTCCAAGGTAAAATTTTCCCTTGAAATGTTTGCTTGAATTACAGAAAAATTTGTGATCTAATGAGTATGAGTGAAACATTTTTAAAATCTTGAAATAAGTTACTCAATATTTTATCATTCTGTTCGAATTATTTATTCTTTAGGTATAACTTAAAAGAAATTCTTTTGAGCAATAACTATCTACATATATATTATATATTTACCCAAATCCTCCACATGGGCAGGATATGATACAAGGTCATTTTTAATTTTTAAAAAATTTTTTAATCTAATTAGTGGAAGTTTGAGAACTGTTTTCCGAGCTGGGAGAGAACAGATATTTGTGCCTTTCTCAAGAAAATTAGCATGAAATGCATGTTTACAAATCATATGTATTCATTTAACAAATCTCTCTCTTTCTCTCTCATATAACTGTGTGCAAACAAGTTGCTGATATTGAATTGTTGGTGTTATATAGCAATACTTGGAACCATTTGATTGTGTGCAAGCAGGTGGGCTCTGGCTCACTTAATATATAAAAAATGGAATTTGGCATTAAATAGCCTGCAAGGGTTGATATGCCATGAAACCAATAACCCAACCAAACCAAATTAGAGGACATCTTGAGTTTTTTAAAAAAATTACCCCCCTGCTTTTTCACCAAAATCTAATCAAATACTATCATAAAAACCCATGCCTTAAACCCTAAAACCTATATAGGTTAGATTGGTTTTCTTGACATTAAATGATCCACAGAGGTTGATATGCTGTTAAACAAAACTCAAACTCTCTAGGGTTTGAACTGTTGTCACTGATTCCATTTTCTAAATAACTGTCATGTGCACCTCCACAATCCCGCATATATAGTGAGCCTAAAGATCTCTCCTTATAAAAAATAAACATCAATGAAGTTTGTCTAATTATGAGGGTCACTCAAAGTAATGCCCCCTATTTATTTTCACAAACTACAAATACAAAGATCACAATCACACGATTGGGTAAAGCAAATTTTTAGCTATAAAGTCCTCATCTTTCTACAGGTATCTCTGTTGGTGATGCATTTTTGTCAACAAAAAGAGCCTGTATACCATGCTTGTATAAAAAAAAAAAAAAAAAAGCTATACCAGTAGAGATGACCAAATTTCACAGTGGCAATGATTGCATCATTATTAGGAAAACTTTGGTCTTTCATCACATAACCATCACAGCCTAAATCAGCATATTTGTCACCAACATTGATGCTGCCATTACGAAAACAAATTACCCATCACTTATGTTCATATTATTCAGTAAATATTGTTGATGAATGACAATGGCTGTAATTCAATGATGCTACTGTTTTCATATTGGCTGGCAGCTTACCAGTTTTAAGCTTGGCTGTCATTTGTAACCTGGAAAAAGTAAAATTGTCCTTGATGGGAAGGTCCAACTTCTTCTGCCATGACACTAATAATTGCCTCTGATGTTTTGTAGAGAAAAATAAAGAAACGGGAAACATTTCTTTCAGGTCAATCGGCTTAAGAGTGCAGGATGCAGGTTTTTGTCTAATTGTTAGTAAAAATGCCAATTTTTGTGACCAAGAAAAATTTTGTATCTGAAAGCTTGCTCTATTTAAAAATCTAGTCCAGGTTAAAAATGCGGTAAGAGTAACCCAAAGTTGAAAATTTTTAGATTTTATTTTTCTGATGCAAGTATCATTGGGAAATGAAAAACATTTTGGTAAATGAGCCGAAACCTGCAAAAAAAGTAATCCTTACATAAAAGAACATTAGGAAGTGTGGGTTATTTTTTAAATTTTTATTTAAACCCATGGTTATTTTTGAAGAAAATGGAATTGGCAATCAGTTAAAGTTTGAAAGACTTGAGTCCATCTCTTCCTTACCAGTTCAGGATAAATTGAAGTGGGGAAACTGGGTTCTCTCGCTTTGATTGGGCAACCAGTCGAGGAGATGGAAAACTCTGAACTTGAGCCTCCTAATGTGCTAGTAAGTTTTATTGACATTGAGGAAGGCCTGACTCCTTTTGTAGACTGAGAATAAAGCTGATGGCAAAGTGATATTAAATAATTATTTTATATGCATCATTAGAATAGAGATAAGCTCTTCAATGGCTGGTTTTATTTTATTTTTTTTGTTTTAAAGACCTTTTTAAAGAATTTTTTTACACCCTGTATAAACAAGTTTTGTTCTTGTTATTAAACAGATAATAGAAAAAAGGGGTAATATCGTGGAGGAGAGCTTAAAGGGTGTTACTTGATCCCAGGTAATAAAAGTGGGCAGATGTACATTTATAGTTTGGTTCCTACATCTGATTAATAAGGCCAGTCTTTGTAAGTTCACTTCCTTGTTGGCAGGGCTTAGAATACACTGATTATATCCCCTGGTAAACTCCCCTCAAAAAAGGGGTATGACACTAAACTGAATTTGTCACTTAATTCTTAGGTATAAAATAACCCAAGATTGATTGACATGCCACTAAAATCAATCAGTGGGGCTCTTAACTAAGCTTCATAGAGAGGAGAAAACTCTGCATCCAAATTGCCCAGTCAACTGTGGCTGTAGAATACATTGACTGCATCTCTGCAGAGAGGTAAGCCCCCCCCCCAAACACGTGTCCTGGATATGACACTAAACAATCTGATGAAGTTCCAGTAATGCTGGAGCTTTGGGGATGCAGAGTACCCCTTCATTGCCATTGCTCTCAGGTCCGCTCTGGCCCATAGTGGTAGCAGCTGATAGGGTCCTATCTACGGGTCAAATAGAACTAACCTGTGTACTTATGCTAAACTGAATTGCTTGAAATAGAACTGTTTTGACATTTGAACTATGTACTTTTGCTAAACTGAATTGTTTGAAATGGAACTGTTTTTGATATTGATACTGTACTTGCACTAAACTGAATTGTTTGAAATATAACTGTTTGACTAAACTGAATAGCTTGAAATAGAAATGTTCTTGACAATTAAACTATACTTATGTTAAACTAAATTGTTTGAAATAGAACTGTTTATTTGCATAAAAATGGATTTGGCATTAAATGGCCTACAAAGGTTTGATATAACATAAAACCCAAACAATCTGCACGAAAAGTTTCTGTTCAAGCTCCTCCAAGGAAGTCTTCTAAAATTTTCAAACCCCCAAAAGCATATCTGCTCTGTACTCAGAAACTGCTACTGACTAATCTCTGCTCTGTATCCCAGACTTGCTTCAATTGTGGTGAACTATTATCATCTGTCAATCATGCTTTTATGCTTCTACTTGGATGTTGGTGAGGGGCATTATACAACACATTTAGACCATTAAATCCAAACTGGAATCTAGTCTATAATTTTTTGATGAAATACATTGTAGTTTTGGCATTTCATCAGTTATACTCAGCTTTTGTATACAACCCACTTGATGTTAACTGCCCCCCCCAAAAAAAAACAAACAAACCCAAACCTCTAGAATATATTGGTGAAAGCAATAAAAACAGATCCAAGCTGTTAACCTTGTAGACTGCTTTTTGAAGCATAGGGCACATTCACACCATGTAAACAACTTTGCTTACCCAGTCCATTTTCTTTGATAAGTTATGCTACCTATGCCTTTCCCACAAAAAAACATGAAATCAACAAAAGTTGAAATTGTGGATAGATATTTTAAAATGTACTTTTTCTTTTTCAGGGTTGCTTCTTGCAAGTCCACAGTATCTATAGTCGAAAAAGGGGCATCATTGTTGATGTCCCAATGAGTGTACCAAGTGCTGTTGGTCTTATTTTAGTACATGGTCAGTTCTTTTTTTTCAAATTTTATTTTATTTTTATTTCAAACTAGTTAATTTGATGAAAAAAAATTTTTTTTTATATTCTTTGTCTATACAAAAACAGCTGGTTATCTTTTGGTCTGACACTTCAATTTATCTAATTGTAAACTTTGTTTCTAAGATTTTCAATCCTAATTAAGCAAATGTTATATTATGATTTTTTTTTTTATCTAAGGCTCGAAGAACTATCTAAACCTAATGAATAATATGCAAACTGAATACCCTGCACATTGGTAAGATCCCACTACAAAGAAACTGCATTCAATGATGAGGTTCTAGTTCTGGAGGTCTGGGGTGTGCAGAGTACCCCTTCATTGCTATTGCTCTTAGGTCCACTTTGACCTGGAGTGATAATATCCATTAGGGTCCCATAGATTTGTTTAAAAATTATTGATAGGATCATGTACAAAACAAAACAAATTTTTGAATTGAAAGTACAATGAATGCAATTCCCTAACCTTTTTGGCATAAAATCTATCTAGAATAATTATTTTATTGATAAATTAAATTTTTTTTCTTTTTACAGTTTAATTTAAATTCTTTATAATCAGATCTTGTGTGTGTGTGTGTTTTTTTTTTTTTTTTTTTTTTTTTTTTTTTTTAACTTTACCTTCAGCAGTTCATTGAGTATGCATACTAAATTGGTAGCTCTAAAATGATTGTCCTTTGATGAGGGATAGACAAAAAAACACTTATAATATGGATAGGTGATGCTTATTTCTATCAGATGTATTTAGGTATTAGGGCTGAACCCCCCCCCCCCGAAAGAACAGTTTTAAAAAAATGTACTATTTTTACAAATTTACAATATTTAATCTCCATTGTGAGCTGCCCTGTCAGTGGGGCTTTATAAGAGGCTGATTGCATCCCCTGCAGTGAGTTAAGACCCCCTTTCCCCTGAAAAAAAAGGGGTGTTCTGCAGATTGATACTAAACTACTTGTGGTGGTGAGACTCTACTTCTGGAGGAAGTGGAGTTTCCCATCATTGCCATTACTTCCAAAGTCACTCTTCACCTGGAGTCGTGGTGTTTATTGGGGTCCCATCAGTTTGCAAATTATTTGTATTGAAAAGGAAGATTAGAAACAGATGGCTTATTAAATAGAAATAAGTAAGTAAAGTTGGCGACTATAGTCGAGGGTAACCCGAAGGCTCCCTTTTCGATAGCTACTACACCAAGGTGTAGGGGAGGGCGCTACTCCTTCCCTGGATTGCTCTACTTTACCCTTGATCCGTACCTTATAATGCTGAGTGTTAAGCAAGGAGGCATCAAGTACCATTTTTTTTTTTTTTTTTTTTTTTGAGTCTTTGGTATGACTCGACCTGGGATTGAACCCAGGTCTCCCGGGCCATTGGCGAACACTCTAACCGCTCAGATAGGAATACTTAAAACTTTACAACTATGTGCAAATTATTTATATCAGTAATACTTGATGTATAACTGTAAAAAAAAAAAAAAAAAAAAAAAAAAAAAAAACTCTTTAAGAAACAACTACACGAAAAATGTAAATGTTCAACGGATGCAATTAACTAACCTCTAGTTATGAAATAATCCCAGACAGGTTGACATACCATTAAGATCCATATATTATAAGTTTGATTGAAAGCAAAGTTTTTTTTTTTTTTTTTTTTTTTTTATTATTATTATTTAATCTCTGAAATTTCAGTATATTACAAAGATATTTTAATAAATGAAAACTTTTCTTTATCTAAAAGTTATATTGTGATTTTAGGATGAAATTCTAGGAATATTCTTGTTTTTCAGGTCATGTGGCAAATGCATTGCAAATTAGCCCTCCTGATGTTTTTGTGACCAGTGATGGAGGTTACACATGGCGGAAGGTACAGTCTCTTATTTCATGTAACTTTATAATTGGTGCGTTTTTAACTTAGCCTATGAACTCTAGGTCAGTAAGTTTTTATGCATTAGTGAAAAAAAAATCTTTGGAAAAGAGATTAGCTGTATCAGGTTTTTTTTTTCTCCAATAAAACTTCATCATTTGAAATACAGGTTGTTTCAAAAAATTTATCCTTTGAGATGTACAGGATGGTTCAGAAAAATTGATATAATTTCATAATCTAATAACTTAATCAATTCTCATTCAAATGATCCAAATTTTAACAGCATGTGTACAAACAACTCAAAATTCTATTTTTAAACGACTTTTCCCATGAATAGCCTTTCTGGTCTGGGGAGGGGAAAGCATTGTTGTCACTTGAAGCAGTTTGCCAAGGAAGCTAACTCCATGAATCTTTTCTTTTTCTCTCTCTCTAGGCCCTATCAGGTCCTCACCATTACCAGATTGCTGATAGTGGCGGTCTGTTGGTGGCCGTACCTGCTGTAAAGAATCCTAAAATTATCAAATTTTCCACTGACGAAGGACGCTGCTGGCATGAATATAAATTCACTGATGATAATATAACTTATACAGGACTTCTCACTGAACCTGGCTCTCAATCAATGAGTGTTAGCATCTGGGGCTACCGCGATGAAGACCGCAGCTGGAAAGTGCATGTTATTGATTTTAGAAAAGTGATAAAAGAGCAGTGTAAGTCATTTATAATTCATTCATTTCATATTCAAATGAATTTTTTTTTCTAATTTTGGTAAATGTTTTTGTTTTATGCTTAGCTACAAATGCAAATTATTACCTTAGATTTTTCAAGGTAGAAACTGTCCTCCCTACCCTGCTTTCTCTTTTTTTTATGAAAATGCCTATAAGATTCACTCAACTTATTAATTTCTAACAAATATGAAAAAGACTTGATAAGAATTATTTGATGGGCATATTTGACCCACTCAATTTACATATTACATTTGAAGGGGTGCTGAAATGTTCTTGGCCTTGCAAAGATGGGATGACTGCTATATTCAAATTTGTTTCTCAAGTTTCAATCTTTTCAATGTATCCAAGTGTGTTGAATACATGTAATAACATTTTGTAGCTCTAGATAAACCTCCTCCTTGGTTGAGAACCTTTCAGCACCCTCTTGTATTTGCAAAGAATCTAATAGTGGTTTGCAGTCTAGTTGGCTGGAGCTTTAGAATACACTGATTGCATCTCTACAGGAGGATAAGACCTCTCCAATGAGTGTCCTGATATGATGCAAAACAATCTCAACCCAATCTGATGATGGAGCTCTGGGGAATGTGGTGTACTCCTTCATTGCCATTGCTCCCAGGGCCACTCTGATCTGGATTGGTAGCACCTGAAAGGGTCCTATCTATGGGTTAAATAAAACTGTTTGATATTGAAACTG
Source organism: Sepioteuthis lessoniana (assembly GCA_963585895.1). NCBI lineage: Eukaryota > Metazoa > Mollusca > Cephalopoda > Myopsida > Loliginidae > Sepioteuthis > Sepioteuthis lessoniana. Next base: position 84,764,704 of record OY757918.1, read on the forward strand.
TGGGCCAACAAATGACTCGTGCTAAATTGAATTGTTAGAAATAGAACTTTGATCATTTAACTGTGTGTTAATGAATGATTAATTGAATTGTTAATGATAAATGATTCCATGTATTGCTATGTGGCTGTGTTCAAATGAATGAGTAATGTTGACTAGAATTATTAGTGTTAAATAGCGATAATTGTAACCATTTAACTGTGTGCAAACAATAGTAATGTTAGTGTAAAAATAAATTAGTTCTAGTTAATTTAAAAATGAAATTGCCTATTAACTGTTCACTTTATATCCATTTTATGTGTGCAAACAAATGTCAAATAGTTACTGTTACATAGAAATGTTTGATAGAAATACTTGAAACCATTTAACTGTGCAAAAAAGACTCATTTAAAAATGTTGTCAACAATGTTTACAATTGTATATATTTAATGTATATATGTGTAAAAAGGATTTTACATTAAATAACCTACAAGGGTTGATGTGCCATAAAACCTAACCTAAACAAACTAATCTAATAATGGTTTGAGCTATCGTCATGATTTGCTGGCTTCATTATTCATCACTATACTTTCTGGCTATCTTCAAATGTCTGTTTGATATGGGATATTATTTTGATTAATGTTTTTTTTCTGTGAGAGTGTTTTATCATTGTTAGTGACTATAATTGTTTAATCCCTGGATCTAGTGATATAAGTAGATCTTTTGGTTCAGTAGAAAGAGCAAAAATCAGTATCTTAAGGATAAAATAACACTGCCAGTGAATATTGCTAAGATACAATTGGAGACATCTGTGTACTGTCCAGTAGCTTTGATATAAGCCTGCTGTCAAAGTTGAACATTGCAGATATTTATTAGTGTATGTACCAGGGCTCCAGACTAGTTACTGTTTCCAAAAGATTTTAAACTGTCCTGAAATCAATTAAAAAACAAAAAAACAAAACAAACCTTTTTTCATCATCTTCAGTTGTTAATAGCATAATAAAAGCACTATTAAAACATTTAGGAAATATTTATTTTGCCCTATCAGTCTTGAAGTTTTTTTTTTGTTTTTTTTTTTGTTTTTTTTTTTTTGTTTAACAAGGTTTTTATTCAAAAAAGAAAAAAAAATTAGCTTGTGTGAAATAAAGGCAAATTTTCAAGTTATTGAAGGAAGTCAACAATATTTTTGATGATACAGGAGAATTACTAAATGTAAGAAATAAAATGAAACCTGGTGGTTTTAGTCTAGTTTATGTCAAAGCTTAGCAGTCCAAACCAAAATAAAAATGTTAAAAAAAAAAAGTATTACCTCTAAATGATGTAAAAATTCTGTGAAATTTTTCATCCTTTTAATAGTTGGTTATACTTAAGTTTTTGGAGTATTCATAGTGTGTCCCCCTGACAAATATTTTTGCGTTCCTACTGAGATACCTGGTATATGGGTGTCAAGAGTGGTAAACTTACATAAGAATCACTGGTTTAGTGAAATTTGTGTCTGAAATAGAGGTACACTGTTATCCACTGAGGCAAAGTATCCAACATGGTTGAAATGTTGTCTATAACAACCAAGATGAGAAGAATTTTAATAAATCAACATATAATAATTTATCATCTGAAAAATCAAACAAAATAAGTTCCTTAATATTAACACTTCATTGATTAAAAGAAAAAAAATGAAACAATGGTTTTAAGAATTTTCAGATTTGTTAATTGCAATGTATTAGAATTTGTTGGGTGATGGTTTACAATTAAGTTTAATTACTGAATCAGTTTAATCCTCACTAGGTGCTCCATACTTGTGGTCTTGTGGCAGATTTATCCCAGATCCACTTTGACTTGGTGGTAGTACCTGTTAGGATCTCAAAATATTAGTATGAGATAGGAATACTTAATATCATATTGCTGTGCAAATAGTTGTATTATTTTGAGAAAGCACTTGATTTTGTATGATGAAAGACTAGCATTCATCATTGAAAGAAAGACATGAATCTTCATAGTGTCAATGTTAACTATTACAAATACTTTTCAGTATCTTAATTTTATTTGCTTTATCAAGACTCGCTCAGGTTGTTTTTACAGCAGCAAGGAACTGCACATAATTGATCCTAATAAAATATGAGATTCCCCACCTTTGGTGAGACTATTATGTCTTGTTTTGTTCCTTGAAAGCCTGGTAATCTGTACCAACTACAATTGATATTGCAAAAGTTCATGCCGTACCCAAAACTCCTCCTATATGTTGTCTCTACTATTGTTGATGCCATGTTTATACACATGACTTATGTGGACATTTATTTTTAGCTAAAAATTTAAAATATGCTGTTAATGTTTCAAATTTTGTCATGACAAAATATTGTGGCATCTTTTCATTGTTATTTTCTTCCTTACTAGAATTAAAATCCTTATTTAAAACTTCACATTATTGATATCTAAGTTTTATTTTACGAAAAATTTTCTTCTGTGACTGATAGTAGCACATAGCATTATCAATTTACTGAAACTTAGTCTTTAAAATTCAAAAAAAAAAAGTGGAAAGTGTTGGTGGAGGGAGGCAACTACTATCCTGTTTTTCAAAATGTCACAGCTTGATAAAACTTTTTTTTTTTTTTTTTTTTTTTGTCAACCTCATTAAATGCCAATGTTTAACTTGATAATATCTAACAGTAACTGAAGTCAGAAAAAGGTTAACTAGAATAGTTTCATTGTTTGGAATTTAAAAAATTTTTTTTATTTAAACTAGATTCTCAATTTAATAATCATAAAATTTGATTATTGATAATATAAGGTGTACGTGTTGCAAGTTTCAAAAATTAATTTCCCTTTTTGTTTCTTAATCAAATCTCTTTCTACCCCCCTTTTTTACCTTGAGTAAATGTTAAATTCTGTATTGTGCATTTTCAGTAACTCTTAAGGGGTGGGAAATAAACTACTTTTAAAGTTTATTCTAGCTTTACTTGATGTGTGATTGAACCAGTTAAAATATTATGGTGATTTGCTGATTTTAAAAAAAAAAAAAAAAAAAAAATCATTGTGAATTTGACTTTTGTGTTTTAGGTGACCAAAAACAGTACAAGCCATGGTTAGCACACAGTGCTCGCTGGAAGAACACTGAAGAGAGCAATGGCTGTCTGTTGGGGACCAAAACAGTCTTTTATCGTTTGGCAATAGATTCCTGGTAATACTTTTCTCTTTTTCTTAAGTCTTTATCTTCATTTATAAGTAAAAATTAATGTTACTATCCATAGCTTTTGTATTGATCATATTAATAACCTGAAATTAAGTCACCCTAACTTTGCTTAACCCTTTTGATGAAGCCCTAAGCTAATCACCAAATGCATTAGGATGAGATGCAACTTTAGTACACATTACATAAAAATTTTGGATCTTACATGATGTCCTCACTAAAAGGGCTTGTTTGATATACCCCAGTCTTAGATTATTACTTCTAAAATTTTAGAAGTATCAATGAATAAAAAATTCTCTTATAAACCTACTTGTACAATAAACTCTCCAGCAACTATGTGAGGATACGGGATGTTGTCCAGAAGACCTGCCTGAGGCGATGAACGATAGGGAAAAGTGGCGAGAGAGGGTCAGGGATATCCGTGCTACCAGCATGACATGATGATAATAAACTATCCCACAAGATCCCCATTTTTTCCCTTCAATGTTTTAATTGCTTTTCAGAATGTATTGAAATTGTGAAATTCAAATTTATTTGCAAGCTTTTTTATTTTATAGTTTAAAGTGCATTTCAGCTGTTAAATATTTGGGCAAATATGCTGCACCAAAAGGTTTAACAAATATTGCAGTCTCTCTCTCTCTCTCTCTCTCATTAGTTTTACTGCAATATTTTATATAAAAGAAAATGGAAAAGACTGCACTTAACGCTGTTTAAAAATGTTTGATAATTTGAGTGATTAAGTAGTCAGACTTGATTGGATGTACTGAGTATATGGATTGTTTGAAATAATGACTTTGGTGGCCTCAGTTGATTACCTTTTGTAAAACTGCTCAATTACTTCTAATTAAAGGAGTAGCCACAATAGTAATTGCTGGAAAAAGCAATCTGTCTTGAGAAAAGTTCTTGTCACCTCATTAGTCATGTAACTTAGCAAAAAAGACACAAATGGAGTTTAGTATTTATAAGAACAGAAACATTCTTTTCTTTTTTTTTCTCTCTCTAATTTATTTATTTAATTTTAGTTTATATCCAATTGATCTATACATTAATACACTTATGCTCTGTTGGTGGGGCTTAGAATATGCTGACTGTATCCCCTGCAGAAAAATACCCCCCACCAATGAGTATCTTGCATATGATATTAAACTACATCTGTTAGTAAGTCTCCTCCTTCATTGCCATTACTCCCTGGTCCACTCTGACCTGGAATGGTAATACCTATTTGTCTTGTATGGGTAAATAGATCTATTTAAAAATTATTTGAATCTAATAGGAGCATATGTATGTAGTTTAAAAAAAAAAACACTTTCAGAAAATGTGAAATGAATGGGAGGCATAAAATAACCATAGATGGATTGACATGCCATTAAAATCAATCAATAATACACTTGTATCTATGGTAAAACTCTTTTAGTAGTAAGAATTTTATATGCAGAAAATTTAAATATATTCTGTAAACTCCCAAATAGCATTTTTGCTGTCATCTGACTGTCATAGTGCTGTGCTTTCAATAACAAGTTGTTAGAAAAAAAATTATAGTGTGGAGTTGTTAGTTCAATGCTCACCTGGAGGAGTTCCAGTGGCATAATGGCTAAAGTGCGGGACTGTAGCCTTGAAGTTAGTTCAAACTCCAGTTATTCTATTATGTTCACTTTCAGACTAATACCCTTAGGAAAAGCATGAACCTCCTCATCCCCTTCCAGCTATGGGTTAAATAGTATCACGACTGTTATACAAGGATGATTTTGGCATTAGATAAGCCATGAAGGTTGATATGCCATTAAACAAAGAAACTATCAATGTTTGCTCAGTTTTGAATTCAGTTGTCCTCTCTCTAGACAAAATTGCAGTCCAAGGTTAGAGAACCCAGTTTGCCTTACTTTACCTATGGCTTGGTGGAGAGAGTTGATTTCATGCCCTTCTCAAACTAAAACCCTCAGCAAAACAATTTAAATTGTTTTGCTGATTCTGTCTTCATCACTAACCATGACACCATTTATATCAAACTGCCAAAGCGCATAGATTCTTTTGTCACAAGTTACTACCTATAGATTTGTTAATGAATTGATTAACCTAGAGAAATGAAGTAATGTTGTTTTTTTTTTTAATATTGTTAGTGGGGTTAAGAGTATGTTGAATGTATCCTTTGCAGAAGAGTAAGCCTCTGTTCAAACCCTACTCAAATGTGATGTTTTGAGTAGGACACTAAACTGAATCTGGTGGAGGGGCTAATCAAATAAATATGGAAATATTATCAGCATTAAATTTGCATTTTAAAATAAACTAACCTTCATTTTTAAAGATTTCCTTTATTTGTCTAAATCTGAGGTGAAGCTTGATAATTTTTATAATTTAGTGTATTCAGACTATTGCCTTCATCTTTATATTCATGTTTTGGTCGATTTTTTTTCTTCATCCTTCTTCAGGTGTTTCATGTCAAACTCGTGAGTTTACACAGAACTTTAAACTAAACCTTTTATTTAATCCATGGAGGTAGATTATTCTAATTCTATTAACCATAACCCAATAGAAGTGTTAAGCTATAGTAAGTATTCTTTTACTAGTAGTCAGGATTGAACTTGCAACCTCCAGTTAATTTCCTTTTAGATGCTCTTTAACCACATGCCTATATCTGTTATGACATATACTGCTGTATTTGATAGGAATACATATATAACTGTTCGCAAATTATTTGTATTAAGTTATTTGAAGCTATAATTATAACAGTTGTACGGACACATTGGCTGAAATGTTGTGAATATACAAATAATATTTCGTTTTAACTAATCTCATTAGACTTTTTCTTTTTTTAATAACAGTAAATGATAATGTTTTTTTCCCCTCCTCCTAGGTGTTTATAATGGTTATAATCACAAGAACAAAGAAGTTAGCACCACTTGCAAATGTACAAGAGCAGATTATGAATGGTGGGTATTCATTTATTGG